>CM008285.1:29355188-29446691 GCA_002319775.1 Fagopyrum tataricum
GTACTTCAGGGTGTTGTCAATTTCTTGGTATAGAAAAGTACTTCAGGGTGTTGTCAATTCCTTGGTACATCTCTAATAAGTTGGCATTCCAAGAAGCAAAATTCAGTGGCTCTCTCAACGGCCGAAGCTGAATATATTGCTGTTGGAGCTTGTTGTTCGCAAATCCTATGGATTGCGCAACAACTCCAAGATCTTGGATTCAACTTTAAGGGTATACCCATAAAATGTGACAACACTAGTGCTATATCTATCTCCAAAAATCCTGTACAGCATTCAAGAACGAAGCATATCGATGTGAGACACCATTTTATACGAGATCATGTAGACAAAGGTGATGTGTCTTTGATATTCATCTCTACTGATCTACAACTCGCGGATATCTTCACAAAACCTTTACCCGAAGAGAGATTCAACTTCATAAGGTTAGAACTTGGTATGCTTAACAGGGAAGCACAAATGTAGGGGGAGCAATTATTGTCATACAATATTGATCTTATTCCCTACATTAAGACATTGAAATACATTTCAAGGCCTTACTAAATCATAGTATGATCTTGATTTTATTTGTTATATTGAATATGGATCAAATCTTTTAGTTATTATCTCTTTAGATAACTAACTAATAGATTTTGTTTTGAAAATCTTTTTTGTTTTACATGTTGATCTTTTAAAATTCTTTTTTAAAAAGGAGTTTATCAAGTGTTTTAAGATCTTCTCTCTCTATTTATACCATATCTTCAAAGATTTTATATCACGGTTTTAATCTGCTTTTCAAAAAACCTCTAATCTCTTCGTCTTCCCATCTCCTTCGAACCCTAAATCGCAATGGCTCCCAGCCGTTCTTCAATTGCATCTGCTGCCCCAGCATCAAAGAAGCAACGATTCACCGATAGTAAAGGAAAGGCTATTCAAGAAGCCTACTCTTCAGATTCCGACACTTCAAAGTCTTCCTCTCCTCCCCTTCGACGGTCATCCAGACCGGTATACCCTCCAGCACCAAGGACAAGACCGCAGCATCGTCTTCGGTCACTACCTTCTGACGTCGAGGTAAGTGTTGAAGCACCAATTTCTTGGTTTATTAACTACACTAAGGCTGGAATGTGGAAGGATGGGTTTGCTAATCGTTCACTGAGTTTTTGTGAGAACGTGGATTTGGATTTTCTAGAATCCATGACCTTACCCTGTGTCAATTTTTTGAAATGTTCAAATATCTGGAACCTTCTTCATCTTAGAACAACTGCGTTTCCTCGCCTTACCCGTCTGTTCTTTGTTAACCTTACTGCACACCGAGAAAAAGGGATTCTTACCCTGCATTCTCAGATCAAGGGACGAAAGATTACACTTTCTGCGTCCTCTTTAGCCATTATTCTTGGTTTGCCCGAGGAAATTGACACGAAATCCCATCCATCTAAGAGCGTGTGTCTTGCCCACGCTCAAAAAGAATTCTTTGAAAAATCAACTTCTTCAGCAGAAACTTCATCCAAGACAAAATCGAAACACACTCACAATGTCCTCACCTTAGAGGCAAAGCTTGTGTTTACTCTGCTTGCAAGATGTATCATGCCTCGCAAAAACTCTCGAGAGCTTTTTACTGATAACCTTCTAGAGATTCTTGATCTCATCTTGACTGGCCATGTCATTGATGTTCCTAATCTTATTTTGTCCTATATGCTGCATACTGTCAATACTCCCATGACAGCTCCTCTACCATATGCCAATCTGTTTCCAAAAATCTTTGAATTCTTTGAAATTGACACTATGGGTGAGGAAGAAATATCGCATAAGGGTTGTATTGATGAAGAGTGCTGGGGACGGTTAGGATTTGAGAAGACTCTTGCTGGTGAGTGGATTTTGAAGAAAAATCAACAAGGTGCACAACTTTCTTCAGAACAGAGGATTCAATATCTGGAAGCTGAGGTGGATGCATTGAGGAAAGATCTCAATATTGCTCGTGCAGATATTGTTGATCGACAAGACGACACTCATGAGAAATTACTAATGGTAAATGAAAAGCTTAATCAATTGATATTTCTCACATCCTTATCACACAGAGCCACGACTTCTATTATGCCACTGGATGAAGATGTAGTTCAACACATTCAGGAGGTCTGCCAGAATGTGGTGATAAATTGTGAGCGCAAAATTTTAAAACGCTGCATTCTTCGTCCCACTGTCCTTGAACCCTCAATCCTAACAGTAGAAGAATATGGACTGGTCAAGAAATATCGTAGTGAACAAGAAAAGATCAGAGCAAAGATGATGGCAAATCACACAGTTCTTAAGGCAAAGAATAGATGGAGGGAGAAGGTCACCAGCAGATTTCGCAAACCTGAAGATGGTGTTCCTCCTCCTTATGGCCAATGGTTCGATGAGGTTGTCGAAATTTCTGATGATGAAAAATATTTTTCTGTTTTGTTTTGGAAAACAATAGTTTGTTGAGACAATTTTCGTTACCCTTCTTGTTGAAAGACAAAAAGGGGGAGAAATAATCTGCTTTACCCTTCTGTTTGGTCTGCTTTACCCTTCTCTTTTGAAAAACTTGGTTTGAATTTTCTGTTTTGTTAAACAAAATCTTTGTCCAAAATTTGATCCTACATTTCTGCTATATTGTTTGGATATCTTGTTTTTGTTTTCTTAACAGGTGCACAGGTGCACAGGTGCACAGGTGCACAGGTCACAAGTTTTGTCTTTCATCAAGGGGGAGATTGTTAACTCCACCTTGATGATAAGACCTTATTAATGGTCAATAAGGCCTTACCGGTTGATGAAAGCCAAAACCTTGGTTTCCAGGTTTTGGTAAGACCTTACCAAAACTGGCTCAAGTAGCTTAGTTCGAATGAGCTTATTTAGTTTAGTCCGATATTTTATTGGGCTAACAATATTCTTATAGGCTGGATTTTATGTTTGGTTTGATTTTCTAACCAAATATATTAAGTCAAATTTTGTTAAGGTTGTTGAGATTTTCAAGGAATTTGATTTGAACAAAATCTTTGATTTAGTTTAAACAAATCTTTGAACAAAATCTTCAGCCAATATAATCTTAAAAATCCAGATTTACTGCAACTATATTGAACGGATTTTCAGCCATTGGAAAATCAAATCTCAACGTCCAGATTGCAACAAATCAAGATATCAAGATTCAATCAAACGATCGGATTTTTTGTAACAAATCTCAAGCTACCCAAGATCTTTCTCAACGTTCGTTTTGTTTGAAGATGATGGGCGTATCTATATAAGGAGACAAGAAAGATGACAGGACAAAACTTGATCCCAAGCGTACACAAGAACCATCTGCTTTCTTATCTCCCAAAGCATCGATCTCACCTTTCAAGCTTGAGCGTTTTATCTCTTTGAGTGTGTGAGATCTTCTTTGAGCGTCATAGTACAATTCATCTAGAATCATACAAAGGGTTACTCTCTACCCAAACGTGTAAGATACTTCGGTATCGGTAGGACTTTGTTTTCTCTTGAGTGTTTGAGTTGCTAGATAGGAAGTGTAAGGCTTCTGAGTTTAGAAGAGGGAAGTTCTTCTGAAGGTTGTATCTGGAGCTCATCGGAAGAAGAAGAGAAATAAAGCTACTTACAATCCTAGGGTTGGATAACCCTAGGCGGGGACTAGGTCAATTTGAGACCGAACCTCGTCAACATATCACGTGTCACTTTTACTTCTGCTCTTTACTCGTATTTATTATCTCTTGTTCGTCTTTAGTTACTGTTTTATTCTTATCCAATCTCTGAGCTACGGGTAAGGTCTTATCTCTGTTTGATAAGGTCTTATCACTGTTTGATAAGGTCTTATCTCTTATCGATAAGATCTTACTAATCCTGAGATTGCGAAAAGATTCCATACTCTATTCATCCCCCCCTTCTAGAGTATTTGTTAACTGTTTATCTGCCTATTCCGCACTTCATATATATATATATTCGAATATGAATATATGTGACACGAGGAATATAATCCTCGCCTCTGAGTGCTATAGCCAACTGGAGTGGTATAAGCGCATGATCCCGTATACCATAAGGAGTGGTGAGTGCCCTTCCCGTATACCAGATTTGACCTAACTATAGAGAACCTCCCAGACTCCACTACGGGATGAAAGGCAGGTTGTCACAGTCACTACAATGGGCGGTCACTAAACAATAGGTCGGTAATAATCACTATCGCATGCTATAAAGCATATAACAATCACCACTCATGCATACATCCAATATAAGGATGGTAGCTAAGTAAGTCCTATGGACTTACCACAACCTCGTAGTAGTCTCAAACCCGATCAACTCCAACACTGGAGAACAACACTGCCTAATAACAAGGCATAACAGGATATCAAACTCATATCCATCCAAGGGGTCACACCTAGACCCAAGGGGTCCATAAGGATCATATCCTAACTCATAAACCTCAAAGCCATAACCGACATAAACGATATCATACTCATCATCATTCTAACCTCATACACGTACCAAGCATGCTACTAACCCACTCATACTAGGAAAGGAAAGGATCTACCCAACTCTAGGTAGACCCGAGACAAAACGCACCTGTGTGACAAGAGAGACGCAGGGGCGAAACAAAGCAAACCGCAGGCGCGGCAAGGCTCGGCCGCAGGCGCGGTGACAGTGGCCGCAAGCAAGCGCATGCACGGGCGCAGGCGCTATGACACGGCTCCCGCAGGGGCGGCGGCTTCCAGGTGCGGGGGCGGAGACAGTGCAGAGTGTGATCCCGCGATTCCTCTTCGGCTCTTCACGTGATCAAATCACGTCTTCTCTCATCCAAAACCAAGCACATACATATACATACATAAACCAACATCAATCTACATTCAACATGCATCTAATCCTAAGCTAGGAAGAGGAATCAAGGAAGAAGAAAGGAAGGAGAAACAAAGAGCTCACCTCTACTGCTAGTCTAAGCAAGGAAAAGATCGACAACCACTAGCTCAGCTGGCTTCCAAGCTCAGCAGCAACATCTATCATCATCATTAACCACAACAACACACAACTCTCTTGCAAACTCAAGAAAACTCACACAAGATCAAGAAGGAGAGAAGGAGAAGCAAGAAGGACGTGAATTGGCTGGGAAAGGAAGTGAGATGAAACCCTTGCTCAGCAAGGTAAGAAGAAGGTAAAGAAAATTAAGAAGAGTAAAAAACGAGTCAAAGAGTTAACAAAGCCGGCTGCAGCTGCAGGAAACCGCAGGGGCGGAAATTCCTGGCCGCAGGGGCGGAACAACAGACGAGCCGCATGGGCGGCCTCACGGACCCGCGGGGACGGCTAAGGCCAAAACTGGCTCGCAAAGACTAAGGCTCTTACATGGTTCACCCAAAAAGAAACTAGAAAAGAAAGACATGGAAGGAGGGAAAGCTTACCACCACTATCACGGTCGCCGGAGGAGGAATATGTTAGGAGTCCCGACTTCGTTCGATAGCACAACCGTCTATTTGGAGGAAACGTAGCTTGTCGGTATTGCTCCCAGAGGAAGGAGGGAGGAGAGTAATGGAAAAGAAAAGGAAATGACGGAAGATGGCAGCGGAAGGAAGAGAGGGAGTGAGGTGAGATGCTCGGGGAGTGGAGGTGAGCGTGATCACTATAGCCGGCATGGTATAGCTGGCATGGTCTCCCTACAAAGTCCTCTGCAGATGTACGAGCAAGAAACAAAAGCGAAGAGAGAGCTGCTCTTTTCCTTCTGCAAGTGGAAGGGTCGGCATACTTCATGGCAGGATAGTGGGTTGGGGAAAAGCAATGGGCCGAGGCAAAGAAAGATGGGCCGAGAGAAGATAATGGTATGGCCGAGATAAGAATCAAGGTATGGGCCGAGATAAGGTAAATGAGTTTCAAGGCCCATGTAAGGGTATAGGTTCAATCCTATGAAAATCGATTAACCGATCGATACGAGTCACGTTTCCGGGAACAAAAATATCCGGGTTTTACAACCTCTATCTTTTCAAATTGTAACCATCACACACACATATATATAATTAATTTAATGAGAAGAGACATATTTTATTTATCAGATAAGGAAGGAGGGATTATAATTAATCTTGTAATCTTAACGTCTTTAACTAATACCGGTCTATTATGGTTTTGAGTTTATTAAAACTACACACTATAATTTGACTTAACTTTATATATTAAACCTAGACACATAAATGAGAGTTTTTTCTTAATAAATGCTCTCATATTTGTGATTACAATCATACTTATATGATAAACATTGATAAAAACTAATGACAAAAATTACATCTAGCTTAATGGTAGGAGATCATCTTAACAACCAACAAGTCATCAGTTCAAACCATGGTAATACTTTTTCACATTTAAACTATTCAACTATTGTCTCTCCTTATACAAACTTCTCTATTATTCTCTTCATTCAAACATTTGCCACATAGAATATATATTTTATAAAATATTCTTACATAAGAAATCTTCATTTAGGTACCATAGGGAGTTGACGTAGACAATTGTAAGGTTTGTGTTGTAAGCAGGACTTCAATACAAGGAAGATAATTGGAGTTGTGCTTTTGTATAAGATGAGGAGGAGACTAGAGGCTAAGCAGACGAAGGCTCCACACTAGGTTGATGGGTGATTTCGGTACCGGTGGTCGTGGAGGATTATCGGTGTTGATTATTCTAGTGGGTCGGGGTTTTGAGCTTGAAGTACGACATTTGTGATAGACTATAGCTCTAATTTCGACGGTGGTTGCTACAAGATCCAGGGTGGTAATTTTTTTTTTTTTTGGCTGGAAGGGTGGTAGTATTGGTTACGGAGGAACATATAAAAATGGTTGTACATTAGGCTAAATTACATAAGGCTACCTTGTACACACACTCTCTATTTCTTAAAATCTTTAATACAAAGTGACACTTGTAATAAGCTTAATATACTTAGTACTAGAGAGATAGTCAAACCCGTGCTACGCACAGTACTTAAAAATTTTGCATTATTCTTCTTCTTTGTTAGTTGTATTTGAATGAGAGCATTTAGTGCTCTAAAACCATTAGGTTAATACCAAACAAACGGAAACTTGAAAGTACGTGCTTCGTATGTTTTTATATTTTCGGAAATTTCAACAATTGCCTTGACATGAAAGAGGATTGCTTGATATCCAAAGAAAACCGATCAAACAAATTGCTTTTTATTATCTTCAACTTCCTCTGGAGAACCTGTAGAAGAAACACAACAACAAAGCTTAAACATTTGTAATAGAGAAATTCAAACCTTAATGATCTCCATTTGGAAAGTTTTTATTGAGACGAAAACTCATCTACCTGGACGTTAAATATCATGACATAAAGTAGATTTGCTAAATAACTAAATTATCATCCGATTTTCATACTCACTTCGTTGTTGGTGTATCCTCTCCCTCAAACACCAATCTAAACCGCATGCCAACATCAAAATTGTTTTTAAGACACTCCGGAAATTTGGTAAAACTTATAATGAAATAACTAGTCATTTGTAGTGATCAAAGAATGAAAAAGATAATCAATATATGAGTAGACAAAAATTATGTTAAAAAGGACAAATAATATAGTAGAGCATCACCTACACGAGAGAGAGAACATGTTTGAATGAAGAGAATAATAGAGAAGTTTTTATAAGGAGAGACAATAGTTGAACAGTTTAAATGTGAAAAAGTATTACCATGGTTTGAACTTATGACTTGTTGGTTGTTAGGATGATCTCCTACCATTAAGCTAGATGTAATTTTTGTCATTAGTTTTTATCAATGTTTATCATATAAGTATGATTGTAATCACAAATATGAGAGCATTTATTTGGCAAAAACGCTACTTTATATGTTTTATAATGGTTTGAACTTATTACTTGTTGGTTGTTAGGATGATCTCCTACCATTAAGTTACATGAAATTTTTGTTATTAGTTTTTATCGATGTTTATTATATATGTCTGTAATCACAATTATAAGAGCATTTATTAGGCAAAAACTCTACTTTATATGTTTTATAGATAAATAGATACACCGTAAAGGTTTTATTTACAAATGTAAATTATGTATATTTATAATTTCTCTTGTATTTTAATAAGGTAAAAAATAGGTGATAGGAGTCCAAATATAACAAACATGAAAATAATATAAAGAACATAAATCGTACATGTTTTATCACTAAGGATATAATGTGAAGCACCAACGAGAAAGAAGACGGTGTACAAGGATACAAAATAACCAAATTTATTTATTTATTGAATTTTTGTTACCATTAGATAATAAATTAAAATTAAAATTTCTTTTTATGTAACGTATATGGGATATTGACATAACCATTAAAAATGACATAATGAGGAAGTTTCCCAAAATAAAGGGACACCAATACAAGAAACCTTGTATACCTAGAGGAAAATACAATACCTCGGAATAATTAAAAATAAACTTGATTTTAGTAGGCTAGAGCCTAGAGCGACATGGGTCCGGTTTGGCCAAACCGGCGGTTTAGGTTTGACCGGTTTAGGTTTGGACTAGTTCAAGGTTTTAGGTTTAGGTTTGTGAAAATAAAAAACCTAAACCGCCTGTTTAAAATCGGCCCAAACCGGCGGTTTGAACCGGCCAAACCGGCGGTTTGGGGCCAAACGACTATTTTTTTAAAAAAAAGGGCCAAACGGCTATAAAACTAGCCATTGGCGCCTTGCCTCCAACGGCCCTTTTGGTTGTTGGAGAGTAATTTTTTTCAAAAAAAAATAAATAAATTAAAAACCCTACACATATCCTAATTTCCTATAAATACCCAACCTTTCTTCCTCTAAAACTTACACCATCTACCTCTCATCTTCTCAACTCTCCTAATCTCTTATTCTCGTTTTCTCGTAATAGAAAACCCAAGTGATCAATACCCCTCTTCTCAATTCTTTCCTAGCACCCAATAGAGTGAAACACAAATGCCCGACAATCCCGAACTTACCGAAGTTCCACGTACGAAGAAGTCTCCCCCCTCCAAAAATGCTTACATCTGAAATATTTACGAAGCATTACACCAAGGGGGAGCCAGTGAACGATTATTGTCAAGTGGCATGCAACTATTGCCCGAAGGTGTACAAATGGAAGGTCAAGGGCGGCTACGGGACATTGCAAACTCACATGCAAAACGTCCATCTGGAGAAGCTTGGGATTTCACGGGGACAAACACAATTGTCCCACGGGTTTGCATCTTCTACCTCTCATTCTCCTTTATTTACATATAATCACAATGAAGAAAGTTTAGAATTAACCGATGTTATTTGTTCTCATTCATTACCATTTTCTTATGCCGAAGATGAAGAAGTTAGAGAATATAACACTAGATATCTTCAACCTTCTTTTAAATCAACTTATAGGAAAACCGTTTCTAAATTAGTAGCTAAATATTACTTACAAAAGAAAGAAAAATTTTTTATCGACTTTGGCATGTTTTGATCATCAAGTTTCCATTTGTAGTGATATTTGGAGTACACAATCTCAACAGATTTTTAAAAATTGCCGTTAACGTCTCCGAAGCTTTTCTAAAATGTTTTAACATACCTACCCTTCTAGAATGTATGCTTGGAATGAAAAATAAATGGCTTAAATATTATAAATACATTCCCATGATTTATCTTGTAACCGCCGTTTTTTTATCCTAGACTTAATCTAGATGGTGTTTCCGATTTATTGACCGCTTATTATGATCGTTTGTGTGTAGAATTATCACAAGAAAACATTAATGTTTCTAACATTATACAACAAGTTAATACCGAAATTGGAAAATTGCTTAGTACATTTGAATCAAGTGCTAGTTCTTCTTCTACCGCACCTAGTCCATCTCCCTCTTCTACTTCATCTTCTTCTCTTTCAATTGCACAACAAGTTTTAGCTAAAAGAACAAAAAAACCTAGACATTCATCTTCAAATGCGGAATATCAAGATTATCTTAACACTTGTTTTAGTTTTGGTGGTGATTTTGATATTTTGGATTGGTGGAAGATTTTAGCTCCCAAATATCCAACCTTAGTTAAAATTGTACAACAAGTCATGGCGGTGCCCGCATCAACGGTTATAGTGGAGCAAGCATTTAGCCAAGCGCGGGAACATTCTCGGTCACAAGAGAACGCAATTGAAGCCCAAGAAGTTGGAGATGCAAGTTTGTATTCAAGATTGGATAAGGGCGGCGAAGCGGAAACAACGGAATGCACCGATGTACGATTCCAAATCGGATTCCAACTCCGAAGACGCCGACACTACTTCCGAGTCCGATGTCAAAAGGTAAACGGGGTTCAAAAAAACTCGCAAATCTGAAAAAGGTAAGTCAAGGTAAGAGAACTACATTAAAGGATATGCTGCGAGCTTGTGTGTTGGATTGGGGACAAGTGTGGACGGATCATCTCCCACTAGTTGAGTTCTCATACAACAACAACTGGCATGCATCTATTGGGATGGCCCCATATGAGGCACTGTATGGACAGAGATGTCGTACTCCATTATGCTGGGATGAGCAGAGCAGTGTTAGTGGTTTGACACCTTATCATATTCAGGATGATGTTGCTCGAGTAGCACTGATTAGAGAGTGGATGTTGACTGCCCAGAGCCGTCAGAAGTCATATGCAGATAGGAGGCGTAGACCTCTAGAGTTCAGAGTGGGAGCCCATGTGTGGCTGAGAGTGTCCCCGACACGAGGTGTTAGACGATTTGGCATTAACGGGAAGTTGAGCCCCGATAGGTCGGATCGTTCGAGATTCTGGACCGAGTTGGGAGTGCAACACATAGATTAGCTTTGCCTCCGAGATTAGAGGGTGTTCACCCTGTGTTTCACGTGTCTCAGCAGAGAGAGTACATACCAGATCCGAGACACATCGTGAGTTATGATGATTTGGTGGTTGCGCCGGACCACACTTTTGTTGAGCATCCGATTGTAGTCTTAGAACGAGGTATGAGACGCCTGCGTTCGAAGGACTTTCCTATGCTGAGGATACAGTGGTCGAGACGAGGACCTGATGAGGCTACATGAGAGACTGAGGATAGTATCCAAAGGAACTATCCAGAGTTTTATGCCGAGATAGATGCACCTGTAGGATCTACGAGTAGATCTTAGTACTATCTTGGTGAGTGTTGTGATTATATGCTTATGTGCTATGATGTGTTTATTTTCGTACTAGCTATGTTATGATGTGTGATCTTATTAGATCTTGTTGTGCTAGTATGATTGCTGCTTATAGCTGGAGATGGCTCTTTCCTCCATGCTATTGTGATAAGATTAGGGTTAGCTGGAGATGGTTATTCCTCCATGCTATTTTGATGGACATAGTATTGCTGGAGATGTTTTTCCTCCATGCCTTTCTGTTATGAGTATGTTATGGCTAGAGATGTTTCTCCTCTATGCCCTGATGATGTGATTATAGTATTGGCTAGAGATGTTGTTCCTCTATGCCTTGGATAGTATAGTTTTGTTGTTGGAAAGGATGATTTCCTCCATGCTCGTGTCTGAGGATATAGGGAGAGTTGTACCTCGAATTTTGAGTCCGAGTGGTTTCAGGACCTTACAAGTTTCGGGACGAAACTTGTATTTAGGGGGGTGAGGTTTAAGAGCCTTAGTCTTTTGGAGCCGTTTTGGCCTTAGCAGCCCCCGCGGGTCTAGGCAGCCGCCTCTGCGGCTCGAGTAGTCTTCCGCCCCTGCGGCTCGAGTAGTCTTCCGCCCCTGAGGCTCAGGGAACGGCCCCTGCGGTTTCTTGCGGCTGCAGCCGGTTTTGTTGACTCTTTGACTTGTGCTTTACCCTTTCTTTCTCTTCCTCCTTAAGTCTTTTCCTTGGCTCGTGATCAAGGGTTTCCACTCCAGTTCTAGCCTTCTCAAGTCCTTCTTGCTTCTCCCTTCTTCCTTCTTGATCTTGTTTGAGTTTTCCTTGGAGTTTGATAGAGTTGTGTGTGGCTTTGGTAAAGGTTGATGTTGTGCATGGTTGCTGAGCTTGTGATGCCAGCTGAGAATGTGTTTTGTTCTTTCCTTGGGTGATCAAAACAGTAGGTAATTCTTGGTTCTTCTCTCCTTTCTTTCTTCCTTTGCTTCCTCTTCCAAAGCTTAGGATTAGATGTGTTTGGTTGGATGTTGATGTTGGAATGTGTTTGTGTATGTATGTGTGTGGTTATGGCATGAAGAAGACGTGATTTAATCACGTGAAGAGCCGAAGAGGAATCGCGGAATCACATTCTGCACTGTCGCCGCCCCTGCGGGAGCCGTGTCACAACACCTGCGCTTGCATGCGGCCGAGCGTCGCCGCGCCTGCGGTTTGCCTTGTTCCGCCCCTGAGTCTTTCCGTTCCGCAGGTGCGTCTTGTACAGGATCTACTTAGAGTAGAATGATCCTTTCCTTTCCTAGTATGAGCGGGTTAGTAGCATGCTAGGTACGTGTTTGAGGTTAGAATGATGATGAGTATGATATAGTTTATGCTGGTTATGGCTTTGAGGTTTATGAGTTAGGATATGATCCTTATGGATCCCTTGGGTCTAGGTGTGACCCCTTTGATGGATAGGAGTTTGATATCTTGTTATGCCTTGTTATTAGGCAGTGTTGTCCTCCAGATTGGAGTGGACCGTGTTTGAGAGTTGATCGTGGTTGAGACTACTTCTGAGGTTGAGGTAAGTCCATTGGACTTACTTAGCTTCCATCCTTATATTGGATGTATGTATGAGTGGTGTGTGATATATTCTTGATAGCATGCGTTGTGATGATTACCGACCTATGGTTTAGTGACTGCCTATTGTAGGGTTGTGACAGTCTTGCCTTGTCATCCCACGTGGAGACGGGGAGGTTCTCTGCGGACTGGCCAGATCTGGAAGTGGGACGGGCACCTACCGTTCTCATAGTATAGACGGGAAAGTGTTACCAGATTACCACTACAACTGGCAACATCCCCGAGAGACGAGGGTTATATTCCCCGTGTCACATATATTCATATACATCTATTTATACGATTTGAGTGTGGACGTTATAAAGATAATCAACCGGGTAAATGTGTGATAGCATGATGATGTGTTTATTATTCCTGACGTGTGACTGTTGTTATGCATCTCTATATATATGTGTATGGTTAGCTAACGGTTTTATACCGTCTTGTAGATCCTTTGCAGGTTAGGAGAGCTGCAGAGTGATTCAGATGGGGTGATCCGCTGAGGGCTCCGTACACTGGGGTTTATACGTGGGATTTGGGATATTTATGATGTACGGATTATATTTTGATTGTACTCAGCGGTTCTTTTGTATTACCTTTTGATATGTATATATACAGTTTGATGTTTTGTTTTAATATATATGTGCCTTGTTGTAAGATCTAGTGAACTTGTTGTCAGGCTAGGGTCAGGATCCATTGTGAGATCCTAGCCTAGTAGCACCTCGAGTCCTACGGACTCGGGGTGTTACAAAGTTGGCTTAAGAGCCTTAGGTTGACAACAATGGCACTTGTAATCTGCGATAAAGGTCGAATAGATAAATAAATAGAACCCGAAAGGGGTCTGACTTTTAAAAAGGTTTTGGTTTTAAAATGAGTACAAATGTTTTGGGATATCGTGTACGTGAGTCATCGCCCCTCTGAAGATCTCGACAGTATAGATATATATAGATATTCTGTTGTGATTGATTTGATATATATCTATACATATGGCATATATATATATATATATATATATATATATATATATATATATATATATATATATATAGCCTTCTAAGTTAGGTTTACGTCCTCTGCAGATGGTTCAGACTAGATCCCTACTTGTAGTTGGACGAGGTAGAGGTAGACCTCCTCTAGGTAGAGGACGGGGTAGGACTCCCACTGTTGATCCACGTGCAGCGGAGGAGGTTCACGAGGACGTTGTTGAGAGTGCTGTTCTTGAGATTGGGAACAGTGCAACTGAGAGACAGGGATCCCAGAGAGTCCAGTCAGATGACTCGGATCATGTCTTCATGGAGGGACCAGCCTTCCGCGAGTATATCAGGCGTGTGGGAGAGGCTGTCAGGGCAGGTAGACGTGCCCCTGATCTGCCGGCACATGAGGGACCATCTGAGAGATCCCACACAGTTACTCAGGTTCCAGCTGTACCGGCACCTGCTGTTGAGATTGCTAGAGTTACAGAGGAGTATAGAGGGCCTAGACCAGACACGTGGTTGAAGGCATTTCATCAGATGGGTATACCCCCTTTCTCTGGGAAGGTGGGGTTAGTGGTGGAGTTATGGATAGGACATGTAGACTCAGCTCTGGAGTCTATTAGATGTCCAGCAGACAGACAGATCGAGTTAGTGCAGACTTTGTTCAGGAATTTGGCACAGCACTGGTGGAGGTCTATATGGGGTCAGGTTATCAGCTATGACCAGATGAGGATCGTGATCACAGAGCGTTTATGCCCTGCCTCACTGAGGAGGGAGAAACTGCGGGATTTTGTCGAGGCTGGATTTGAGGATGTACCAGTCTCCGAGGCTATCAGGAGGTTCCAGGAGGAGCTGGTTTTACTGGGTCCAGCTGCACCTCCTACAGATCAACATGTATATCTTTTCTCCCGACGACTGAGGGATACTACTCGGACCTACATGGCGGGATTTCATTGTGAGTCCTTGATGGACTACCAGGACAGAGCTTCTAATTATGAGAGGGAGCGGGCTAGTCAGAGGAGAGCTTCTCAGGCCGGAGGGTCTGAGAAGAGACAGCGTACCGGGCAGACCAGTGGTACCGGTGGAGCTGCTAGTGTTGGGTGAGGCCAGAGCCGCCAAAGTCATCCCTCATCTACACCGGCTACAGATAAGGGACGACAGTGTTACAACTGTGGTGGGTATGGACATATCCGACCAGAGTGTATGAGGCAGACAGTGGTATGCTACACTTGTGGTGGGCGAGGACATAGAGTTGTCTTTTGTAGACAGGGTGGAGCATCATCTCAGCAGGGTTCTTCTCTTGCCAGTGTAGCGGGAGGTGGACAGAAACCACCTCAGCAGTAGCAGACACAGGGACAGCAGAGGGTCCCAGATCGCCCTACGACTTAGGGATCTGCTCCTAGGCCGAGTAGAGGCAGAGGTCGTGGTGGGAGTACCACGGACACCAGAGGACCACAGGGTCGAGTTTTTGAGCTGAGGAGTGCAGAGGAGCCAGCTGCACCGACTGCTACAGGTACCATTCTGATTCATGGTTTACCTATTAGAGTTTTGTTTGATACGGGTGCTACGCATTCTTTTATATCTAATGCCTGTGTAGAGCGTCTGAGTCTAGATACGATTGAGGGGATGCCCTTTCTTATAGGGTTACCCGATGGTGGTAGGGTCAGAGGTACCCGTGAGATTCATGGTTGTCCCATTTCTGTAGGGACTCGTGTGTTACTAGTTGACTTCTTTGTCATGTCATTAGAGCATGAAGAAGTCATTCTAGGTATGGATTGGATGGATAGACATTTTGCAGTGTTAGATGTAGGTAGGAGGACTGTTACCCTCTCTACCGAGTTAGGACAGATAGAGGTTTTTTGAGGCTGGTACCTTGGAAAATCAGGTATGGTTATCAGTGCAATACGGGCAGCGAGACTGATTGCACAAGATTATGAGGCCTTCTGGTGTTATGCCATGAAGGAGAGAGAGAGTCCAACATTAGAGGATATCCCAGTTGTTTGTGATTTTGCAGATGTATTTGCTGAGCCGTCCAGTTTGCCGCCTCAGAGGAGTGTGGATTTTGGCATTGATTTAGAGCCTGGTACGAGACATATCTCGAAGGCCCCATACCGGATGGCGCCTGTCGAGATGTTAGAGCTGAAGAAGCAACTCGAGGAGTTGGTTGAGAAGGGTTTCATTCGCCCTAACGTATCTCCATGGGGAGCACCTGTCCTCTCTGTGCGGAAGAAGGACGGATCGTTGAGATTGTGTATAGATTACAGAGAGCTGAACAAGGTGACCATCAAGAACAAGTATCCATTGTCTCGTATTGATGACTTGTTGGATCAGCTTCAGGGAGCGACAGTATTCTCCAGGATTGACCTGCGCTCATGATATCACAAGCTGAGGGTGAGAGAGCAGGATGTGCACAGAACAACATTCCGGACAAGATATGGACACTACGAGTTTGTAGTGATGCCATTTGGGCTTACGAATACCCCAACAGTTTTTATGGAGTTGATGAACAACATCTTCATCGACTTCCTGGATCAGTTTGTGGTGGTCTTTATAGATGACATTCTGGTGTACTCTTGCAGTAGAGAGAAGCATGCAGTACAGCTGAGGACTGTATTGCAGGTTTTACGGGATAGAGAACTCTATGCTAAGTTCTCTAAGTGTGAGTTTTGGATGCCAGAGGTAGCATTCCTGGGTCATGTTGTATCAGCTGAAGGAATCAAAGTGGATCCGGCCAAGATTGAGGCAGTATCAGATTGGACTACACGGACAAACGTCAAGGAAGTACGTAGTTTCCTTGGCCTAGCCGGTTATTACAGACGCTTTGTGGAGGGATTTTCTATGATTGCCCGTCCATTGACGAGTCTGCTGAGGAAGACTACCAGATTTGTATGGTCTGATCAGTGTATGTAGAGTTTTGAGGAGCTGAAGAGACGTCTGACTTCTGCTCCTATTTTGGCACAGCCAGAGGGTACAGAGGATTTTGTGGTTTATAGTGATGCATCCAAGCTAGGCTTGGGATGTGTGTTGATGCGGAGAGGCAGGGTGATTGCATATGCGTCTAGACAGCTGAAGACGTATGAGGAGAACTACCTGACTCATGATCTGGAGTTGGTAGCGGTAGTTCATGCACTAAAGATCTGGAGACATTACCTGTATGGTGCTACATGTCAGATCTTCACAGACCATAAGAGTCTGAAGTACATTTTCACGCAGCGGGAATTGAATAACCGCCAGCGTAGGTGGCTTGAGCTGATCAAGGATTTTGATCTGGAGATTTTGTATCATCCAGGGAAGGAGAACGTTGTCGCCGACGCCGTGAGCAGGAAGACGCCTCGAGAGCAGGCGATTGCGAGGTTGACAATTCAACATCAGTTGCAGAGAGACCTAATTTGGTTAGAGTTGGACATCAAATTTCCTGATGAGGATGCCCAGCTGCGTACTTTAGAGGTTCTTCCTAATCTGTTGGGTGAGATCCAACAGAAGCAGGAGACCTGCCCGACACTGACGAGGATACGAGAGAGGATGTCTCGGGATGAGGCAACATAGTTCCTTCTGGGAGCAAATGGAGTGTTGAGGCGCCGCGGTCGCGTTTGTGTACCCGCTGATGCGGATCTACGCCAGAGGATATTACAGGAGGCTCACTGTACACCTTACTCTGTACATCCAGGTGCGAGTAAGATGTACCAAGATTTGAGACGTTCATACTGGTGGGGAGGGATGAAGCCCGAAGTGGCCAGATTTGTGGCACAGTGTGCGACCTGCCAACAGGTCAAGATAGAGCATTGCAGACCTAGAGGTGAGCTCCATCCACTTCCTGTTCCACAGAGGAAGTGGGAGGACGTCACCGTGGACTTTGTGACTGGGCTGAGACTGAGCCGGAGTTTTGATGCTATCTGGGTTATAGTGGACAAATTGACGAAGATGGCACGTTTCATCCCTATCCGGGAAACGTGGCCGGTGAGCAGATTAGTTGAGGAGTACACTAGGCAGATAGTGAGACTCCATGGGGTACCGAGGACGATCGTCTCAGACAGAGATGGACGATTTACCTCGAGGTTTTGGAAGCAAATTCAGATTGCCCTGGGGACGAGTTTGCACTTCACTACTGCGTTCCATCCTCAGACAGATGGTCAGTCAGAGAGGACCATTCAAACATTGGAGGATATGTTGCGAGCTTGTGTGTTGGATTGGGGACAAGTGTGGATTGATCATCTCCCACTAGTTGAGTTCTCATACAACAACAGTTGGCATGCATCTATTGGGATGACCCCATATGAGGCACTGTATGGACAGAGATATCGTACTCCATTATGCTGGGATGAGCAGTGCAGTGTTAGTGGTTTGACACCTGATCAGATTTAGGATGATGTTGCTCGAGTAGCACTGATTAGAGAGCGGATGCTAACTGCCCAGAGCCGTCAGATGTCATATGTAGATAGGAGGCGTAGACCTCTAGAGTTCAAAGTGGGAGCCCATGTGTGGCTGAGAGTGTCCCCGACACGAGGTGTTAGACGATTTGGCATTAAGGGGAAGTTGAGCCCCCGATATGTCGGACCGTTCGAGATTCTGGACCGAGTTGGGAGTGCAGCACACAGATTAGCTTTGCCTCCAATATTAGAGGGTGTTCACCCTGTGTTTCACGTGTCTCAGCTGAGAGAGTACATACCAGATCCGAGGCACATCGTGAGTTATGATGATTTGGTGGTTGAGCCGGACCACACTTTTGTTGAGCATCCAATTGCAGTCCTAGAACGAGGTATGAGACGCCTGCGTTCGAAGGACTTTCCTATCCTGAGGATACAGTGGTCGAGACGAGGACCTGATGAGGCTACATGAGAGACTGAGGATAGTATCCAGAGGAACTATCCAGAGTTTTATGCCGAGATAGATGCACCTGTAGGATCTATGAGTAGATCTTAGTACTATCTTGGTGAGTGTTGTGATTATATGCTTATGTGCTATGATGTGTTTATTTTCGTACTAGCTATGTTATGATGTGTGATCTTATTAGATCTTGTTGTGCTAGTACGATTGCTGCTTATAGCTGGAGATGGCTCTTTCCTCCATGCTATTGTGATAAGATTAGGGTTAGCTGGAGATGGTTATTCCTCCATGCTATTTTGATGGACATAGTATTGGTGGAGATGTTTTTCCTCCATGCCTTTCTGTTGTTAGTATGTTATGGCTAGAGATGTTTCTCCTCTATGCCCTGATGATGTGATTCTAGTATTGGCTAGAGATGTTGTTCCTCTATGCCTTGTATAGTATAGTTTTGTTGCTGGAGAAGATAATTTCCTCCATGCTCGTGTCTGAGGATGTAGGGAGAGTTGTACCTCGGCTTTTGAGTCCGAGTGGTTTCAGGACCTTAGAAGTTTCGGGACGAAACTTGTTTTTAAGGGGGTGAGGTGTAAGAGCCTTAGTCTTTTGGAGCCGTTTTAGCCTTAGCTGCCCCGCGGGTCTAGGGAGCCGCCCCTGCGGCTCGAGTAGTATTCCGCCCCTGCGGCTCAGGGAACCGCCCCGGCGGTTTCTTGCGGCTACAGCCGGTTTTGTTGACTCTTTGACCTGTGCTTTACCCTTTCTTTCTCTTCCTCCTTAAGTCTTTTCCTTGGCTTGTGATCAAGGGTTTCCACTCCAGTTCCAACCTTCTCTCGTCCTTCTTGCTTCTCCCTTCTTCCTTCTTGATCTTGCTTGAGTTTTCTTTGGAGTTTGTTTGAGTTGTGTGTGGCTTTGGTAGAGGTTGATGAGCTTGTGATGCCAGCTGAGAGTGTGTTTCGTTCTTTCCTTGGATGATCACAACAGTAGGTAAGTCTTGGGTCTTCTCTCCTTTCTTTCTTCCTTTGCTTCCTCCTCCATATCTTAGGATTAGATGTGTTTGGTTGGATGTTGATGTTGGAATGCGTTTATGTATGTATGTGTGTGGTTATGGCATGAAGAAGACGTGATTTGATCACGTGAAGAGCCGAAGAGGAATCGCGGAATCACATTCTGCACTATCGTTGCCCCCGCGCCTAGAAACCGCCGCCCTTGCGGGAGCCGTGTCACAACACCTGCGCCGTGCTTGCGCTTGCCGACGGCCTGTGTCACCGCGCCTGCGGCCGAGCGTCGCCGCACCTGCGGTTTGCCTTGTTCTGCCCCTGCGTCTTTCCGTTTCGCAGGTGCGTCTTGTACAGGATCTACTTAGAGTAGTATGATCCTTTCCTTTCCTAGTATGAGCGGGTTAGTAGCATGCTAGGTACGTGTTTGAGGTTAGAATGATGATGAGTATGATATAGTTTATGCCGGTTATGGCTTTGAGGTTTATGAGTTAGGATATGATCCTTATGGATCCCTTGGGTCTAGGTGTGACCCCTTTGATGGATAGGAGTTTGATATCTTGTTATGCCTTGTTATTAGGCAGTGTTGTCCTCCAGATTGGAGTGGACCGTGTTTGACAGTTGATCGCGGTTGAGACTACTTCTGAGGTTGAGGTAAGTCCATAGGACTTACTTAACTGTCATCCTTATATTGGATGTATGTATGAGTGGTGTGTGATATATGCTTAATAGCATGCGTTGTGATGATTACCGACTTATGATTTAGTGACTGCCCATTGTAGGGTTGTGACAGCCTTGCCCTGTCATCCCGCATGGAGACGGGGAGGTTCTCTGCGGACTGGCCATATATGGAAGTGGGACGGGCACCTACCGTTCTCATAGTATAGACGGGAAAGTGTTACCAGATTACCACTACAGCTGACAACATCCCCGAGAGGCGAGGGTTATATTCCTCGTGTCACATATATTCATATACATCTATTTATACGATTTGAGTGTTGGACGTTATATAGATAATAAACCGGGTAAATGTGTGATAGCACGATGATGTGTTTATTATTCCTGACATGTGATTGTGCTTATGCATCTCTATATATATATGTGTATGGTTAGCTAACGGTTTTATACCGTGTTGTAGATCCTTTGCAGGTTAGGAGAGTTGCAGAGTGATTCAGAGGGGGTGATCCGCTGAGAGCTCCGTACACTGGGGTTTATACGTGGGATTTGGGATATTTATGATGTACGGATTATATTTTGATTGTACTCAGCGGTTCTTCTGTATTACCTTTTGATATGTATATATACAGTTTGATGTTTTGTTTTAATATATATGTACCTTGTTGTAAGATCTAGTGAACTTGTTGTCAGGCTAGGGTTAGGATCCATTGTGAGATCCTAGCCCAGTAGCGCCTCGAGTCCTACGGATTCGGGGTGTTACATTACCCAACTTCGTTGTTACCCGATTTTAATACCCAACGTTCTACATCCAAATTCACTTATGTTACCCAACTTCGTTGTTACCCGTTTTTAATATCCAACATTCTACATCCAAATTCACTTATGTTACCCAACTTCTATGTTACCCGATTTTAATACCCAACGTTCTACATCCAAATTTACTTATGTTACCCAACTTCGTTGTTACCCGATTTTAATACCCAACGTTCTACATCCAAATTCACTTATGTTACCCAACTTCGTTGTTACCCGATTTTAATACCAACGTTCTACATTCAAATTCACTTATGTTACCCAACTTCGTTGTTACCCGATTTTAATACCCAACGTTCTACATTCAAATTCACTTATGTTACCCAACTTCGTTGTTACCCGATTTTAATACCTAACCTTCTACATCCAAATTCACTTATGTTACCCAACTTCGGTGTTACCCGATTTTAATACCCAACGTTCTATATCAAACTTTACTTCGGTTACCCAACATCGTTGTTACCTGATTTTAATATCCAACGTTCTATATTCAACTTCACTTCGGTTACCCAACTTCGTTGTTACCCGATTTTAATACCCAACGTTCTATATCCAACTTCACTTCGGTTACCCAACTTCGTTGTTACCCGATTTTAATACCCAACATTACATATTCAACTTCATTTCGGTTACCCAACTTCGTTGTTACCCGATTTTAATACCCAACATTACATATCCAACTTCGTGGTTACCCGATTATTGTTGATTTACCTCATCGAGAACTTTACAACAAGATATAATTTTTCCTTATTGGTCTCGTAAATAATGTTCTCCCAAAAATGCTCTCTTTCTTGTTATCTTATTTCCTATGACTAAGTTTGACATGAAACATGTTGTAGCTTATATGGTACCTTCATCTTTTTAAAAACATTCAATTTATGTAGAAACTAATTACGTGCCAAACATTGCCCACTTTACATACTAAAAATAATTGTTTTTCAGGTTATTCATACTTTTGTTATTGCCAATTTGCCATGAGTGACCTATTACATCTATCATTCTTTAGCTTTGATCCCTTTCTGCATATGATTTATTCTGCATTATGAAAACAGGAAAAGAGACGATATGGAACATGGTGAGTGACTAAAAAGTAAAAATCATGTATGGTATTTTGTTGTGTTTCGCTGTCAGTTTAAAACTATTTTTCTATCAAAAACAGTATTTGACCCTCCATATTAGCCTATTTTGCTTATTTGCTGTCAAAAAATTTGAACCTTTTAACAAATCAATCTTAGTATTTTTTTTTGTATGTACATTCATGTGGAGATGTTCTTCACTGCTTTACATTAATCACATCTCTATCATTGATTTGATATTTTAATCACTTTGATGATGCAAAATTTCCACCTGAACATATCGCCAAGCAGTCAGCACAGAGCCACTGCATCCACCACCGTCGCTCCAGTCACCGCCTCAGGTTCTAGGAAGACAGTTGGGAGGTGGTTGAAAGACAAGAGGGAAAAGAAGAAGGAAGAAATCAGGGCTCAGAATGCTCAGCTCCATTCCGCTGTTTCGGTTGCTGGTGTTGCATCCGCGGTGGCTGCTATAGCTGCTGCCTCTGCTTCCTCATCAATCAAGGACAAGGAGCTGGCTCGGACCCATATGACCCTTGCCTTTGCAGCCACTCTGGTGGCTGATCAGTGTGTTGAGGCTGCTGAGTGTGTTGAGGTTGCTGGGTCCGAGGCTGCAGCGTTCTGTGTTGTGCTTTGCCAAGGCGTCTTTGGCAATGAAATTCTCATCTTCAAATTTGGTTCCATAGATTGAAACAGATCCACTGCCATCACCCTGCAAGAGGATCAATAGTTTTCAGATGTCATGTGCGAGAATGTCAAATTATACAGTTAACCACTATATACATAGTCACTTCCAACAGTCAGAAACAAATAGGAAATAAAATTCAGCACAGAAGAAGGGTTATTTTGTGAAAATCTAAACAAAATTCCATGGATCCACCACATTTTTATGTAAGTATAAAACCTCACTATATGAAGCTGAAGAGGCAACAACAATAGAAAACCTAATAAAGCTACATTTAGAAAATTATTACATGTGCTTAAATGATAAACACAAGTACTTTAACACTTCTACTACTCAAGGAGGGTTGCCAAAAGAAGAATCAAATGACTTTAGATTTCAGAAAGAATTGGCAAATACAGAGATATATTTACATCCCAATCAGAACCTCAATATAAACATAAGGCAAATAGGAAATAATAAGGTGTTATAGTTGGCTCATTTGGAAGCTTAATGATAACTCTGTTACCAATCAAAGCAAAAAGAATTGTACTTTTACTAATCAAAGCAGTATTATAAACTATCTATAACAACTGTAATTGTTACTTTACATCCCCTTGTGCTGCGAAGAGCAAGCTCTCTAGACAAAAGAGTCATCAGTACACCACATCTTCTCAATTCATTAATGAATACATGAACTTATTTGAGAAGCCTCAGTAAACCTTTTACAAGTGGACTAGTTGTTGAAGCAAATCATTACTTGCTTGAAGAGAAATAATAAAAAGTTCAAACAACTTCGTTTATGAAAAGTCAGCTTGTATGACCAGACATGTAACAAAATGCAGAGTTAATGTAAAACCAACTGCTAGTCAGCTTGTATGACCAGACATGTAACAAAATGCACAAGTCCCCATCCCCTGAAGAACTATATGGAGGAATGACATACTCTCTCCTATCATCCGACAATTCTCCATCAGAGAGTTCCTATGTTCTGAACAAGCTTCTAGTATAGTATGTCGCCAACATGTCCCAATGTATAAGGTACATTCAACTTCTGAAAAACGATTATGAGGATAATCCTAATCACTTAAGTAAGACCTTCCATATTTTATCTCATATATAGGGCTTGCTTTTGACACCTACAGAGAAAGTCGGGTTCTTGTCTGTCACTGGAAAATTAGTAAACTCAGCACTCATAAAATAAGAAAAAAGAACCTGAACCTGATTTTGTGTGGAAGCAATAGAAGCCCAGCGTTGAGGATTATTTACCGATGTTGGACCTCCAGCGACGAAAGTTACAATCCTTGATTCTTCACGTTTGATGTATGTGGCTGATGGCGGTAGCTCTCTCATGATCCACAAGACGAAGGCTGAAGGTACATAATTGTGAGAAATACTCTTTATTTAGTTTAACCTTTCCATCGTCATCTTGTGCAAGTAGCTGCAATATGTTCAATGAACTGCACCTCACTTTCCTATCTCTAAACTCCAAAAGCCTAACAAGCAAATGTATCATTCCAAGATTGCAAATTTCTTTTCTTTTGTCAACTCTTCTCTCACATATATTGTGCAGGTCATTTAGTGCATCAAGTATCATACTCTCTGAGCTAGCTGAAGATAAAGCAGCTCGGATAACTTTAATCTTTGCTGTTTCATTTCTGTCTTTCCATTCCTCTATGGTAGCTTTAAGTGCTAAATTGGGGCTCACAATTCTAGTTATGAGCTTTTGCCCTGTTATTGGACAAGTGATTTCATCTGCTTCACCATATCTTTCAAACCACTCAGTGATTGCGAATTTCTTTTCTTTTGCACTTTGAAAGAGTGCACTCATAGCTGAGGGCAAGTGAAATCATAAAGAAGAGCACATCAAATTTTCTGTGCAGTAATAGAAATCCAAATTTCAATAATATGTATAACTACCTCAGGTTTATCCTTTGAACTAAGATGATCCTCTCTCACCTCAGTCACATTGTCCTGAGAAATCACATCGGCATGACTAAATATTGGAGCACTTTCAGTTCCCTTAAGCTGCTCCTCTTTGGCACTGTCCTCCAAAGTTTCAGTTCCAATACTCTGATTCACAAGGATCAGTTGTAAGACTGTCACTGGATAGATTTGGCAACTGCTCCTCCCCTGGACACTTACATTACTCTCTACACGAGTACTTTCTCTTTAGTTTTTCTAGCATCTTCAGATGGAACAAGCTGGGTCAAACTGTCAATAGATTTCTCAGCATATTCTAGACCAGAGCTGATTGGCTGCTCCTTAACATTCAGCGCATCAGCTCGGGTGTCACTTTCTTTCATCAACTCTTGAAAAAAAAAATTCCATTAGAATCAACCTTTGAGAACAGTGGTGAAACATGTGGTTCCTTTCTAAGGTAGGGGTCTAAATATCCAGTTGAATAGGCCGCCATCATAGCTGTCATTCCCGTGAAACCATTCTAGCAATCAATTAAACAAGATAGGATGAGGTTGAACAGATTACCAAAAGAGTAGAGGCCCTTATGAATCCATTGAAATGTATATAAGAAATAAAAATCCGTGAATGCGTGATGTTCATTAAGAAATTCAAGAAACGAATTTAAGATACAAAATGCTGATAGGAAATAAGAATCTCTTAAACCTTGATTTTTGAAATAAATAATCCATTGAAAATCGGCGAAAAACAACTCAGGATCCTAAATAATTGCAAACAGAGAGAACATCCAACCGAGTGAGAACTAGTCCCAAATTCTGGGAAACAATTAGAATGAAATTGGATTAGAGGATCGATTAGAAGAAAGAATGCTTACATTTAGGTTTCTTGGAATTCTTTACCTGCATATTAACCCTAATTCCAAAGAGCGCAGAATTCTTCAATGGCCAGAGAGGAAGAGACGAGGTCGAGAGAAGAGATCAGGTCGAGAGAGCAGAAATCGATGAGAAAATCAATCGAAGAGAAGAGAAGAGACGAGGTCGAGAGAAGAGAAGACGAGAAGGGAGAGCGAGAAAAGCGAGAGTATTTGTTTTTTTTTTGAAAATCCAAACGAGGATAGACTAGTATTGATCAATGGATGCGAGAGTTACAATCTCCGAGGGGAAGTTCGACGTAAAGATTTCAGAGTCTCCCTTAGAAGGCGGGTGACGAGCAAGGGATTTGATGTCTTCGAAGATGACTCCAGAAGCCGAGGAGAGGAAGAAGGAATCAAGGACAGCATCAGTGACCATTTTTGAGTCAGATTCCACGATGATATGGGTGAGGCCAGCATCGAGAGCATGGGAAAGGGCATGGCGAACTGCTAAAACCTCGGCCGTAAACAGACAATAACGTGAAGGCAGCCGACAAACAGCCAATCCAACAAGCTCGCCCGAGGAATCCCTTAACACCACACCTAGCCCGGTTTGGTTTTCCAGGGTGGCAGCATCCGTGTTGATTTTAATAGTTCCCGGTGGAGGGGCGGTCCAAGAAGAAGGGATAGGCCCAGGGACCAAGCTAGAGCTGCTAGGCGAGCAGTGAGCAGTGGCGTAGTCAGTCACATACCTGTAAAGACCATCCCGGAGAAGCTCCTCGTTAGGTGGTTCAACATCAAAAAGCTGAGTGTTACGGAGAACCCACGCGATCCACGCATGGACAAAAAAATCTTTCAGGCCATGAGGAGGAACCGCGGCAGAGAGTGCAGACAGGATATCGGGGATGTGTTCGGAACCGAGGGCGCTGATGGTAGTATAGGAGGAGGAGCCCCTCCAAGCAATAAGGGAGGCATGACAGCCAAAGATGGCATGAAAAATGGACTCGGGGGCAGCCCGACAGCGAAGACAAACATCAGAATCAATGATGCGTTTGGCCTGGAGAGAGACTGCAACACTGAGAGATCCCTTAACCAACTTCCAAGCAAAAAGCTTGATTTTCCCTGGGATCTTGAGTTTTCAAAGAGACGACCAAATAGATGAGGATGAAGCTGAAAGAAGATTTTGCCAATTGTGAATATGGCGGCAGCGGCCAAATTATAAGCACTTCGGACCGAAAAACGCCCGGAGTTATTGGGCCACCAAATTATAGAGTCGGGCAAGTTCTGGAAGCTGAGGGGTATCAACAAGGCCGCGCCAAGGTCCGAGGGATTCAAAATTGAGGAGAGAGTGGAATGGTTCCAAGCCGTAGGGGAGTCAATAAGGTCAGAAACTCGGAGGGTGAGGTGCGGTTCATAAGATGAGGAGATAGCAGGGCTTCTGAAGCCAAACACGGGATCGGGGATCCATCGATCTTCCCAAACCCTGATGGAAGAGCCATTCCTAACCCGCCAGCCAAGACCTTCAATTAGAAGGGACTTTGCTCCCCGGATACTACGCCAAGGGTAGCTTGGAATCCATCCAAGGGAAGAATCGAGAAAGCAGTCATTCTTGAAATAGCGAGCTTTAAGTACCCGAGCCAATAAAGAGTGTGGATGTTCCCAGATTCGCCAAGCCCGTTTAGCCAAAAGAGATTGGTTGAAAACTCGCAGGTCTCTAAACCCCATACCTCCCAAGTTCTTAGGGAGGCAAAGAGCTTCCCAGGAATGCCAGTGGATGCGCCGTTTCTGATCAGAAGAGCCCCACCAAAAGCGAGCCATGATGCTATGAAGCTCGTCAATCACCCCGTCGGGGATCTTGAAGACACTCATAGCGTAGAGTTGGATACTTTGAGCGACAGCTTTTATGAGGACTTCTTTGCCGGCCTGAGAAAGAGATCGCTCTTTATAGCCATTGAGCTTCTTTCTCACACGGTCCGTAAGATAGCAGAACATATCTTTCTTTGATCTACTCAAGGAAGCAGGAAGCCCAAGGTAATTTGAGAGACGAGTCACTCTCTTGACCCCATGTAAGGAAGAGAGACGAATTTGCTCATGCTCCGAGACGTTACGACTGAAGAAAACTTCAGACTTGTCAAGGTTGATCTTCTGACCATATAAGCATTCAAAAGTTTTAATAATAGAAAGGATCTCATTGCAGTCTTTATCGCAAGCTCGAGATAACAGAAGGTTGTCATCGACAAACAGGAGGTGGGGCACCGTAGGGCCATGTTTTGAGATCTTAATGCCAATGAGAGCCTTGTTTGCTACTAATCGAGAATTAAGGGCAGAGAGCAGATCGGCATAAATCACGAACAAGAGGGGGGGACATGGGGTCGCCCTGCAAATGCCTCTTGAAGGCTTGACGTTTCCCACAACCGAACCATTGATTTTGAAAGAGTATGAGACGGAAGAGATGCAATGCATAATAAGAGCAACAAATCTCTCGTCGAAATCAAGGCGGGAGAGAATAGCGTTGAGGCACCTCCAGTCCACTCTATCGAAAGCCTTCGTGAGATAAAGTTTGAGAGCCATCTCTCCCGAACCAGAATATTTGTGCTTCATATGGTGAAAGCACTCAAGAGCAATAAGGGCATTGTCAATGATAAACCTTCCATGAATGAAGGCGCTTTGCTCCGGTGAAACGAGATCCGGAAAAGGGGGCTTAAGGCGAGAGGATATAACCTTTGTGATAAGTTTATAAAGGACATTGCAAAGGCTGATGGACCGGAAATCACGAGCGTGTGAGGGAGATGGAACTTTGAGGATAAGGGTGATAACAATTTTATTGAGGTCACCTAAGGGGCCAGGCTCATTCCACCACTGCTGGATGAAGGTGATAATGTCTTTGCCTATAATGGCCTAGTATCTCTTGAAGAAACCGGCGTGGAAACCGTCAACCTTGGAGATTTCCAGGGTTTCATGGACTTGAGAGCGGAAAAGATTTCCGTACTAGACAGAATCTTGAGCAGGGATACGTTCATGAGATCAGAAACTTTCGGTTCAATGAGCCTTACCTCAGCGAAAAGCTCGTCAGAGATGTGAGCCATGGTGAAAAGGTTGTTGTAGTATTCGACAATGAGCAATTCGATATTCTTGTTATCCCCAAACCATGTACCGTTGTCATTTGAGAGCTTTGTAATTCTATTCTTACGTTTACGTTCCGATGCCTTGTGGTGGAAGTAAGCCTTGTTTTTATCACCGTCATTTGATCTCGAACGAAGGTACCAGAAGCTCTCTTCTTCTTTGTGAAGCTTTTCGAGCTTTGCCATTATCAAACCGCCTTTTTCGATGGACTGGTCAGAGATCTGAGAATTATGGATCTTCAATAAGTCTAACTCAAGAGCTTTAATCTCGATTTTTCTTTTGTTTGCAAAATTCTTGCTCCAGTTTGAGAGCGAAACCATGACATTGTGGAGCCGGGAAGGAGCGTCGGCTATAACCGAGTCCGCCTAGGCCAAGGACACCGTGTCTTCGCACTGGGGATAATCGATCTAGTAACTTTCAAAGTGAGGGTATCTCTTCACGGAGCGATTGTGTTGAGTAGGATTGAGTCCAGAAGGATAATAGAGTGATCTGAGCAAAAGCGGGGAAAGGTACGAACCGTGAAGTGAGGGTTACCAATGCGTCAGTCCTCAGATACTAAAAATCTGTCAAGCCTCTCTCTAATCACATTGGAGGCCTTACGACCGCGTTCCCAAGTGAACTTTAAGTCAACCCACCCCGCATCAGAGAGAGAACAATCATTCACAGCAGTTTGGAAGGCCTTCATGTCTTTCTCTGCCCGGAAGCTACCGCCTTCCTTTTCGTGCTGAAAGAGAATTTCGTTGAAATCTCCAAAGAAGATCATAGGGCCAGTGAAGGAATTTCTGAGGCTTCTCATGAGATCCCAAGTCAAGTGCTTGTTGTGGGCCTGAGGCCATCCGTAGATGCCCGCAAGGGCAGTAACCAGACCAGTGTCGGGGTCAGTGAACTCAATAAGGATATTTGGGGAGAGTAGGAGAGGAGGGAGGAAGTATTATTTCTCAACCAGATGCAAAGGCTGCCCGAAAGGCCAGTACAATCAATAGAGAAACCAGATGTAAAGACACATTTTACCATAGCTTTGTCGACTACCGCTTTTCTTGACTTTGTTTCCATGATGAAAATAACGTTTGGGCTAAGCTTCCAGGACTTGTCCCAGATAGCGGAGACTGTCTTAGGATTGCCCATTCCTTGACAGTTCCAGCTAAGGAGTTTCATTTGTGTTCACGGTGTGGGAGATCACCCAACACCGTCACTTCAGAGGGGACGTGTACATCCGCAGTTCTCAACTTTTTGGCATTGAGGAAAGGGACATCAACAAGGATATCAGGATCATCACAAGGGTCGGGATGGGATCTTTTCCCAGCGAGAGTCGTGGTGATGGTGGTATCCGTGGTGGTGGTAGAGCGTGGTTGTTTACGGAATTTCTTTGGAGGGATATCTGTCATGAATGTGTCATCATTGACAGAGGTAGGCTCTAGGTTTGGGATGGTTGCTTGCAAATTTGGAAACTGAAGGACGAAGTTGCTATACAGGATGTCGGTGAAAACTCAGAGAAGGAAAAACAAAGCATTGTTGTTGAAACTACTCTCGCAGAGAAGATCGATAAACGTATTGCGCTAAGCATCATCGGCAAAGTCATTGTCAACAAGAGAATGAACGGGGCTGCCCTCAAATCTACTATGCGTTCAATTTGTGAAGGACGAAGTCACTATACAGGATGTCGGTGAAAACTCGTTTCTCTTCAATTTCTTTAATACGGAAGATAAGGAAAAGGTACTCGCTGGAAGGCCTTGGAACTTTGAAGACAATCTTCTCATCCTCACTGAAGTCGACCCCTTGTTGAGTTTGGATGACACGGATTTCTCATGCTCTCCCTTATGGGTTAACTTACGTGGGGTCCCAGTAGGCTACAGGACGGAGGAGATATCAAGGAAACTTTGTAGCAAACTGGGAAAGGTTATTGAAGTTGACCCCAAATTTGCAACGTCCATGATGTCGGATCTTCGTGTTAAGGTTTCCATTAACATTGAAAACCCTCTAATGAGAGGTGTTACCATGGCCATAGATGGAACTCTTCGCTGGATTGGGGTCCAATATGAGAGACTACCGAAATACTGCTACTTTTGTGGATGTATTGGGCATGCAAAAAAAGACTATCAAGATCCTAATCGGGACAAAACTGATGAAGTTGAACAGTTTGGCCCTTGGTTAAGAGCAAACTTCAATCCCAAGATCCTATCTATCAAAAACGAAAAAGCCATTCAAAAACACTAGGCAGAGGTTACCGAAAGTAACCTACAAGAAACCGACCCAAGCACCACACTCCCCACGTCCAAAACCCTTTTAAGAGAGAGTATATATACTTGCATATTTAGTTAAAATATAAATTTTGGGTAAACACTTTATGCCCATAATAAAAAAACTGCATTAGTACCTCAATTATCTCAAGTTTTCTTTTAAATATACTAAATTTTTATATTTATATACTAACTTTTATATATTAAGCTTTTTTTTAAAATTATGCATTATTTTAATTTAATTAATTTTTTTTTTTATAAACCGTGACTAAACCGGCAAACCGTTTGCCGGCGGTTTGTCGGTTTTCAACCTCACGGTTTAGGTTTAAACCTAAACCGACGGTTTAGGTTTTCAGCCCACCTCTAGTAGAGCTTAGTTCGGAACTATTTAAAAATAGGGTACTAAATTGAAATTGATCAAAAAGATTGGGACCAAATCAACAATAACTTGAACGTTGGAATTTCATTCATATGTTGTACCCTTTTATTCCCTTTCCACAATCCATCGCCATAACCAGAGAGCCCCAAAGCTGTAGACTCAAATTGAAAAGCTTTTACCGCTCTGCCTGAAGAAGATTCTCGTTTTCTGGATATATGGTTGATAAGCAAGAATCTGACCATAAATAATTGACGCGGCTCTTCATAGCTGTTTATGTTGATTGGTCGAAATTCTAGGGTTGAAATTCGGCTGTGAAGAAGTATAGAGATATGGGAATGGTTCTAAAGGAGACAATCGAAGTGATAGCACAGAGCTTGGGAATAAGTAATTTACCCCCAGATGTCTCTGAATCACTTGCTCCTGATGTCGAATACCGCATTCGCGAGCTCATGCAGGTTTTAATTTCTCGTTCCTTCGCAAAATTGTTGTTGAGTTTTTTTGTGATCCACTGTTGGTTAAAAGAAAATTAGCGGTAATAATTTTCCTTTTATTGAAATAAGTCGCCGCATTTCGGCGCGGATGTTGCCACCTTACATTGGGAAGGACATGTGATCTTGATTGCAGTGCAGTTTACTTCTACTGCAATAAGTTGTTTCAACCGTCTTCTTAAACAGGAAAAAGTAGTTTCAACGCTCAACTTGAAGATTTGAATTATTGTATCTTCTTTTAGGGAAGAGAAACTTGCACTCCAGCCCTAGTTTTCTGTTGATTTTTAGTAGTTGGTGGTAGTACAAGTGAAGTCTTAGGGTTCTATTGTCATTTTAGATTTGCAACCTTGCAATAATGCATGGTGTAGTTGTGAGAGACTGAGAGCAAATTCTGCTTTGGTGGATTTGTAGTTTGCAGTGTTAACTGTGATTGAATGTATGGATAGATCCCATAGGATTAAGTTTAAACTCATAACGTTGCATCGTTCACTCTTTCAACCAGAGCTTGCTTAGTCTAAAGGGAAACGGGGAAAATGAAGAAAGAAAAAAAGAAAGAGAGGAACTGCACTGGTCTCAACTGTATGACAACCCCTACAACCTTGATGCATTAGAGTTCATGATATTTAGTTGTGAATATATGAGAATATCACAAGTATAATATATGCTTGAGACGTGTGTACTTCCCATCATATTAGTTTTGTTATTTGCTTTAGGGCTTTATTCCTTTTGGTCATTTTTCTTGTGAGCTGAGAGTCCGAGATACCATACTATAACAATCAAAGTTAAGTTTCAGAGTTTAAGAAGAAGTGTATTGCTGATTTATCTTTAGTAACTATATTGTAGGAGGCTATTAAATGTATGCGCCATTCAAAGCGAACTATTTTGACAGCAGATGATGTTGATAGTGCGCTCAAGTTGAAAAATGTTGAGGTCAGTCAGATCATCTTTTTTGAGCATTATTATTATTGTTGTAACATTTATAATTTATTTGGCTGTCCCCCATTTGTTTCCATTGTGGACGCATTTGTTAATAGTTGCTTCAGTTTTATAATAGTGAAGCCCTCAAGTCTGATTCCATACAATTTACTGAAATAACTTATTTTGTGTTATTGGTTTAGCCTTTATATGGCTTTGCTTCCAACGCTCCTTTACGGCTTAGAAGAGCTGCTGGGCACAAGGATCTGTTCTATGTTGATGACAAGGATCTGGAATTCAAGGATGTAAGATAAGTTATGATGATGGAGAAGATTCCTTTCTCCCACATTTCTTGAGTTCTTGGCACTTATAGTCAATTATACATCTATGTGCAGGTGATTGAAACACCATTGCCTAAAACACCTCTTGAAACTAGAGTTTACACTCATTGGCTAGCAATAGAAGGTGTACAACCTATAATTCCTGAGAATCCTCCAGTTGAAGGTGCATTCTGCAATGTTTATTGCCAGCTGCTTTTTTGCTGACTATATTTAACACTTTATCTTCATTGCCTATCCTGTTTGACTACTGAGTACTGAATATTAAATGCTTCTTATAGCGTAGCTTTAATTATTATGGATATATATTGCATGCCTACTTGATTTTGAGGACTGAGTAATAAAGAAGCTGGAGAGTTATCTGCTTGCCGTATGCTGCTGATAATACTTAAGAAGTTGAAAAAGTATATAAATCCTATCATGTTGAGCATGTTTCTCAACTTCTCAAGTAATGTTTCTGTTATAATAATAAACGCTGGCAGCTCTTCCTTGTGCAGCACTTGCAGCTCAGCCTGATAGCAAGAAATTCGAGTGCAAAGAAGATGGGCTCCCAGGTGTTAAGTCACCTGTCAAGCATGTCTTATCTAAAGAGCTACGGGTTTGTTTACGCATGCAGCTACCTTTCTGATGATTGTAAAGTATTTCATGGTTTGGTTGTTCACTGATGCTCGATTTAATGAATGTGTTTATTTAGCTTTACTATGAGAAAGTTATTGAGCTTACTATACGGAAGCCAGACACCATCCTTTTCAAAGAAGCTTTACTGAGCTTGGCATCTGACCCTGGACTGCATCCATTAATTCCGTACTTCACATATTTCATTGCTGAGGAGGTACATTTGAGCCACCATATATTATATACCTTGTCATTCCATTGGAAGAATTTGGCCTATGTTACTCAAACTTAGTCTCATGGTTTTGGGCAATAATCACAGGTTTCAAAGAATTTGAATAATTTTGTTTCCCTCTTTGCATTGATGCGCATTGTCCGGAGTCTTCTCCAGAACCAACATGTACATATTGAACCTTATGTAAGTAAGCCACTTCTTTATAGACTCTTGTTCCTTGCGCTCTTCAGTTCTTGTGATTCCTAACATTGTTATGGTCCTAGAAATAGAATCGAATCTCAGTATAGGCACTCAAGAAATCTCCTATAATCAATGGTGATTGGGTGAATAATTGAACATGGATTGGTAGATATAGGCACTCGAGAAATCTTCTATAATTTATGGTGAATGGTTGGATAGGTGAAAACGGTTTGGTGGATAGATGAAAGTCGACTTGTCCTCACCTGAACCTCTTCCTAGATTAAATGAATAAGCTCTTGGTTTAATGTCTTGCATCCTTTTGATAATAATTCTCCTTTCCTTTCATTGAATAATCAAAAGCTTACACATAGGCTGCTTGAACAAGATAAAACTGTAAAGTTCGTGTACATTTTTATTTGCTGGTCTTAATAATTTTATTATTGATTAGTTACTAGACATTGCAGTTTAAATGAGTACACATGAAGGCGTGTAATACTTTTGATGTTGATTCATTTCTGCTGCTTAATCTCACAGTAGAATTCATCTATGACCTTGTTAATAAATCACATTATATATTAACATTCTTTGTTCTAATCCCGTCCCTTATATCATGAAGCTACATCAAATGATGCCATCTGTCATTACTTGTCTGGTAGCCAAAAAGTTGGGAAACAGATTGTCCGACAACCACTGGGAGCTGAGAAACTTTAGTGCAAATCTGATTGCTGATATTTGCAGAAGGTGCGTATTCAGACTTGCTGGAACAAAAAAAATTGATTGTTAAATAATCTTTTGTTTGGATACAATTGTTTGATTAATGCTCCACTTTTCGATTTATGGTCCCCTGCATTAGTGAGGGTATGCATTTTTTACTTTCTTTGAGTTAAATTCAAAGTTGCAACGTGCCAAAGATTCAAAGGTAATGTTGTTACTTACCATAGGCAGACTAGGAAACTTTGTGGATCATTCGTGCATCATTTTGGCCCACCTTTTTACATTTTGCACTGTAATGTCTTTTGAAAGCATGGTTGAAATTGTCTAGTATATAGAGTAACATCTTTTTATTGATCAATTTCATGTTTATTTGCTTTCCCCTTTTGCAAAGTTGTTACAAATTGCAGAAGTGAACCACTTTAGTTTGAAAATCATTTTCCTTTGCATAAAATATATGAGAGTATGAGACCTTTACATAAATACTCTAAAATATGCATGATTGCATGCAAATAATCCAACCTAGTAATATTATCATGATAATCCATTACATGGCCACTTGGCCAATGTCTAAGCACACTAAAAGAAGATGATCACATGTTTTATATTGAGAAATAAGCTGTGTATATGAAATGAGAAAACACATATTTCATCAAAGCTGCATTATAATCTTTGGAATATTCAGAAGGATAAATTAGCAACTTTGATATAACTGGAGATCAAATATTTTCAGCTTATTTTTTGTTAGCTGAATTGATGGGTGGTGAGAGTTTATGCTAAGGGTGTGTTTGATTGTTCATTTATAAACCCTGTTTGTTTAGGTTAATGGTTGTTTTAGTACGCTCAACCATCACCCAGGAGGCCATTGTTATCTTTGATATAACTTGATGCAGGCTTGCTCTGTATAGTTGGCTTATAGCTATAGTTTTCTTACAGATTTGGCCATTTTTATCACAATCTCCAACCTCGAGTTACAAGGACTCTGCTACATGCTTTTTTGGACCCAACAAAAGCCCTACCTCAACATTATGGTGCTATTCAAGGTTTGGCGGCCCTTGGATCACGAGTGGTAACTTCTGATCTCCATTCCTTGGCTCCATAATGTCTAATGCCTTTTTCACCTGAGCTACGAATATCTCAATCCACCTATCAATGAAGTTTATATGGCATCTTGACTTCAGGTTCGTCTACTCATACTACCAAACCTAAAGCCATTTATGCAACTTCTGGAGCCTGAAATGCTTCTGGAGAAACAGAAGAATGAGTTGAAGAGACAGGAAGCCTGGCGGGTTTATGGTGCCTTGCTGGTAACTATTTGTTTTTGTGCAGTCTTGTGTCATTTTCTAGGGAATTCTCCTCTCACGCCTGCTTAGTCCAAACTAATCTAAAATAATTACTTCAGTTTGCTTGTGGTCAATGTTTACGCGATCAAATCAAGAAACTCCCCCATTCGTCCTTCCTGTCAACACGAATCAGCTTGATGAGCAAGCCTAAGGTTGCTATGACACACCCAAGTAAGACCCTAACCTAACACTTGCTTCTGTTGTTTAGCTCTTGGTTCTGGTATATATGATTGATTTTAGAGCATGCGTCTTCCATATTTTCTTACTGGCTAATTGACCTTGTCCTAGTCAATCAACTTCGACATGATGACTCAGTGGTGCTGATGCTCAACCTCTTAAATAGCCTGTCAACTTGAGATTAGTATTACTCTTTTAAAAAGAAGTTCTTCACCAAAAAGCCATGGTCTGTGGGTTTCACCCACATGCTCTACTTAATTGCCGCGATGCAAATACAGCACTTTTAAATTGAAATGCCCTAAAGCAACGTGAAACCTTTTTATTGAATGCCAAACCATCTTTGAATCTTATAGTAGGTAAACTTGTCACACGTTGTGTGCGTTTAATACAACTCCGATTTGATTATCTCGTCTGTCATACCTGAGAATTTGAGGGTTTTGACATCCCATCTCTAAATGCCACTCTCAAAATGGCCAACCGATTCTGAACCTAATGGATAACCACAGGAAAAAAAAAAGAAGCATGTTAACATTTGCTTCTTCCGGTTGTAATACATTGTAGAAAAGAGGAAATCAAGCATGGATAACCTAGTTCAGCAGCATCAACCGCCTCTGAAGAAGCTCGCTACAGACAGTGGTCCCGTTGGAATGGCCGTGCCAAACTCAAGCTATGGTATTAACATTGGAGCAATGGGGCAACAGCAGGGGCAGGTGGAAAGCCGGGTAGGTAGAGGCGAGAAGATGGTGGTTGATGGACAAGCAGCTCAGAAGACGGCAATCTCAGATGTAGGACCGTTGGTAGTCTCATTGCTTGAGCATTTTGGGCAGGATTTGTTCCCCTTCCTCCCTTCACCCGAGCTGTCTATGTTTCTGTAATCAACTATGGAAGGGTATCCAATCCTGCTTGTAATTCATTGCAGGTTTCATAGCCACATTTTTGATTGACTAACTGTATACAAGTAAAATTGCCTCTGAGCAAGCTTACGTTTGGTTCATGCATACATCAAGTTACTTTAGGTTGACTTAGTTGGCTATTTAGAGGCTGGGTAATTTGATATTGTGTTTATTTCAAGGGTTGATGTTTCGACATCAGGTTTTGAGCATGCCCAAGACAGTACTTGTAAGTGAACACTTGAGAATTAGTCACTGGCCCCTTAAAGGGGATAGGGGTTAGTCATGGGTTTGGGTTATCTGAGCTCAACTGGGCACTGGCTGCATATGTTGTTAGTATTTATGTGTTCGTAGACTTGCTCCTCAGGTTCCCACCTCACCTATAAGGTGGAACATTTGTGAATCAGTCAAGCTTCAAAGTAATTTTTGGATACAAACCAGGTCTAGTTTAATAGACGATTTGATTATATATATTTTTGACAAGACGGGAAAGAAATTAGGCGTGGTCACATTCTACAGGTGCACGACTCTAGGGCACTTGACGGGTTAGATTTGTAGTAGCAGCATGACTTGAATGGGCTATCTTGACGACTTTATTGGTCATAGTTAGTTCACTTCCAGAGTCTAGGGTACTTGACAGGTTAGATTTGTAGTAGCAACATGACTTGAATATAACGTTCACTTCCCTGTAAATATGACAAACAAAATCTTGGACAAAACTTGTTAGTAGAGAGGGGATGTTACATATAATGAGATCAATTTTCCACAGGAACTTCCAAATCCGATTGACTGACTTGATAATAGTGAGATTATCAACCTCGATTTCGAGTTGAGCAATTCCTAGTTGTATCGCTTTCTTTAACCCACTTTTGAGTGAAAGAGCTTCAACTAGGACAACAATGATTTGTACCACATTGACAACTATCTTAAGAAACGCGGTAGCTTCGTGATCTCTAAGAATGAAACTGAAATACATTGAACTTTTAACAAGTCTTGATCCGTCAATGTTTAGTTTGGCCTTACCCTTCATGGGTTTAGTAAGATGTATGTTTTTCCTTTTACGTTGTTTTTAATTTGGTTTTGAAACATCTTTTTTGGTTGTATTCTGCCATGATTCAATCTGGGCAAGAACACCATCCCTAATTGCAATAGACTTTTTGTTGTTAAATATGTATTGATTTTTTTTTTTCATCCATATGATCCACCAAAAGACACCCAAGTGTCCTATTTTCTGGTCATCGAATTTTCTAAATGGCAATACAACTGTGACATTTACTTTGTATAGCATAGTGTCAAGGTTAATAAGAAAATTTTTGATATCATAATCAAGCATTTTATCCATGGTGAAAGGGCACTTCAAGAATAAATGTTATGCACTTTTATAGGGATGTTGACAAATGACACAATGCATAGGAATTGCCACCCTTTGTTTTTCTAGGTTATTTTTTATTAGGACTCCTTCAATAGACAACTTCAAAGGAAGTTTTTAATATTTGGCATTAAATTGAGATCACATATCCCTGCGATGTCAAAAGGTAATCCTTTTTGTTTATCAATCACGTTCACAATACATTTAGCTGAAAACCAACCTTTTATGCACAGAGTCAATACAATATATCCTTAATGGTGTTAAGGAAAAGAATGTAGTTTTAAAATTTATTGTATGACACCAAAAGGGAGGATAAAACCCAAGGAAACATTGATTATCGGTGTCCTAATTTCCCTCCGAGATCCATAGATCCTTCTAGAGTTTTATGGTCTTACCATCTCCAATGTTCCATCTATATCCTTTTTCAAATTTGTACGTAATTTCATAAGTCTTTTCCACTGCTAGGAAGTATCCCTGTTTGTAATCCCATAATAGACTTATGTTAAGGTATTTTTCTTAGACTGCTCTAACCTATATATTATTATATTATCCGGATCAACCATAATTGTCCATAAAAGCCTCATTTGGAGAGTTTTGTTCATGAACTCAGATTTCCGAACACTCATAGCAAAATTTCGTCTAGTTTGGAGTAGATTGAGATTGGGAGCAAGAAGCTCTACGTAATGTAATTTGGTTTAGCATTTAAGTTTGCTTTTTATCAAAGTTACTCTCCTTTTTTTGGAAAGAGACCCAACTTTCCCTTGGTTAAGTTGGAGTTTAGATTTTGCAATCATATCTTCAAATGTCTTTTCATTACTCGTCCTTTTTTGAATAGGGCATCTCAAGGAGGATTCCAATCCCATTGTACGTGAAAGGAAAACCTAGATATTGTTCTAGAGATCGTGTTGCATTTTTCACATTGTTAGTTTTTTGGAAACCATATTTGTGGAAGTTCACTTTTTTAACTTGACACTTTGCAGTAACTTGAGATTGTACGAATTACAATGTTGTCAACCATCATCGGTTGCTTTGATGAAGATAATGAGATCATCAACAAAGGTCAGAAACGGAAAGATTGTTCATGCACGACAAATTGGTACACCAATACATTTCCAATTTTCATTGCTTAGTTTTTGTATTTTTTGCCAATACTTTCTCCCCCAAGGTTAAACAAAAAGGAGATAATGAATCACCTTGCCTTAAACCCCACCAATGAGAACAATTGTTCAATAGGAATATCATTTATAATAATAGAATATGAGACGGTAATTACACAATCCTTAATCCGTTTGATAAATGTTTCATAGAAAGCCGATTTTTTTAGGACAACCAAGATGAATGGCCATTCTATGCGGTTATGGGCATTTTCCATATCTAGTTTCAATGTCATATAGCCTTTGCGTCCCATTTTGTTCTGGAACTTGTGGAAAACTTTGTGAGTCAATCATCACTTGATTTCATGCCATCCTTCCGATATTGTGTGTAAGTCAATCGTCCAAACATATTATGCCCTTTCAAGTGCTCAAAAAATGCGTGGTCGTAAATTTCATATATAACTCTCGATGTGTGTTTCCAAGATCATTTAGCGACCCTGAATTTCAAAACTACACTTGTATTTATTCAACATCTTACCTCGACTAGCTAGTTGATGATACAAAACTAAGAATGACGTCTTTTTTCTTCTTCCTAGTATCTTTGTGTCATTTACATGTAAAAAAAGCGTACATAACCCTTCTTTAAAATATTTAACGTGCTGATATATTTATACATCTACTTCTGATAACGATATACTTTCAATTGCCTAATGTTATCAAACCTCTTTCCTCAACTAGGAGTGAGTGTGCAATATACTTATATAATTATAGTGCTCAAAAAATGTCTGTCTTGTATTGGCCACATGCACGGCCGTGCCCACCCAGTCATCCACGAATAATCACGGACAGGTTATATATAATTATAACTATTACATATATGTAATATAATTATTATATATATATATAGAGAGGCTAGCATGAGATCGGTTCACGGGCTAAATCTCGTACCCTAGTTCGTCCTGTGAATATGGGTTGGGTCAAGTCCGACCCGAGTGGGTTAAACTGCTTACACATGCCCACGTTTTTCGGCGGCCGGACGGGCCGGCTGGATTTGTAAAGGGCTAGAGAGGATGTTTCTTAACAATGGAATTGCTTGGATGATATATATTGATGATATCTATAGAGTTTTGGATCTCCAACATTTATAAACATGACCGTATCACAACATTCGAATTTAACGTCCAAATCTTCAAGTGGAATTTCTTAGCCTACTCCATCCAAGACCTAAGTTGAGCACACTCGACCAATGCTGGAGTCTTTGTCTTTGAGTACAATCAAAATTTGTAATGCAATGTATATAGTAAATAGTTTAGCAGTGTACTTAGAAATACTCTTCAAAGGCTTACAAAAGTTAGGGTTTTTGTTATTAACGGTAGAAGCAATGGTTTGGGCGATTTAGCCTATGTATTAACCCTAACTAAAAAATATATTCACCCTACCGTAAATTAATCAAAAAAAAGTAATAACATATAGTGGTGATTAATTAAACTTCCTTTTTACTAATGATGAGATGACCATATTTGTGAGCAGGATACAACGTACGATACTCTTGAGTACAAAATGGTTAACCATAAGACCTGAATTGTTACTGTTTAGTACTAATTAAATCTTGGAAGCATTTCTAATACTCTTTTTCTTCTTGTAATTAGCCTTGAAAGAAGCTTGTCTTAGTCTCTTGGTCTTGTCATTGAGCTCAACATCAGGCATTTCCTCGACCGACTTCTTCTCATTCTCGAGCATCTCTATTGTTTCTCTCATCTTCGCCTCGTCCATCTCGCCTCCTCTCTTCAAACCCTAATCAACATATTTCATTAAATAAACAAATCTCAAAATAATACACGGCATGTGTACGTAATGTGCGTACGTACCTTAAGGTTGTTGATTAGGGTTTGGATGCTATTAAGCTTCCGACACGGCCATCGACGTATCCCCAACTCTCTACACCTCTTCTTCAGATTTGTTACGCCCATTCGAAGCTCTACAGCAGCTCGTGTCATTGGCATGTAGAAGTACGGACGGATATCCGAAATGTCAATACTACCCTTCTTTTCCGGTTTGACGTCAATCATATCATCTGATGCCACGTCACCAATATCCATGTTTCCTTGGGGAAGAATAGGGTTTGGTTGCAGAAAATACAATGTCGGATCGATGTCGGATATGCAATCGGGTAATACTAGTGGAGGATCAAAGAAAAACGGCTCATCTTGCAACTCTAATGTAGGATAACCATCGCTTCAAAACAAAACATATATATTAGTACAAGTGAGTTAAATAAATATATATATGATCCCAAGCAGATACTTGACATGTCCCCCGCGTCCTGGATCATCACTAGGAAAACGAAAATCAAGATTTGCCTTATCCGGTATCAAACGAGAGCTACGCGCAAATAGAACCTATGTATATGTATATAAGAAAAGAGAAGAAAGGATAGGGTTAGATCGAGTATAGTTACGTAGAATGATGAAAAGGAGACCAGAAGGTGAGATCTTCATCCTTGACAATGGAGGAGAATGGAAGTGAAAGCATCTTCGTCTTCTTCATCTTGGGAGAGAGAGTGTGTTTGTGTTTGTGTGTTATAATAAATTACATATAAGAGATTCATGGAATTGAATTGTTATAAAGGGATGAATGGGGAATGTGAAAGGTCAAGAATTTATGAGATCGAGTAGAGTATGTAACTATGAGAATGAATGTTGCACGCGGCCGTCAAATTAATTGGGACGATACTTCTTTCCAAACATTTTTTTTACTTTATATGTACATGCATGCATTGCAATATTCATTCATTTAACTTAATTAGATAAAAGGATATATGTTCGTTATTAATAATACCAACACTAATTTTAACATTGTAAAACTATATCTCCAACTACGTTGCTCGTATATTCGGACGTTAAACAAAGATTTTTACTGATAGATCTGAAAATCTGGGTAAAATATACGTTCTGAATCGAGATTGAGTTTGTAAATCCTACTGTAATTTAATGTTTACACGTGGTGAATAACTTTTAGAAAGTAATAACTGAAGAGTGTCTTCTCGTTTCCGTCGACCAAAGAAACAGAGAGGGTTGGCTCCTTTTGGGTATGCCATGATTACATTTACTTTTACGATGAACACAAAATCTCCCATGACAGCACAACAAACCCAGAATATATCCACTCAACACCACTCACCAACGAGGGATCGATCCTCACCATCATTTTGTTTGGTTCAAATACCAAATTGGTATTAAAAAGTAATATGTGTGGACAAATGAGTATTTTTAAAAAATGTTTTTTATTGCTATTTGGGTATATAAAATACATAAATAGTCAATAAGATTTTTTTGTTCTTCTAATATTTGTATCACTTGATTTTTTTCTATTTTTTAAAATTTAGGTAAATTCGTAGAAAAAGTTAGAAAGAGTATAACTAGGTCCCGTTAAGACCTAGTTACACTGAGTATTCCAAAGAGACATGCAACCCTCCTAAATATACGAACTATCCTAAAACCTAAGGAAACGAGAGTACAACCAAGCTGACGAATGTTATGGGGTTCGTCCACCTCCGACAAAGCCATCAAAAGACAACAACACTCACAAGTCAAATAACCGCCCAAATCTCGGTAAAATAATCAGTCCACCTTCGACAATGTCATGCATCAGCATAACTAAGTCAATCTCGATATTTATCAAAAACCAATACATCAAAGTATAGAGCAAAATACAATTCGGAAAAAGACCTACTACTATGATGTAATCCTATCTCTAGGTCCTGTAGGAAAAGCCTCATGTAACAACGTACGTGTTTCATACAACTTATTTCTCTTTTTAAAAATAACTATAAATTTTTTTTTTAATCATGATTATACATTTTTTACTTTACTGTAACATTCAAACTTTTATTAAATATCTAAGTTTAAGAAATGAAATTTTAAATTATTGAAAAATTCGTAGAGATTAGCGCGTGATCAATTATTTTACTTATATTATAAAATTTTGCATTTAGTTTGAATGGAAAATTTTCGTATTTTATATGTTTTTCTTAATGAAATTTAACGGGATTGTTATACGTTCAGACGTAAAGAGACAACACGCTCGAACTGCAAGTGTGCATCCCAGGCGCATTTTACATGCTCCACGAACTTTTACTGCGAGTGCACCGAGAGCTTCTATATGTAATCACGAGGGGCCGATGACTGATCTGACATTCGTTCAAGTAGGTAAAGGTTGCACGCACTCGAACTGCTAATGCGTAATCGGATGCGCCTAATTTTTTCGGAAAAAAAAAAATAAAATAAAATCTCGGGCGCATCCGGGATGCGCCCGGAGCACAACCCGCATTGCGATTCCACCCCCACTCACCGTTTCGTAATATACCGTTTGATCGAATAAAATTACTCAATTTTAAACTTGAAAATTTGGATTAATATATTTTTTAAAAACATTATTGGTTACATTATTTATATTTGATTTTTTGTACTATTTATTAAAATATTGTTTTTTCAGTCAGTATGATAAAATTTATAAAAATCGTATTTAGAGCAAAAATCGATAACCAAAATTATATTTCAGGTTTTATGTTTTTTCGGGTTGAATTAAACTTATGAAGAATTACAAATTTTAGCTGAATTTTCCAACTAACTCATTAAAATTCTAAAATTAGAAATCTAACACTCAAATATGCTCAACTATTTTGAAAAATTAAAACCCTAATATACCTAATGTACCAAATTATTTTATTACGATGAAATTTATAAATTGACACTTGAATTGAGTTAGATATGCAAATCATTTGGTTGTTATATTTTATGTTAAATCTCAAATCTTTTTCTAGATCTATAATAGTTCTTCAATAAATAATAACTCTAATATAATCTAACGAGTTTACATTGAAATAAAAAAAAAGGAAATTAAATTCCAAAACATTAAAAATTTTAGTTTTTCTTATAAAAAGAGACAAACTGACGAACCATTATTTTTCAGTCATATATGAAATAACCCTAGTATATATAATCTGACATGTTTACATAAAAAAAGAAACAAATTAAGTTCCAAATATATTAAAAATCTGATTTTTGTTAAAAAGGCACCAATTGACCAACCATTTTTTTTATAAAATACCTAAATGGCATCATCTTCTTTACAAATACCCATTTGTCCACAAGTACCATTTTTACCAATATGGTATTTTGACCTCATTATTCTCATTTTTTTAATCCATAAATGTTTAAAACTCCTCTTAATGCCTCTAACTTTTAAAATATTTATATCCTTATCTTTTTTTCTTTAAAAAAAAAAGTTTCATAAATCGTAACCCTTATTACGCTATTAATCATTAGTTTTAAGTTTTTATCAAGTAACAAAAAAGTTAAATTATTTTTTGTAAAGTAAAAAAGAAGAAGAAAGAAACGTATTTTTTCTTTGTTTAGTTTTGTAAAAATAAGGTTGAATTTTTTATATGTTTTGTTTATTTTATAAAAAATAAATTAGTCTTTTTTTCCTTTTTATTCTTTTTACCTGAATATGCATAAACTAACACAAAAATTAAATATGGGTAAGAAAAAAATGTTTTACAAGTTTGATGCACCAAAAGAAATTTAAAATAAATGTATGGATAACAAGAAAAAAAAAGGCAATATTTCAAGGGTACTAAGAGGAAACCTTCTATGTTCGAAATCAACACATAATTATTTGTAGAGACATTTAGTTTGGTGCTCTCGAGGTTTTACCTTTTTTGGTTGGTGTCCACCAAGTTTTATTATTCCGTTTGGTGCCCTTAGGGTTTTGACTTATTTCAATTGGTGCCCATTTTAATCCAAAACTTGTTATAAATGTTTTTTAAGAATAAATGAAAAATTAGCAAACAAAATTAATTTTTTTTGACAAAGAATCTAATTACTATAATTTCCACCCACCTAAATTATTTTTAAAAACCGAAATTACCTTTTTTATATACATGTTCAAATACTTTTACAACAAAGTAATTTAAAAAAAAAGTCATATATTTGATTCTTAGCCATGAAACAATTTTAATGTTCGATTAGATTAATGTGTTTACTAAGCCTATTTACTTAATTTATAACAATTAGGTGTATGTTCCCTATTTTTTTCCAATTAATGCTACTTATAAAAAAAACTAATTGGAATTTATAGATTGGTTTTATGACAAATAAACACCCAAACTATTAAATCAAAATTGGCCAAATATATTGATTTAAATGTCTTAAATCATTGTTATTCTAGATGCATAAAATGAACAAAATATCTAACTTAGCAAATTCCAATTAGTTTTTTTTTATATAAATAGCGTTAATTGGAAAAAAATTAGGGAACATACACCTAATTGTTATATATTAATTAAATAGGCTTAGTAAACTCATCAATCTAATCGAACATTAAAATTGTTTCATGGCTAAGAATCAAATCTATGACTTTTTTTAAAAAATACTTTATTGTAAAAGTATTGAAAATACATATAAAAAAAGTTAATTTCGGTTTTAAAAAAAAAATAGTTTAGGTGGGTGGAAACTATAGTAATTCAATTCTTTGTCAAAAAAATCAGTTTTTTTTTTTGCTAATATTTCGTTTTTTTTTAAAAAATACACCTTTTATAACAAGTTTTGGATTAAAATGGACATCAATTGGAATAAATCAAAACCCTAATGGCACCAAGCGGAAATAAAACTTGATGGGCACCAACCGGAAAAGGAAAAACCTCGAGGGCACCAAATGAAATTTCTCTTATTTGTATCATTTGTAGGGTTCGGAAAATCGAAAGTATCTGATATAAGACCACCAAGTACTATATTTGAGAGTTTGGTATTGTATATATTGTATCGTTATTGATGTATCTGAATTATAAGTATTTTTTTTTGATAAAAGGTAAGCAATTCGAAACATTAGACGACACACCGTCTAATGGATCGAAAGACCGAAAGAAATCGGTAGACGGACAAGCCGTCATGAAGAACCATAATAGAAGAACATCAAAGAAAATACAAAAGTACACCAAGTGGGCCGAAAGCAACGAAATCTTCAAGGGTAAGGAGAGCGACTCGATCATTAGACGCCGAAGAGTATAAAGTCTGTCCTTGAAGGAAGTACACAGAACAAGAGCCTGGGGAACAACTGTGGACGCCTCAGATTTGGACTCGAAGTAGAGCCTTCAGGAGTCGATCACAAATCCACGACCCCTCCAAAACAAACAACTCGAATGTCCCTAATAAAACTTGATCAAACATGTGTGAGCCTTTTAACCTTCTTTGGTTATCACTTTGTTAAGTGTTACGGTAATGACGGTTATTGATTTGTCCTTTCAAACTACTTTTGCTCTCGTTGTGCCAGGTCTTAGGGTAGTGACAATTATTCAACCGTAGATAGTTAGACCGGGATTTGGTATATTTGTGTTTACGCTGAAGGTGGTGTATACCGGATTCGGCATACCTATGACCAAACATGGTCGATTTTTGTTTTTGTTCGGAGTTGTGAGGTAGAGTTTTGTCTAATATCGTTCTATCACTCTGAAATTGCTCCGGTTGGTTCTTAGATGATTTGGTTCTGCACAACAAAGTAATAGAGAAATCCAAAGGAACTACTTCTAGTTACTTGTGCCCATTTTTTTTTAATAAAAATTTGAGCTTTTTTCATACATCGTCGTTTGTTCTTTCTGTTACACATTCGATCCATATCATCCCAAAGATGGGATAAACTATAAAACTGGTCATAAATTATACAATACAACTTACATGAATTCTTAGTGATCTCTTGTTCATGATTTAGCAGATCAGATCTATGCACCCTAGTGTTTCGAAAATCAGATAGTTTTTCCAATATAAGCATTGTTCTTTTCTGGTACATCAACTTAGATTCTGAAATTTCCATCTTTGTTCCTTGTTTATTCAACCTCTTGGTTTGCTGCTGTTGGACAACATGTGTACTCTTTATATTTTCCTCCATGGTCTGAAGCATTAGGCATCCTTCTTCATGAGCTAGAAACCACCTGCTCATACACAACAATTCTTTCCTCGGCAGGATCTTAGTCATATCACAACAATAGATGAAATCTATAAGCAACTTTAGTACTAAATTAGAGATTGAGCAGTAGATATTCTTTTTTTTCTTGTTAATGGTAAATTTTGACACTCGATACTCTTTAGCAACACAGATATTGACAACATATTTTCAAAACTAAAAGGTTTGTTCTTGAGATCACTCATCGCAAGATTTTTTGTCTGAGAGAAGATAAAAATAGAGAGCAGAGAGTTAATTAGTTTTGGTGTGGGTAAATTGTTATGAGCTCAGCACCAGTTCTTATATAAACCATAAAACCAAGTATTGATAAGGCAACAACTACTTTCAATTATTCTTGATCTATCGTTCATAGAGTAATATTTGGCAAGGTTTATGGATTCCACATTCAGATAATCAGACATCACATACTTGTAAACTTTGTTCAGATTTGTAAATTGGTAGATCGGAGTACCTTTTCTGAGAGAAGTCGAGAGCAAATCTTCTGTTTTTGCATCCGTAGGGAAAAAAACGGGATCTGCAGTCTTCATTTGGAGACCATGAGCTGCCTCTTTTCTATTGTCTTGACCAACGCCTAGGGCAGGGACAGGACGACTCCTTTCTTGGGCGAAGTCACCCTTTTCTTGCGACCAGCCAGATGAACCCAGAGGTGACGCAGTGAGCTTCTTCTTCACCGGTTGTGGTTGACTCTCGGACCTTATTTGAGCTTCCATCTAGTCCTTTTTTTGTGCCTTCTCCGTTCGACTTTCCTCACTTGGATTTCGATCTCTGCTGTTTTAGCTTTCCTCGGGGTTCCTGCTCCATGCCTATGTCTATTGTTAGAAGAATTACTCCCTATATGCATCAGATCTAAGCTTTCTTGAGGGATTTCATCGGCAAACCAGTTTCTGGATCTAGGGTTTTGGGGGAGAAAGACGGGCATTTTTCTAGCCCTAGCGCGTGGGAGGGCGCGTTCTATTCTATCATTTTTGGGTTTTTCCCACAATTATGCACCTCTTGTAATTTATTGAATTATAAGTATTATTTGTAATTCGAAATTTCTCGGTAAAATATTTTAAAAGTTAATGTAATCAATATTAAGTAAAGCACTACGTGTGTTTTTTGTATGTGTTTAATTCCGTTTTTCTCATCGTCCCCACTATATAAATATGATAGTGATCCAATGTATATGAATATCCTCTCTATTTCATTTCTCAACCAAAATTTGTTTGATTATTTTAATGCATTAGTAAGAGAGAGAAAATAACGTAGTATTAATGTGTGAATATCTCTATACACAATTATGTTTTTATATATATATATATATATATATATATATATATATATATATATATATATATATATATATATATATAATATTTTAAGTTCAACCAATTATTCAAAACAATTCTCGCCAAAAAAAATTATTCAAAACAATAAAAATAAGAAGAAAATGGTGGAAATCACCCCTTAAATAGCGCATTTGCTACTAACAACCCGTTAAATTCGAAATTACCGAAAACCACCCTTTACAACGGCTCCATCGGTAGAATAACAACCCCTCCACTATTCCGTCCAATGTTTTGTTAAAAGGCCTCACTTTTTAATATTTTATTAGTTTCTTGCTCTAAACCATATAAGACCATTTTTTGTTCGAACAAAACTATTCTTTTTAAAGTAAAATTAAAAAACAAACTCTTCCAAACTTTAAAATATGAACCCCTCCTATCTTCAACCCTAATTTATGAGTCGAAGATCTCAGTCCCAGTGTGCCTTGTTCTTTGACTTCGGTGCCCAAATCTCAAACGGTGACCAATCACGAAAAACCCTAGATATGTGATTGTAACATTGGCGCCGAGGACGACGATTGTGTCTATCCCAAAGAGTCTGGTTGATACGGGAATGATCCATATTTTTTCGATCTAGACAAGATAACCTCTCAAACTCTTGATAGTGGATGTTGAAACTGAGCCTTAGAATGACAATCATGGTTATGGAATAAGAAAGATGTACGTGAGAAGTGGTGATGGATGTTGGTTGATGACGATGGTTATAGAAGAAAGAACCAATGGAGATCAAGAACCTTTGATTTGGTAGTCAAAGATCCAAACAAATGCAGCCAGGACCCCTCCTTGTACAACTTAATTCATTCAATTTCAACAATAAAGGTTGAGAAGCACGAAGTGGATGCCTCATGGATCTTGTGAGCACCAATCTTAGAGAAGAGAAAGTTGTCAATCATAACTTAGACATCATTTCATTGCTAGCAATATTACAACTCCCATCGTCTAATTTCTCACTTTGAATATCCTTATAATGATCAAGTTTAACATGAAAAGTTTTCCTAACAATCGAGGATTCACCATGCTCATATTCTAACCCATAATCATGATCATCATTATTTTTACTAGATTCATGCAAGATAGTCTCATTAACAAACAAAGTCTTTCGATTTGGGAAATCCTTCATCAAATGGCCTCTACCTTGATATTTATAACTTACAATATCTCTAGCTCTAGAAGAAGAGTTAGAAGTACTTCCTTGTGGTCTATAAGGAGGTATATTTGTGGGTGTTGTAGGGGCTGGATTGTATGCAAGCGATTTATGTCCTCCTTACTCCCTATATAGTGTCTTCCTTTCCTCCTTAATGGTTGTAAGCTCATGGTTAGGAGAGCTAGGAGCTTTATGCTCTTTTCAAGCATTGGGTGTGCCATAGGAAGACTTTCCACATTGACTCCTTACCTTGCTCTTCCTTTCCACTTTGATGGTTACGTGTAGGAGCTCCATCATGTTCTTTTAAGGAAAAAGATCAATCTAATGAGGTTAAAATTGAGAATCCTAATGTACCTTGCAATTGTGTTCTTTTCATTCTCCATGACGTTGGCCTTTACAATGACCATTTGCATGACATTGTAAGTCTCCTCATCACTCATGCTCCCTTGTTTCAAGTTCTCAAGCGTTTGCCTAAGTTCCCTTTGTGTAGTGAAGAGGTATAAACCGACCTCTCATCAATGCCTTCATATGCTCCCAAGTGGCTATGACCGGATCAAGTGTCCTTCTCTCATGGACTACATTATTCCACCACACAAGAGCATAGCCATTGAAATCCAATGAGCTATTTGGACCTTCTTGGCCTCACTAAAGTTATGAAATGACCAAATCTGCTCTACCTTTGTCTCCCAAGCCATGTACACATCGGGATCACACCTTCATTCAAAGCTCGGAATCTTGACCTTGTTGCCTATCCCATCTTGCTCCTGAAATCTCCTTGGCTGGAATCCTCTGTTCTCCTCGGGTATCCACCTCTCATCCTCAAAATCTTCATCTCTATAATCCTGAAATTCATCAAAATGATGAGTGTAGTTAGGTACCCTACGAGTATGAGTAGGAGAGTCATGATATGAACCTTGCTCTCTAGGAGCATGTATGACACTTTGCAGTTGCGGACCCTTCTTGGACGGAGCAATGGATGGCTCTCCCACCTCTATTTGAGTTCTATGATGCATAAGTGTAGGGGTTGTTGGCATGGATTCTAGGGATACCAACTTCTCGGTCAACTTGGCTATATCCTTCTTCATCTTCTTAAACATATTAAAGAACTCGGGAGGAAGTCGCTTGGATCCTATAGACTTGGTTAGGCTATCTTCTCGAGCCATTCTTCACGCAAACACAACAAACAAACGAGTTACAGTTAATGAAAGCTAAAATGCCTCACAAGTGTTAACACTCTTGCTCTCACTCTCTAGTTGTCGTTTGTGGACTTTGTTGATGGATTGTCTTGAGATCATCAATACTCCTCATTAGATCAACGTTTCTTGAGCACCAAAGGGAATCCTTAAGAAGGGATGTTGGGGTTGTTGCACGATTAAGTACTTCATATAAACAAGATTTGGTCACAAGAAAACACAAAAGACTCCGCTAAGATCAAATAATGACCACTAAGACTCAAGACTAGTATGAATGCACTAAACTGAGAATTTTCGGAAATCACAGAGTGGACTCTAATTTTCCAGCAATGAAAATGTTTTGTTCAAAGACTAAGAAAAGATTCAAACATAACCTGATCTGAACATGTGGTCACCTTGAAAGTAACCAAAATCGAAAGTAACCGAACCGTACCCAACCCTCCCCAATGACATCTCTAGGATGGAGTTTTACCGGTGTTAAGAAGGGAAGAATATTGACGAGTATAGTGCCCAAATGAAACTTGAAAGTCGAAGAAGATTAACATATAAAATTATGGCACTATTCTCAAATGATACTTGAAAATTCGAAAAAGATGAAGATAGAAAATTATGGCACCTGAATAAACATGCTCATCCAAATAATGTAATTTAAGATAAAATTGAGCATATGAAACAATAAAGCCTATATACAATTACCACCCTTTTCCTTTTTTTCCTTACAACCATTTACAAAATCATGCACTTTCTCTCGTCTATTTTTTTAGACCTAGGATGTCACCTAGATGCAAAAATTTATACCGGTGTAAGACAATCCTCTTCCTCTCGACCCTAATAAACAAGAGAATGTCAGACATTGATGTCAGCACGTTGCAGTCTGGAGTATCGTGCGTCTCTTGAAGCGTTTTGAGCAAAACTTGGAGTACTGTATGCCTGGGAGACAGAAACCGGTTGTTGAGGGTAGAGAGTAGGTGGAGGTGGAAGGTTCCGTTGAGCTGGCAGTGGAGCCTCTGCATTGTATCTCTTGAAGCTGCACAATACAACCTCTTCATTCACCGAATTACATAACATAACATCCTCACAAATGGAAGAATGAACACTTTCTACCTACAACCTCAGATTTACTTATTCTTGCCCTCTATTATGCTTCTTCAAAAGTAAAATGCACATATGATTGATAAATACATATACACCACTTAACGAGAAATGCCCGCAAAAATCCAACGAATACCTAAGAATCCTGTTATGCAGGAAAAAGCAAGTATCATGCCCTTTTCTAATGAATCATCTAGTTCGACTATTTCATTGACTACTAAAATTATTAAATGAATTGTAATTACAATTGAAACGAAAAGCAAATATGATTGATAAATACATATACATACATATATAGGGGCTGGTAAACTCCTTGTGGAGAGGAGGTGAGGAGAAATTTTGTTTTTTTTGTACTACCGAGTTCATTTTTTGTAATTTATCAAAAATGAACCTTTTATCCTAAAAGAACAAACTTTTTTTTTTTTTGTTTATAATCTGGAAAAAAAATGAACACTGATACCCAAATAAAATGAACTCATAGTATAAAAAAATGAACTCATACTAAAAAAAATGAACATAATTTATTCTCACTCCTTTATGTAAGGAGCCTCCTCACCGGAACCAAAATATATATATATATATATATATATATATATATATATATATATATATATATAGCAGTAATACTTATTTTTACGACTGTTTTACTTTTACTTAGTTCTTCCGACAACCTGAGATATATTTGATGTATCATGCAGGAGGGGTTCAAAAAGGAATACCTCTGAAAAATCTCGTCTGCACTCGATATCTCTGATGAATGAGGCCTTCCAGACCAAGGAGATGGGGCAGCTACCTCATCAGGAAAATATCTTCTCCTTATTAACTGGAAAGGAGAATAAATGAAAGAAGAATAGAAAATCCTCATTCATATGCATACAGAAAGTCTTCTAACTTTTACTTATTTCTTCTTTCACGTTTCCTTCTTTCTTAGGGATGGGGTAGAGGCTGATAAAAGATCCGTGCCAAGATATAAGTATGTCTTTGCAAGAGAATCAAAAGATAAGGACAGGTACCGATTTGAAGAACTTCATCAATGCTTCCTTGTCAAATCTGGCTTCTCTGGCAGCCTAATAAGAAGCTTAGATTTTAGAATTTAATTCGACTGACCGCAAATAACATCACCACAGAAGGTTACTGAACATTTAATTAAACTACATATAAATTGTAATATAATTATAACTTAAAAGCTGAAAACTACCTAGAGAAAGAAAAAAAGTTAATCTCTCAAATCTCTACTCATAAAAGAACAATTTTCAAAACATACAGAAATATGACTTGGATGTAAAAACTTTTCCAATGTACATACTTAACAATGAACATTCAACAGTAGTAATGTCTTCAGCATTTCTTGAACATTTAATACTCTTTCCCTTTGATCTTAGCATCTTAAATGATTAATATTGGTATCACTTATTTTTGATGTTTATAAATTTCAAGTTCTACAGATAACCATGGAGAAGGTATCATATAAGGTCAAGCATCTGCTATAGACTACAGCAGGAATAATTAAAAAGAAAGAAAATATGAGTATATTAATTTCATATCAATATGGATGAACTAGTCATTCCATCGATTAGGTAGAATCAAGAAACTAATATAGGCAAATGATTACAAGAAGATTTGACTTCTTACAGAAATAAGTGCAGAATTTCCAGGGAAGGTTTCTGTGACGGGAAGCTCCTCACTAGTGGAAAGTAACCCATGCTTCTCACCCCACTGTCGAGCAGCCTCTACGAGATTTCCACTGCTGCCTTTGTTGCTGTCCTTTGCTGTTATGTCTCCTTTGTTACCTATCACTATGTATGGAACAGGAAGACCATAAGGTCCAGCAGATCCTAGCAGTGCAGAGAATGTTCCTTTAGCAGCAACCTCAGCAACCCACTTCTGTAGACTTGTCTTTGTTCTCTTTTGTGAAAGATCGTATACTAAAATAACTCCTGCAAATTTTTTAGGAAAAAAAGAAGAAGAATTGTTTGGTATGTCATGTGGTACCTCATCTTAGCTGAATGACATAGAAAAGAATAATGTCAAGTAAATACAGTATAAAGCTGAATTATGCAGCCAAAAGGTCTCCCATATGAAGCTAAAGTAATATATATTCTTATGCAATCAGCATTTATTAGTTTAATGAAGACAAGTCTTCTTATATATTATCATCTCAAGTGTTGAACGATTCACCTCATAAATTAGGATATTGCTCTTTCAAATTTCAATAAGGTTTGATATTGATACCTACTTGTCACTAACAGGAGTATCTAAAGAATGGAAAGATCCAAAAGAACATAAAATTATACTTAAGGATCACAGAATCCTGGTTTAGCAAAAGGCACATGCAACACAACCGCGAGTCTATGTTGCCGCTCGTTCCAAATCACACAGATCAAGAGACCGAGCACTTCAACGAGCACTCACACAAGAAATCCAATCAAAACCAACAAGCTCAAGTACTAACACCCTATATCACACTTCAAACATTAGTTATCAGATCTGTTTCTTAGACAAACATAAGATAAACAAATCACAACAAGAGAAGTTCTCCTTTTCTAGAGTATATAAGGTACACTTGTCTGAAAAACAGGTCCGAAAACTAACTAAAACCATTAAGAACAAGCATCACCAATACCATTAAAGAAACTACTTCGATTTGATGCTTGAGAGTCATCATGTTGCATAGAAAAAATAGATTTTACCATTAATCTGTGAGTAGAAAAGAGACCGGAAATCTCTGTATCTATCATGACCCGAAATATCCCAAAGCTCAACGAAGAAATCTCTATCCATATCACCATTCATGGTACTAGAGGAGCTCCCAGAACTTGTATAAGTAATATGCTGCTAAAAAAAGTTAGAATAGATAGTGTAACAATGAACCTTAAAGTGTATCATTTATGAAATTATAAACACCTTTACAGAAACTGCACAGCCAATAGTTTGACATGGGCGGGGTATTGCAGAACCATTTTCAATAAGGTGTACAAGCGAGGTTTTCCCAACACCTACCAACGATAAAATTTTGAATAGTCATGAATTACCTAGAAGATTGCAATAAGCCCTAATTACACAAGAGCTTCAGAAATCGAACGAAAACAGGAGGATTCAACCATGCAATGATCATAATGAATTAGGGGATGGAAATCGCATTTCATTTAACAGTAATTGGATAAAGTTGATGAGAAATCGGAGGAGCGGAATTAGAATGAAATGGTCACCTGAATCACCAATGACTAAAACTCGAACCTGACCAATCGGCGGACCACCGCCAACATTTTGGCCTCTGATACCTCTGTCTCGTTCTCTCCAAAACATCTCTATATATATCTTCCGCTCGAATTTGGATGATTCGCAGTTGATCAAAGCTTAGAATTTAGTTGGAGTTACATGTACAGAAACGATCGAGTCGGAGCGAGGGGAAGGAACTGCTGCTCAAAGTTCAGTGATGAAGAAACCGCTTATTTCCAGATCGAAGAGTGGGGAAAACATACTAGGAACGGAAAATCATAACTTTAGTGGTACAAATGTACAATTGCTTCTTCTTCTTTTTTTTTTTTAATACAAACGCAAATAAAACGAGAAGGGTCTAATGTCTGACCATCATAAATCACCTTTTAGGACAAGGGCTTCAACGTTACCGGAAGGATAAAAAAAAAGGAAAAAAAAACGTTACTGGAAGGATCCCGTCGCCCGTATAAAAGAAATGGCAAAACGATGCGAATTTATACGATGATTTACCTAAAAACATGTAGTACTTTAGCTTGTGTGCAACTTGAAATCAAAATGGAGATGTTAGAATTGATCATGTCCGCTTCCCTTGGCGTTTTTCTGATCTGATTGATTAGAGTTAATGAGTTCAAGAATGCTGTTAAGTTCTAGACTTATGACCTTTTGGAGTCCCTCTTGATGCGCCCTTGACAACCATGATCGTGGATGATGAGGACGATGCTTTGCGGGTTTGCTCCGATGGACCGCTCACTCGCTCCCGAGCTAAAGCCATCGCCCAAGCTGCCGGCTCAATCATCCGACGCACCATTGCATCACTTGGACCCGTTAGTGGCATGCCATGTCACCACTCCACCATGGCATAGACTTCCGGCGCCACGTCATCAAGCTAGCAATATTATTATTATTTTATTATATTTTACATTTAAAATAATAGACTTTAATTTCCGGAAACGTAACTCCGGAACTTAATTCCGGGAGTTACTTTCCGACATTGATAGTCTAGGCCTTTCAATTCGGGAGTTAGCCCCGGCTTTATTTCCCGCCTTTATTTCCGCCATTTAATTTCCGGCTAATGGTTTGACCTTCATCCACTATATAAGGAATGCTTGACCTCACTTGTAAAACATGTCTAATTTTAATCAAGTATTTTGAAGGAAAATCCTCATTCTTGATTTGGGCATCACTTCCTCTTCAATCCCCTCAAAGTTCTTCCTTGGATCAAGTCTTAGATCCAAGAACTCACCTTCGAGGATTCTTCTAAAGAATCAAACTCTCAAATCCACTACAACGTTTGCTCGATCTCTCTAGATTGAATCAAACCTTCACTTCCGCATCCATTTTCAAATCGCTTCCGCCTTATCAAACTTCTATCAAAGTTCCCATTTGCACATAAACAAGGAGTAGTTGAAGCTCTAGCTTGGTCTAGATCCGGTGTTCGTTCTTCAACGATTCCAAGGACGCATCAAATTGGCATCAGAGCAAAGGGGTCGAAGCTAAGTTCTCTTTACTCTTGTTTTTGTGCGTTTTTTATTATCCTTCTTTTGCCTTTGTTGTTCTTTCCCTCTTGAAAATCTTCATCTTGTTCTTCGTGTTCATTGAAGTTTTTCTTGAAATTTTTTTTTCTCACCAAACAAATTTAGGAGATATTTGGTTTGCCATCAAACCATCTATCAAATACAATTTGTTCTTAAACCGACCCAATCCGACAAGTTTGTTAATCGATTTTACCAAATTTCTTGGGATTTTTTTGTTAACAAATTCGGATATCTCGCATTTTGATATTAAAAAAAAACAAAAACAAAAACAAAACCAAAACTCTTCAACAAAGCGGATTTGTTTCCAAAGTGTTTCATATCTTACATTAAAAGTTGCAAAGTTCAAAAAAAAAAAACAAAAAAAAACAAAGTGAAAAGACGTCCGGCAAACCGGTCCATCCGAAAAATCGGATTATTACAAAAGGTCAAAGACCAAAAGCAAGTAAAACTTGCCGATAAACAATCCGTCCATTTCTTATCTCTCCATCTTCTTATACACGTTGCAAATTTATCACTTGTTATTTGCGTGAATTGGTTCAAATTTTGTTGGATTAGCCTATCTTGCCTAACCGCCAAACGGCCTTCCCAAAAGTAGAACCTTAACACACTTGAACTTGGGTAACGTTGACTTAATTCGTCACCTTGATCATTTGATTGCTTGCATTTGTGTGTATCCATTTGGAATCATGACTAACGTTGATATGAAAAACTCTCAGGATGCTCGTGAACGAGATAATGCCTCCTTATCCGAGGAAGTTGTTAATCTTAAGCAACAATTGGAGGAGATGAGGGCACAACTTTTGGCCCTTACGACCGCTCAACGTCCCGCTTCAAATCCAAATGACACCATGGTCGAGACTTCCACGTCCGATGCCCGTCGAAAAGGCAAAGGTTTTTTGGGAACCGACCCATCTCAAGGTCTTAGGCTTGCCTCAGTTATCGAAAGTCAAAATCAACAAGACGGCAGAGACCACCTCAATGAGACCGACAACAACGATGGCCCGACTCCGGATGATTTACTTTATGTAGATACGATGGATCGGAACAAGCGTTTCGAGCGCAACCGTAGACGGTACGGATCGCCCCCACCTCTACCAAATGCACAACATACTAGCCGTCCCGTCCATGACGAATCCCGGCACACCAATCAACAAGATCATCATCCTCGACGTTCTAGTAATGATCGGTATGGACAACGCCGCCAACAACCTAGCCGGCGATCATCATACCGCGGCTATGATGAGTATGACGAGAGGGATGATTTTGATGAGTTCTTCAACGATGAGCCCAACTTGGAACGGGTGGCTCATGTTCGTCCATGGCACCCACCTGTCCGAGAGCCATATGAGAACCAGGACCGAGGAGAAGAATGGTTGCCTCCTCCTAACCCACCAAGGCATGCGAATCAACGAGCTCATCATGATAATATGCCACCGCCCCGCCAGGATCCCTACAAAAATCGTAGGGAAGGTAAAGTTAAATTTCCAATATTTTATGGTGATTATGATCCATGTGCATTTCTTGATTGGGCACAGGACATGAAAAGAGCTTTGAAGCATTGCCATTATGAAGAAGATAAAAAGATCGAATCGGCAACCTTGTATTTTGAAGGCGATGCAAAATCTTGGTGGAACCGGTACGAAACCGTCCGTGAGAATCGAGGTTGGCCACCAGTTATGACGTTTGATCAATTGATCTACGTCATGAAAAAGAAGTATGTCCCCGAAGACTTCAAAAACGACATGCGGTTGCAAATTGCCGAGCTCCAACAAGGTAATCTCACTCCGGTGGCTTATTTGGCGAAGCTCGAGGACATGCATATGAAGGCTGGAATCTCGGTTTCCCCCTCCACAATCCGCACCAAGTTCATGAGTGGGCTTAATCTGTCAATCCGGCGCCCTCTCGAGATCGTTCCATACAAAGACTTGGGTGCATTGTGTCATGCGGCCATGAAGCTTCACAAACAACAACAAGAGACGCCAAGATATTCAAGGTATAACTCTTTTACTGGTCAATACGCTTATACTACTAACAACCGTGCTCGAGACACGTCTAGTTCTCAAGAGTCCGGCGCCACCAAAGGAGTCCAACAGATGGGTCAACCCACCCGACAAGCGGCTACCGAGAGGGCACCACCACGTGGCCCCAATGCCCCGGCGCAAGCACCTCCCGCCCGCACCTCTCAAGGACCTCCACCGGCGGCACGGCCAAGAGAGCCCGTGTGTTACAAATGTAGCGGATTCGGTCACGTCCAACGTGATTGCCCGAACACAAAGCGTGTGTTGTTTGCCAACCCTTCATATGAAGATGAGGAAGATGAAGAAGACGGCGATATCATCATAGAGGATGAGCAAGACGCCGACCCCTACTACGGCATGGAACCATGTGACAAACAAATGGCTTGCGGCCCGGCACAACCCGGTAAGTTCGCCCTTGTATCTCGTCGAATTTTGGCCGTTAAAGAATTCGTTCCTATTGACCAACGCGAAAATCATTTCCATTCTCGTTGTTTGGTCAATAACACTAGTCTCTCTCTAATAGTTGATGGGGGTTCGTGTTGTAACATTGTCAACGAAAAAGTGGTAAAACACTTTAAGTTGCCTACATCCCCCACCCAACACCTTATGGAATCCAATGGATTTCCGATAAGGCGTGTGACACCGTCACACAAAAAGCTTGGGTGACGTTTTCCATAGGCGCCTATGTTGATAAGATCCTTTGTGATGTTATCAAGATGAACGCCACACATATTTTATTAGGACCACCATGGCAATTCGATCGTCGAACTTTCCATGATGGTTATCTTAATAGATATATGTTCCAATATAATGGAAAAAGAGTCACATTGTTGCCTATGACTCCACATGAAATATTAACTGATCATGCGGAACGGAAGAGGCAACAAGCCATTGATGAGACCACTAAGCCGGCAACATCGGACCCTCCTAGGAGTTCTCCAGATGTTGTGGGTGCTAGTACTTCCGGATCCCTAACATTGGCCCTAGTAACCATGTTATTGAGACTAGAGGTAGTAAAGGAAGCATCGTTCCCACGAATGCAACTTTACCATCTTCAGACCCAATAATCAAAGGCCGGTGTGAGCCGAGGGTACTTTTGGCCCGGAAACATGATTTGACACCGGTCAAGGAAGGCAAGTTACCATGCTTCTTGCTAGTTCCTTTTTGTTTATCTACTTCACATGACCTTAGTAATATGCCGCACGAGGTGTCTACTTTGTTGTCTGAATTTCAGGACGTCTTGACCGATTACCTACCACCCGGCTTGCCACCGATCCGTGGAATAGAGCACCAAATCGATTTGGTGCCCGGCGCGTCTTTACCCAACCGTGCCGCATACCGTGAAAGTCCGGAAGAGACTAAGGAGCTACAACGTCAAGTCCAAGAGCTCCTAGACCGGGGATATGTTCGTGAGTCGCTTTCACCATGTGTAGTGCCGGTCATTTTGGTGCCCAAGAAGGACGGGTCTTGGAGGATGTGTGTCGATTGCCGAGTCATCAACCAAATAACCGTCAAGTACCGGCATCCGATCCCGCGCCTCGACGACATGCTAGATGAACTCCATGGCGCCGCCGTTTTCTCAAAGATTGATCTCCGGAGCGGTTATCACCAAATCCGGATGGCCGAGGGTGACGAATGGAAGACGGCTTTCAAAACGAAGTACGGCTTATATGAATGGCTTGTCATGCCGTTCGGACTCTCCAACGCCCCATCAACGTTCATGCGTCTCATGAACCATGTCCTCCGCCGGTTTTTGGGTAATTTTGTCGTTGTTTACATTGACGATATTCTTATTTTTAGTAAGTCTTTGGATGAACACATCGGGCACCTTCGCCAAGTGCTCGAGTGCCTTAGACAAGAACAATTATACGTCAATTATGAAAAATGTGTCTTTTGCTCCGACACAACAATATTTCTTGGCTGTGACGAGTCTAAGGACGGACTCCGAGTAGACGAATCCAAAGTTCGCGCTATTCGGGAGTATCTTACACCTAGTATGGTCACCATGGTTCGAGCCTTTCTCGGCTTAGCGGGCTTCTACTGACGCTTTGTCAAAGACTTTAGCTCGGTAGCGGCGCCGCTTCATGAACTCACTACCAAGGGTGTCACGTTTGAGTGGCGTGATACCCATGCTCGAGCGTTTGATGCGCTCAAAGACCGACTTTGCAATGCACCATTACTCCAGCTCCCAAATTTCTCGAAAACCTTCGAGGTGGAGTGTGATGCATCTAATGTTGGCATTGGGGGGGTTCTCCTACAAGAGAATCGACCCATTGCTTACTTTAGTGAAAAGCTTTCCGGCCTGCCACTCAACTATCCAACTTATGACAAGGAACTATATGCTTTAGTTCGTTGTCTAAAGACATGGCAACACTACTTGTGGCCGAAGGAGTTCGTGATTCATTCGGATCATGCGGCTCTTTCGTATCTCAAGAGCCAAAATAATCTTAGTCGGCGCCATGCAAGTTGGGTAGAATTTCTAGAAACCTTTCCTTATGTCATTCGGCATATGAAGGGAAAAGAGAATGTGGTAGCCGATGCCCTTTCTCGGCGATATATCCTTTTGGTGCATATGGACGCCAAGATCCATGGCTTTGCTCTTATCAAAGAGTTATATGCCACGGATCTTGACTTCAAGGATATATTTGCAAAATGCCTTGACCTCCGAGAGCATGAGTCTTTCTTTATGAACGATGGCTACTTGTTCCGCGCGGGAAAACTTTGTATTCCGCGTTCGTCCATACGACACTTGTTGATAAAGGAGGCCCATGAGGGTCGTGGTCACTTTGGTTCTACCAAGACTCTCTCCGCTCTCTAAGAGCACTTCTTTTGGCCCAAAATGCGCAAGCATGTGACAAGGTTTTGCACAAGTTGCATCACATGTCATCATGCAAAATCACGTCAAGGTCCGGACGGATTGTATTCTCCCTTACCTATACCAATGGGACCTTGGGAGGATCTTTCCATGAGCTTTGTAGTTGGCCTACCAATGTCCAAGCGAGGGAACGACTCCATTTTTGTGGTAGTCGACCGTTTTTCAAAAATGACTTATTTTATCGCGTGTAAGAGCACACAAAATGCTAGCGATGTCGCCACGTTATTCTTTAACAATGTGGTGCGCTTACACGGGATACCATGTTCCATCCTTAGTGATCCGGACGTGAAGTTTGTTAGTCACTTTTGGAGAATGTTATGGGGAAAACTTGGAACCAACTTGTTGTTTTCAAGTGGTTACCACCCCCAAACCGATGGTCAAATGGAGGTGACCAATCGGACTATCGGTGCTCTACTTAGAGCAACACTGAGGAACAACCCACGAAAGTGGGAGGACTTACTTTCGGTTGTGGAGCTTTCATATAACAGGTCTAGGCACTCGGCAACTAAACTCTCACCATTTGAAGTTGTCTACGGCCTTAATCCACACACGCCTTTGGACTTCACACCACGCCCACTCAAAGACGGTGAACACATCACCGCCGCAAGTCGAGCCGCCTCAATCATTGAACTTCATGAGCGGACAAGAGCACAACTCCAACGTCGTGCCGCCCAACTTGCCGAACAACGCAACAAGGGCCGTCGCGACATATCTTTCGAGCCCGGCGATCTTGTTTGGCTCCACTTAAAGAAGGAGCATTTTCCATCTCGACGCGAGGGCAAGCTATCGGATCGAGGTGATGGCCCTTTCCGGATCCTATCCCGCCATGGTCCGAATCCTTACAAGTTGGAGCTTCCGGATTCCTACGGCGTGCACCCAACGTTCAATGTCAAGGATCTAGCCCCTTATGTTGAGCCCCTATTTGACGACGGTAAAACGGGGACGTTTCACATCCAAGATGGGGGGACTGATGCGCCCTTGACAACCATGACCGTGGATGAGGAGGGCGATGCTTTGCGGGTTCGCTCCGATGGACCTCTCACTCGCTCCCGAGCTAAAGCCATCGCCCAAGCTGCCGGCTCAATCATCCGACGCACCATTGCATCACTTGGACCCGTTAGTGGCATGCCATGTCACCACTCCACCATGGCATAGACTTCCGGGGCCACGTCATCAAGCTAGCAATATTATTATTATTTTATTATATTTTACATTTAAAATAATAGACTTTAATTTCCGGAACCGTAACTCCGGAACTTAATTCCGGGAGTTACTTTCCGACATTGATAGTCTAGGCCTTTATTTCCGCCATTTAATTTCCGGCTAATGGTTTGACCTTCATCCACTATATAAGGGATGCTTGGCCTCACTTGTAAAGCATGTCTAATTTTAATCAAGTATTTTGAAGAAAAATCCTCATTCTTGATTTGGGCATCACTTCCTCTTCAATCCCCTCAAAGTTCTTCCTTGGATCAAGTCTTAGATCCAAGAACTCACCTTCAAGGATTCTTCTAAAGGATCAAACTCTCAAATCCACTACAACGTTTGCTCGATCTCTCTAGATTGAATCAAACCTTCGCTTCCGCATCCATTTTCAAATCGCTTCCGCCTTATCAAACTTCTGTCAAAGTTCCCATTTGCACATAAACAAGGAGTAGTTGAAGCTCTAGCTTGGTCTAGATCCGGTGTTCGTTCTTCAACGATTCCAAGGACGCATCACCTCTCTTAGAACATAAGCTTCCGCTTGAAGAATAGTTACTGCTCCACATTTACCCATTCCCACAACAAGTGTTAAAGCATTGTGGTATCGAATGATAAAACCAAAGGCACATTGGTCATTGGAGTTTTTAGAAGCATCAAAATTAATTTTGACAGAGTTCAAACTTGGTCTCTTTCATTTAATGTTTCTTGTTTTTCGCCGTTGCTTCGGAGACCTCGTATTACAATTTGTTGTTTTTGAAATCGCCTAATCCCAATCTTTAATTTGTTTTTGGATTGATTGTTTTAAATCATGTGGTATTTTTTTTCTTGTTAAAAATAATTTGGTTTCTTGTTAGCCAAATATTCAACCATATAACCACTATTTGTCTTAATTCTATTGAGTTACATTTCTCCTTAATTTCCATGATGATGTCCATTATTTTGAGGCATGATGTGTCACAATTGTGTAAAAGCGTTTTAACTTTGTCATTTTTTATATTATGTAATGTAACCATGCATTTGAAAAAGAGGTGTTTGACACTCTCTATCGGGTGTTGACAAAGTTCGCAGTGCATTAAGACCGGAACCTTTTATTTTTCTAGGTTTTCTTCTTGTTGGAATGCCATCGAGAGACAACTTCCACAAAAAGTTTTTAACTTTTGGCATTAATTTGATATCACAGATCCATGTTTTATTACATTGTGTTCCCACCTTACGTTTTTGGATAAGATCCATTGTCGATTTGGTAGAGAATCATCCTTTTTCACTTGACGCCCAATACAACCTGTCTTGTATTTCATTTTGAGGTAGGTTGTACGTGTTGAATTTTCTAATCAGGTTTGGTGGTAATATATTACCCAATTGATGATTTTTCATGCTGGTTCTATTGTTTATTTGTTATAAAGTTGCTTATTAGAACATCTGTATTGACCAATGTTTTGTCACTCACCAAAGAGGTTGGTCGGTTATCCGTCGATCTTTCAGAATCTAATAGTTTCAACATCTCCAACACTCCATCTAAAACCTTTTTAAAGTCTTAAAGTTTATTAGTTTTTTCCATTGACATGATGTGTTTTTTTCTAGGTTTGTAGTTCCATAAGTACGTTCATTTGAGATATTTCTCTTTCACCATTTTAACCAAAATGTTATCCGGTTTTGTCATTATTTTCCATAGTAATTTCATTTGTAAAGCCTTAATTTCATATGTAAAGCCTTGTTCATATCTTCTACTTTCCTAATTCTTGTCCGCCCTAGTGTTTTTGGTTTGCATATTTTATCCCAACTAACGAGGGGGTGAAAGTTTGGTCCCTTATTCCAGAAGAAAGATCTACTTATCTGGTCAAGTTCTTTATGAATGCTTGCAGGAAGCATGGAAGATTGCATTATGTAGCTTGGTTCTGCGTTTAGATTGACTTTTATAAAGGTTATTCGACCTTCTTGAGAAATGGATGAGGCCTTCCATTTTCTTAGTTGTTGTTTAGTTTTTAAGATGACATTATTAAAAGTGTCTTTATTTACTCGTTCGTTTATGATCGGACATCCAAGGTATTTTTCTACATTGTTTGTAACTATAGTACCAATATGTGCATGTATTTATTCTCTTGGTTGTCGGGTCTAAATTTATTTTTGTTTTAAATGCTGATTTGTGGTAGTTTATTATCTGCCTTGAGACCGAGCAATAGTCAGTTAAGACGGATAGAATCATATTGCTTGTTGTCTTGGTGAAATTATTATGTCATCAGCAAATGCCAAAAAAGGAACAATTGATCCATTTTTTGAGATTGGAAAACCTATTATCTTCCGGTTCTCATTGCTAGCTCTTTGTATGTTTCTAGCCAAAATCTCGGTCCCTAGGTTGAAGAACAAAGGAGATGATGTGGCGTAGGCCTCTCCTTGGGAGGATAATATTTGTTGGGAAATCATTGATTAGTATGGAGTATGAAACCGTCGAGATCCATTCTTCGATCCAACCTCTTAATTTAACTCCAAAGCCAAATTTAGTCAGGACTGCTTTTAGGAATGGTCATTCCACTTTGTCATAGGCCTTTTCCATATCAATTTTGATTGCCATGAATCCTTCTTTGCCATTGTTGGATCTAAATCCATGGAAGATTTCGTGAGCAATGAGAACATTATCGTGGATTGATCTATTTTGGGTGAAAGTACCTTGTAAAGGGTGAATCAATTTTGGGAGAATTGTGCTTAGTCTTTTAGCTAAGATTTTTGCAATGATTTTATAAATGGTTGAATATAGACTAATGGGTCTATAATGGGAAGTTGTTGATGGGTTATTTACTTTTGGAATGAGATTGATAAAACTATGGTTAATCTATTTTAGGAATTTTCCAGTTCTATAAAAACTTTTGACTGCTTTTGTTATTGCAGGTCCAATAATATGCCAATATTTTTTTATAGAAACCGGTTGGAATGCCATCCGGACTAGGAGATTTATCGCTGCTAATGTCGTAGATTGCCATTTTAATTTCTCTTGTAGTAAAATGTTTTGTTAGTTCTATGTTCTCAATTTCCGTTATCTCCGTTTGGATAACTTCAAGTTGTTTATCCAGTTTATTTTGGTTTATCATTGATGCCTTAAATCTTTGTTCATAGTCATCTATAAATTCTTTGTTTATATCTTCTTCTTTTGAGAGGATAGATCCATCGTATTTAGTAATTGTTGCTATTATCTTTTTGTTTCTACGGCCCGTAGCTTTTCTATGATGAAAGCTCGTATTTTAGTCGCCAAGTCGTAAATAGGTTATTTTTGCTCTTTGCATCCAATATTTATGTTGATAATCCAACAAGCATTCTCTTTTTTTATTGAGTCTATTTAGTTTATCATTCTTTTGTTGGTTAAAACATCTAAACGTTTGTTTATGAAGGTTTTCAATTTGCTCATCAATTTCTTTGAGTTGTTTATTTATGTTACCAAATTTCTCTTTATTCCATTGTTTTAATTTGGTTTTAAGTAGATTGATTTTTTTAACTATATTGAACATATGAGTTCCCGGAAATTGTGTTCTCCATGTTTGTTTTATGATGCTTTCACAATCCTGACGTTGCATCCACATGGATTCGAATCTAAAGGGTTTTTTTAAAAACTAGTGGTGACTTTTGTAGATTAAAAGAAATCATACAATGGTCCAATGACGTAAATGCATGGTTCCGAGTGTGAATTTGAGGATATTCTTGGATGACTTCCATCGAGGTCAAAATTCGGCCTAGTTTTTCATATGTGTTATCTTCACCATCCTTTTTTCTTTTCCAGGTGAATTCATTTTCTTTTGTAACAAGATCAATCACGTTACATTGTTTTAGGAACTTTTGGATTCTTTCAAACCTATTAATGGTTATTGGAGCTCCCCTTTTTTGTCCATATGATCTAGAATTTCATTGTAGTCTCCTATAACTAGTACCAGAATAGTACTAACATATATTTCAGTTGTTAGTTGATTCCAAAACTCATATTTATTTTGCTCGTGTGGTGGAGCGTAAATAAAGAAAATGTTCATCTCAAAAAAATTTCGTAGGTTTGAGTGTTTTATTATGAGAATCTATTTTTCTTTTTGATTATTTTAATTTTTTGGTCTTTCATCTGATATTCTTTCCATAAAAGACATAGTCCCCTGCGAATCCAATGGTTGAGATAAAGAAAATATTTTTCAAAGCCTGCATGTTTCCATACTGCTTCATCAGGTTCTGATCTGGCTTTGTTTCGGCCAGCATAATCATTTGGATATTCTCATTCTTGCATGTTAAATCAATGTCGGTCTAGAAGTTTTTTTTTCTTGATCCCCTACAATTCCAGAAAGCGATTTTCATTTATAACTATTATTTATGGTAGGTGGTGGTAATCCCATTGTTCCTACCTTTTTCCACATGGATACCTTTGTATCACAATTTTTTCTATTTTTTTAAGGTTGTGACCTCGGATAGTTTTACTTGTATTACTACACAATCGGCTAGCGTCACCTTTATCAATCCAAATTTCTTTGTTTTTTTTTGTTATCTCGACAAGGTCGTATGTTATTTGTTACATCCTTTTGCTCACTATTGTTAAACAAGTAGAAGTTTTGTTTTGAGATAAACCATAGGAATGATCTTTTCCTGGTTTTGGTTAGAGACCATAGATAGAGCCAAAGTTCCTTCTTCCAAGCATACATAGTATACTCGAGAACAGGCTAAGTTTCTTCAAAGTATACAAAAAAAAATGCACCATGCTAACATTATATACATGCATAGAAACTCGATTGCAGTAGATGCTAGGTATTGGTTTCCACCTTTTCTTCATTGTTTTTCTAGGAGTTTTGCTTCTTTTTCCTTCCTCTTGGTTGTTGGTCTCTTGTTTAGTTGATTCACCAAGATTGATGTTTCTTTTGGTTCTCCCTTCTGATTGAGAATGATTTTGATCATGGCGGTTGCTTGCTCTTGATTGGTTTGGGGCCTGCAAGCCACAACAATAGAAAACGCCAACAAAGAGCAAATAGACGTAGCATGATACTTTCAAATAATGAAGTGAATTGAGAAAAAACAAGTTATGAAGGCCTCCATACAAATCAATCTCAGCTCAGTCCAATTAAGGTGTATTTTTTGTTAGAAAGGGAGTGCAAGAAAATTCTTGATTATATGCAATGAAAATTGCAAAGAGATCGGGTTCGGTATGCTCAAAGTCGAGATAAACATTTAAAATTAAGGTGTAATTATGTAGTAAACACTATATGCAGTCATAATGGTCAATCTTGGAAACAAGATAGCAAAATCTCGGAATTTCTGTAGGCCAAATTGTCCTAGATTATTGGTTCATAATTCTACTATTCAAAATAGAGATTGAGCTCTTAAAAATAGAGAAAAATGGTTTAGAGGGTAGGAGTTTATTTGGTGAGTCAGATTCGTCTGAATCAAAACAAGGGGGATTACTGAGATATAAGTAAGCTCCAAGGGATTGACATTTGTTAATGGAATTGTGCAATACAAATAAGCAACATGTAGTATAGATAACAGTAGTAAGTACCATGATTAGCATAAAGCTCATAAGCTCTTAGGTAGTAGTTAACCAGCAGGAGAGAAGCGTTCATATTGAAAAAAGACCGAGTCAAAATCATAGTGCAAAGAAAAAGGAAATGTTTCTTATCCGTTCAAATCGAACATAGAAGATTACTTCACAATAGAGATTGGGAGAGTCATTCAAATAACATATAAACATTTTTTCACAAGCATCAATTAAGGAAGATAGAGGAAATTGATACCTAGAGTTAAGACTTCGGTTTGTTTCGGATGTTGTTTGTGTTCTCACTCCCATGATTGAGCGAGTGGTTAACCTCCTTTTGTTGTTCACACGAGCAGTCTCGTTGTTGAGAAGAAAGAGAGGGTTATTGTTCATCGGGTTTTGGGGGTCTAGATTGTGTGGGCAAGGGATCCAGATTCTCTTATTCTGAATACACAAATTGGTTGAGATATTTGTTCAGACGGTAGCCAAAAGCCGCAGGTTATTGTGTAACATATCAAAAGGGATTCCGTCTGATGGACGAGAGCGCCGTTATAGAGAGGTTGGGTAGCGGATGATGGATTTGCGCTCCGGCACTAAGAGTGACGCGTCCTTGGAATCGTTGAAGAACGAATGCCGGATCTAGACCAAGCTAGAACTTCAACTACTCCTTGTTGATGTGCAAAAGTGACTTGGATAGAACTTTGGTAAGGCGGAAGCGATTTGGGGATGGATGCGGAAGCGAGAGTTTGATTTGATCTAGAGAGATCGAGCAAACGATGTAGTGGATTTAGCGGTTGATTCTTTAAAAGAATCCTCGAATGTGAGTTCTTGGATCTAAGACTTGATCCAAGGAAGAACTTTGAGGGGATTGAAGAGGAAGTGATGCCCATATCAAGAATGAGGATTTTCCTTCAAATACTTGATTAAAATTAGACATGTTTTACAAGTGAGGCCAAACATCCCTTATATAGTGGATGAGAGCCAAACCATTAGTCTGAAATTAATGACGGAATTAAAGGCGGAAAATAAAGGCGGGAAATAAAGTCGGGGCTAACTCCCGAATTGAAAGGCCTAGACTATCAATGTTGGAAAGTAACTCCCGGAATTAAGTTCCGGAGTTACGGTTCCGAAAATTAAAGTCTATTATTTAAAATGAAAAATATAATAAAATAATAATAATATTTGCTAGCTTGATGACGTGGCGCCGGACGTCTATGCCATGGTGGAGTGGAGACATGGCATGCCACTAACGGGTCCAAGTAATGCAATGGTGCGTCGGATGATTGAGCCGGCAGCTTGGGCGATTGCTTTAGCTCGGGAGCGAGTGAGCGGTCCATCCGAGCGAACCCGCAGCTTGGATGTGAAACGTCTCCGTTTCACCGTCATCAAATTGGGGCTCAACATAAGGGGCTAGATCCTTGACATTGAACGTTGGGTGCACGCCGTAGGAATACGGAAGCTACAACTTGTAAGCATTCGGACCATGGCGAGATATAATCCGGAAAGGGCCATCACCTCGATCCGATAACTTTCCCTTGCGTCGAGATGGAAAATGCTCCTTCCTTAAGTGGAGCCAAACAAGATCGCCGGGCTCGAAAGATAAGTCGCGACGGCCCTTGTTGCGTTGTTCGGCAAGTTGGGCGGCACGACGTTGGAGTTGTGCTCTTGTCCGCTCATGAAGTTCAATGATTGAGGTGACTCGATTTGCAGCGGTGATGTGTTCACCGTCCTTGAGTGGCGTGGTGTGAAGTGCAAAGGCGTGTGTGCATTAAGGCCGTAGACAATTTCAAATGGTGAGAGTTTAGTTGTCAAATGCCTAGACCTATTATATGAAAACTCCACAACCGAAAGTAAGTCCTCCCACTTACGTGGGTTGTTCCTAAGCGTTGCTCTAAGTAGAGCACCGAGAGTCCGATTGGTCACCTCCGTTTGACCATCGGTTTGGGGGTGATAACTACTTGAAAACAACAAGTTGGTTCCAAGTTTTCCCCATAACGTTCTCCAAAAGTGACTCACAAACTTCACGTCACGATCACTAAGGATGGAACGTGGTATCCCGTGTAATCGCACCACATTGTTAAAGAATAATGTGGCGACATCGCTAGCATTTTGGGTGCTCTTACACGCGATAAAATGAGTCATTTTTGAAAAACGGTCGACTACCACAAAAATGGAGTCGTTGCCTCGCTTGGACATTGGTAGACAAACCAAAAAGTCCATGGAAAGATCCTCTCAAGGTCCCATTGGTATAGGTAAAGGAGAATACAATCCGTCCGGACCTTGACGCGATTTTGCATGATGACATGTGATGCAACTTGTGCAAAACCGTGTCACATGTTTGCGCATTTTGGGTCAAAAGAAGTGCTCTTAGAGAGCGGCGAGAGTCTTGGTAGCACCAAAGTGACCACGACCCTCGTGGGCCTCCTTTATTAACAAGTGGCGTATGGACGAACGCGGAATACAAAGTTTTTCCGCGCGGAACAAGTAGCCATCATTTATAAAGAAAGTCTCATGCTCTCGGAGGTCAAGGCATTTTGCAAATATATCCTTGAAGTCAAGATCCGTGACATATAACTCTTTGATAAGAGCAAAGCCATGGATCTTGGCTTCCATATGCACCAAAAGGATATATCTCCGAGAAAGGGCATTGGTACCACATTCTCTTTTCCCTTCTTATGCCGAATGACATAAAGGTTCCTAGAAATTCTACCCAACTTGCATGGCGCCGACTAAGATTAGTTTGATTCTTGAGATACGAAAGAGACACATGATCCGAATGAATCACGAACTCCTTCGGCCACAAGTAGTGTTGCCATGTCTTTAGACAACGAACTAAAGCATATAGTTCCTTGTCATATGTTGGATAGTTGAGTGGAGGACCGGAAAGATTTTCGCTAAAGTAAGCAATGGACCGATTCTCTTATAGGAGAATTCCCCAATGCCAACATTAGATGCATCACACTCCACCTCGAAGGTTTTCGAGAAATTTGGGAGCTGGAGTAATGGTGCATTGCAAAGTCGGTCTTTGAGCGCATCAAACGCTCGAGCATGGATATCAGGCCACTCAAACGTAACACTCTTGGTAGTGAGCTCATGAAGCGACGGCGTTACAAAGCTAAAGTCTTTGACAAAGCGTCGGTAGAAGCCCGCTAAGCCGAGAAAGGCTCGGACCATGGTGACCGTACTAGGTGTAGGCCACTCCCGAATAGCGCGAACTTTGGATTCGTCTACTCGGAGTCCATCCTTAGACACGACATAGCCAAGAAAAAATTGTTGTGTCCGAGCAAAAGACACATTTTTCATAATTCACATATAATTGCTCTTGTCTAAGGCACTTGAGCACTTGGCGAAGGTGCCCGAGGTGTTCATCCAAAGACTTACTAAATATGAGAATATCGTCAAAATAAACTACGACAAAATTACCCAAAAACCGGCGGAGGACATGGTTCATGAGACGCATGAACGTTGATTGGGCATTGGAAAGTCCGAACGGAATGACAAGCCACTCATGTAAGCCGTACTTTGTCTTGATTGCCGTTTTCCACTTGTCACCCTCGGCCATCCGGATTTGGTGGTAACCACTCCGGAGATCAATCTTTGAGAAGACGGTGGCGCCGTGGAGTTCATCCAACATGTCGTCGAGGCGCGGGATCGGGTGCCGGTACTTGACGGTTATTTGGTTGATAGCTCGGCGATCGACACACATCCTCCAAGACCCGTCCTTCTTGGGCACCAAAATGACCGGCATGGCACATGGTGAAAGAGATTCACGAACATATCCCCGGTCTAGGAGCTCTTGGACTTGACGTTGTAGCTCCTTAGTCTCTTCCGGACTTGCACGATAAGCGGCACAGTTGGGTAAAGACGCGCCGGGCACCAAATCGATTTGGTGCTCAATTCCACGGATCGGTGGCAAGCCGGGTGGTAGGTCATCGGTCAAGACGTCCTGAAATTCAGACAACAAAGTAGACATCTCGTGCGGCATATTACTAGAGTCATGGGAATTAGATAAGCAAAAAGGGACTAGCAAGAAGCATGGTAACTTGCCTTCCTTGACCGGTGTCAAATCATGTTTCCGGGCCAAAAGTACCCTCGGCTCACACCGGCCTTTGATTATTGGGTCCGGAGATGGTAAAGTTGCATTCGTGGGGACGATGCTTCCTTTACTACCTCTAGACTCAATAGCATGGTTACTAGGGGCGGTGTTCCGGGATCCGGAAGTACTAGCACCCACAACATTGGGAGGACTCCTAGGAGGGTCCGATGTTTCCGGAGCCATAGTAGTCTCTCATCTATAGCTTGTTGCCTCTTCCGTTCCACATAATCAATTAATATTTCATGTGGAGTTATAGACAATAATGTGACTCATTTTCCATTGTATTGGAACATATATTTATTAAGATAACCATCATGGAATGTACGACGATCGAGAATTGCCATGGTCGTCCTAATAATACATGTGTGATGTCCATCTTGATAACATTACAAAGGATCTTATCAACATAGGCGCCTATGGAAAACGTCACCAACTATTAATACATGGTTGATGGCTCGGAAATCCATTGGATTCCATAAGGTGTTGGGTGGGGGGTTATAGGCAACTTAAGGTGTTTTACCACTTTTTCGTTATTAATGTTACAACATGAACCCCCATCAACTATTAGAGAGAGACTAGTGTTATTGACCAAACAACGAGAGTGGAAGAGATTCTCGCGTTGGTCAATAGGAACAAATTCTTTAACGGCCAAAATTCGACGAGATACAAGGGCAAACTTACCGGGTTGTGCCGGGCCGCAAGCCATTTGTTCGTCGCATGGTTCCATGCCGTAGTAGGGGTCGGCGTCTTGGTCATCCTATATGATGATATCGCCGTCTTCTTCATCTTCCTCATCTTCATATGAGGGGTTGGAAAACAACACACGCTTAGTGTTCGGGCAATCATGTTGGACGTGACCAAATCCGCTACATTTGTAACACACGGGCTCTCTTGGCCGTGCTTCCGGTGAAGGTCCTTGAGGGGTGCGGGCGGGAGGCGCTTGTGCCGGGGCATTGGGACCACGTTGTGGTGCCCTCTCGGTATCCACTTGTCGGGTGGGTTGAACCATCCGTTGGGCTCCTTTGGTGGCGCCGGATTCTTGAGAACTAGATCTATCTCGAGTACGGGTGTTAGTAGAATAAGCGTATTGACTTTGAGAGGAGTTATACCTTGAGTATCTCGGATTCTCTTGTTGTTGTTTGTGAAGCTTCATGGCTGCATGACACAAAGCTCCCAAGTCCCTGTATGGAACGATCTCAAGAGGGCGTCGGATTGACGGATTAAGGCCACTCATGAACTTGGTGCGTAGGGCGGAGGGACATGCCGAGATACCGGCCTTCATATGCATGTCGTCGAGCTTGGCCAAGTAGGCCACCGGAGTGAGTTTGCCTTGTTGGAGCTCGGCAATTTGCATCCGCATATCGTTTTTGAAGTCGTCGGGGACATACTTCTTTGTCATGACGTAGATCAATTGATCAAACGTAGCAACCGGTTCCCTTCCTCGGGTCTCATGGACGTGTTCATACCGGTTCCACCAAGATTTTGCATCGCCTTTAAAATACAAGGTTGCCGCTTTGATCTTCTCATATTCCTCATAGTGGCAATGCTTCAAAGCCCTTCTCATGTCATGTGCCCAATCAAGAAACATACAAGGATCATATTCCCCATAAAATATTGAAAATTTAACTTTACCTTCCCTACGATCTTTGTAGGGATCCGGGCGGGGCGGTGACATATCATCATGATGAACTCGTTGATGTGCATGCCTTGGTGGGTTAGGAGGAGGCAACCATTCTTCTCCTCGGTCTTGGTTCTCATATGGGTCTCGGACGGGTGGGTGCCATGGACGGACATGAGCCACCCGTTCCAAGTTGGGCTCATCGTCGGAGAACTCATCATAATCATCCCTCTCGTCATACTCATCATAGTCGCGGTATGATGATCGCCGGCTAGGTCGTTGGCGGCGTTGTCCATACCGATCATTACCGGAACGTCGAGGATGATCATCTTGTTGATTGGTGTGCCGGGATTCTTCCCGGACGGGGCGGCTAGTATTGTGTGCATTAAGTAAAGGTAGGGGTGATCCGTACCGTCTACGGTTGCGCTCGAAGCGCTTGTTCCAATCCATCGTATCTACATAAAGTAAATCATCCGGAGTCGGGCCATCGTTGATGTCGGTCTTGTTGAGGTGGTCCCTACCGTCTTGTTGATTTTGACTTTCGATGACTGAGGCAAGCCTAAGACCTTGAGATGGGTCGGTTCCCAAAAGGCCTTTGCCTTTTCGACGGGCATCGGACGTGGAAGTCTCGACCATGGTGTCATTTGGATTTGAAGCGGGACATTGAGCGGACGCAAGGGCCAAAAGTTGTGCCCTCATCTCCTCCAATTGTTGCTTTAGATTAACAACTTCCTCAGATAAGGAGGCATTTTCACGTTCACGAGCATCTTGAGAGTTTTCCATATCAACGTTTGTGATATGATTCCAAATGGATACACACAATTGCAAGCAATCAAATGAGCAAGGTAACGAGTTAAGTAAACGTTACCCAAGTTCAAGTGCGTTAAGGTTCTACTTTTGAGAAGGTCGTTTGACGGTTAGACAAGATAGGATAATCCAACAAAATTTGAACCAATTCACACATATAAAAAGTGATAAATTTGCAACGTGTATAAGAAGATGGAGAGATAAGAAATGGACGGATTGTTTATCCGCAAGTTTTACTTGCTTTTGGTCTATGACCTTTTGTAATAATCCGATTTTTCGGATGGACCGGTTTGCCGGACGTCTTTTCACTTTGTTTTTTTTTTTGAACTTTGCAACTTTGGAAACAAATCCGCTTTGTTGAAGAGTTTTGCCTTTTGTTTTGTTTTTTTTGTTTTGTTTTTTTTTTTGTTTTTTTTTGAATATCAAAATGTGAGATATCCGAATTTGTTAACAAATAAATCCCAAGAAATTTGGTAAAATCAATTAACAAACTTGTCGGATTGAGTTGGTTGAATAACAAATTGTGTTTGATAGATGATTTGATGGCAAACAAAATATCTCCTAAATTTGCTTGGTGAGAAAAAAAAAAATTTCAAGAAAACATCAATGAACACGAAAAAGAAGATGAAGATCTTCAAGAGGAGAAGAACAACAAAGGCAAAAGAAGGATAATAAAATAACGCACAAAAACAAGAGTAAAGAGAACTTAGCTTCGATCCCTTTGCTCTAATGCCAATTCGATGCGTCCTTGGAATCGTTGAAGAACATCAATAATATTGATGTTTTCAAGAAAACATCAATAATATTTGCTAGCTTGATGACGTGGCGCCGGAAGTCTATGACATGGTGGAGTGGAGACATGGCATGCCACTAACGGGTCCAAGTGATGCAATGGTGCGTCGGATGATTGAGCCGGCAGCTTGGGCGATGGCTTTATCTTGGAAGCGAGTGAGCGGTCCATCAGAGCGAATCCGCAAAGCATCGTCCTCTTCATCCACGGTCATGGTTGTCAAGGGCGCATCAAAGAGGGGCATCCTTCTTCCTCGCCGCCGATAGGATAGCTAGCCGAAAAGCTTCGTCTTTGTTGTATTTATGCCCGAGGTAAGCCAAAGAGGGAACCAACAGCAACACCAAATGTAAAGTTTGTAGGATCTTGAATCACCGTATACATGGAGTTCGAGAATCTGGATTTTTTGAGGAGTGTTTTCGCCCGGAAACAGGAGAGTTTGTAGGATTTTGAATTCGATCACAGTTCGGAGGATCCATGGAACTGGTTTTTTTGTTTTGGATCTAGGTTTTTTGGAGGCGGCGAGTCCGAATTTGTCAATGGGGTTAATTAGATGCGTTTTTCTTTCACTATGAGTGACCTTTTCAGTTGTTAGTTGAAATTTAATTTGTGTGCTCAATACGAGAGGGTTATAAATTTTAATTTTTTTTTTGTTGTTTTTTTTTTATCATGTATACTTTTAAGCATGCTTGTGGATATTTCCTCATTACACTTCTTGTGGAAGACTTGCGGCCTTCAAACTACGTCGCCGTTATGGTAAAATACTTTCTCCTTTAGATTGGCAATTTTGGTAAATCGTGAATTGGTTATAAGACTTGGGATCTTGATTTAGATTTTGTCGGTGCTTTGTTAGACTATTGTTTTGATTATGTTAACTTTGAATGGGAAATATATGGTTTTATCCCTATTGAATGATTCATGTATTGTGTATAAAAGACGCTTTGTTTGATCGTAGATCGTTAGTACTAGGATCTATAGTTAGTTCCCAAGACACCGGAATATATATTTAATAGTACGAAACTAACGATAACAGTTAAAAACAATAAATGCGTTAAGAGACGACATTTAACGTGGAAACACTAACTAATAAACTAGTCAATCGGAATTAAAACCACTTGTCCGACTAGTATCACTACTAGCAAAGACTTCAACTCTTAACACAACATTATTGATAGGTTGGCCGGAATATATACTCCTCAGTCCTAATCCCTCCTAAGACTCCTCAGTTTCTAAACTCCAACACTATCCGATAAAGGTCTTCACTTCACTAACATCATCTTCGTCTCATGTCATTGTTCGCTTATTTTACACCCCTATAAATCTTTATCAATAATGATAAAGACCTATAAGTTAGTAAAAAAAGGAAGGGATAGTTTTATATTTATAACCTGTAATAATTTCCTAAATAGCAACGAACCCACAGTGTATGGGTCAATCACAGTAAAGGTAAGTATTCCAGGGTCGATCTCAGGGACTGAGGGGATTAATTTGCAATTGTCACTATTGATTGAAAGTCAAAACAAACAAACAAAAAGGGAAAAACAAAGATAATCAAGTTAAAGGAAAGAAAATGAATTCCAAGTGTTCAAGATCATTGTTTATACATATAGATTCAGGAAGACTCATAAAGATATATGGTAGAAAAGCCATAGGGATGAACGTTTCTAGGCTGACAGTCTATTACCGGGTAAGTCTCAAGACTATCTAGTTCCAAACCAACTACCTATTACCGGGTAAGTCTCAAGGTAGAGAGGTAGGAAATTCTAAACAAACCAGACTCCAAACTAAGGGAAAGGTAAACCATTACGGGTAAGTCTCAAGTATTACCCTACTTAGGAAGGAATCTAAGCACATTCAACCAATAAAGGATTAACCTTTATTACCTATGATCAATCACTCATGTATCTAAGAAGGAATATCACCGGGTAAGTCTCAATTCCAACTTAGGTTACTAGCTAGAAGGATTCTAACTAGATTCAAGAACAATCCAACCATTAGGATTTCTAGCAAGTCAAATCCAAAACATAAAGGACAACATTCCATCATAATCTAAGGTATAAACAAATCCCTGTCAACCTTGGAACCACAAGGTTCTAGCCAATAACAATCATTTCAAAGAAAGACAAATAAATAAATAACAAAAGGGAATAAAAGAACTTAACTTCAATAAATGAAAACCTTCAATATTGACAAAACTCGAATCCAACAAGGTCTTCCAAACAAACCTCAATATAAAAGTATGAATCTTGAAGCTAAACTATGAAGAACAATGGAGAAGAAGAGGGGAAAGGAAGAGAGACGGCTCCCCCTAAAGGATAACCTAACCCTAAAAGAAACGGACTAAATCGGACCCTTAGAAATAACCTAGAGCTTCCCTTTTATAGGCAAAAACCTTACAAAGGATGGGTTGGGCCAAAACCGATCCAAAAATAAGATAAAATCGCCGAACAGGAAATTTTGGGCAGAAATCTCGGCCGAGATCGGGCCAGTCGGGACCAAGATTCAGCAACAGAAACTTCAACGCGTTAGAACATCGGGAATCTCGGCCGAGATCGAGAAATCTCGGCCGAGCTCGGACCATCTCGGCCGAGCTCGGACCATCTCGGCCGAGCTAGGGAAATCTCGGCCGAGCCATTGTGATCTCGGCCGAGCTAGGCCAAATCTCAGCCGAGCTAGGCCAAATCTCGGTCGAGATCATGGACCATCTCGGCCTGGTCTGGCCGAGATCGGTCCATCTCGGTCCGAGATGCGGTCTTCTTCGTTCCTTCGTGTCTTTAGCTTGATTCCTCGCGTCTTTAGCTCGATTCCTCGCGTCTTTAGCTCGATTCCTCGCCTTTCCCGTGCATGTAGCTCACTCCAATGCGTCCACTTCGAGGTTTGATCCTCAAATACGTCGTTTTAGCTCCAAAATGTGCCAAATCACCTACAAAGCCACAAATAGCGTGTGTAGACATCTATTCTTGCAAAGTAGAACTAAACAAGCATATATGGCACAAACTAAGGCTAAAATATGAATGTTGAAAGGGAAAATCTAACTAAATGCATGAGTGTAACAGGTCGATAAATCATGTTATCAGTCATCTACCACAGACTTCGTCTTTAACTTGTCTCCGACTTCGCTTGTTCATGAACTCATATAACTAAGTGTTTAATATAAAAAGGTTTCGGAAAGAGTTAATCTAATATAACAACCCTAGGGTTATTTATAGCATACTAATGATAACATGTTTTCATGCTATCCTTTTAGATGTGTTTTTATGTGTTTTCCTTAGTTTTGCATGTAATAGACATCTATATCTTAGCTTATGCTTTAAATTAGAAAGAATGTCTACTCCCGGTGTGTATGTTTATAGGTGATTTAGGTCTCAAATGGAGCATAAATGAACATCCCAAGAAATCTCAAGGAACACTCATCAAACCATCACCGTCATCAATGGAGTAAAGGATAAAAGGAAACAAACATCACCATTTACAAGAAGCTAAAAGAGAAAGCAAACCCCAAGGAAGGAACCTCGAGTGAAGCCTCACTTGAGGTAAGAAGAAGTGCAAACCCAGAGTAAGAAGAACATTCAGTGCAAATTTCAACCAAGGTTGAGTGAAACTACATCACTCTGAGTAAGAAGCCAACACACTCGACCTAAGAAGATGTGTCACTCGGCCTAAGAAGAAAAGCCGGCAAGAAAGTTCAACGTAGCTGGTGTGGAGCACCGAGCTTGACCTAAGTGTACCATTTCACTCGAGCTAAGAAGCAATTCTGCACAAAAATTCAACGTACCTCGAGTGGATGTCCATCACTCGAGATAAGAAGACTAAAAAACTCGGAATAAGAATTGAGAAAACTCACTCGAGCTACATGTACTTGGGTAAGGCGGTGGAAGAACTCAATCTAGTGAAGATGACCCACTCGAGGTAGGAACTCAAGTCACTCAACATAGCCTTCCCGGTGTGGACCACTTACCTAATTAGCTCTTGGAACTTGATTGAAGATTCCTTTTTGAGAGGGACCACGATTTTAGTCCTATATAAAGAGCTTTTGGCTGATTGTAAATGTACCAATTCACCTACCAACTCATTCTCAAATAATTCTCTTAGTTTGTAGTAGAAACTCTCTCTTTTAAGGAGCTTTGGATGTTTGGGTTAGAGAAGTAGAAGAAATTGATGGTGTTCTTCATATTTTCTCATCCAAGATCTTATTTTCATCTTGTTTTGGCCATATATTTGGATTAGTATGCCCAATTTACTCCATTATTGTACCTAAATTTCTATTTTCAAGTCTAGTTTGCAACCATGTAACTTGTTCTAAATGTTACCATGCTAAAATTTCTCAAGATGTGGTGAGTAGACTTCTAGGATTTGGGGTATAAACCCCAAATCATGCTAGTTAGTGTGTTCTATGTTGTGTTTATGATTTGATGGAGAATCAAATGCATGTTTAGAAGCATATAGGAGGCCTCTAATTCGTCTATAATTTATCTCATGTTTAGACATATTTTGAATGTTGGATGCTAGACTAGAGATGATTTAGATTGTTGCCATATCACGTCGTGTATTCCCAAGCATGATGGAGTAATTTATGAATCAATCATCTAAATTGAGATATATAAGTAATACAAAGATGATTGTGCAATGTTGTGATGCCTATATTGATTGACTATTGTTGACTAGGGCCGTGAGGATGACCAACATACTTGTGATGTGAATGTCCAAACTATGGTTATGATAGATGGTGCAAGCAAATAACAAACATCATGTGATGCTTGCATTGTCTAATGTAATCATAAGTTGTTGTTAAGCTTGGTCAAATAGTGTGTAAATAACAAACACCATGTGATACTCACTAGTTGACACAAGTCAAATGCCTTGACAAAGCATACCTTATATAATGCTACCTTAGTATTTGTGACTTAATACTCTCCTCATTGATTGAGCACAACATGATTGAGCATGCTTCTAGCTATGGCTTGGTGGAATAGCCCCAAACCTAGTGTTTTACTCATATTGATACTTGATCTTGTTACTTGAAACTTGTTTTTATGTGTTTTATTGGAAGAATTGAGAAGAACTTGGTTTAACGGATTGGATCATGTCTTTTACTTCGAGGATTTCTAACTATCGTAGAAAGTTCCGGTCTTTGTACCTTTTTAAAATTTGTGTTAACCAAGTGAGTCTTTTCTTGGTTTTTTTTCCCGGGTTTCTAAATTCTTAAAGGATTTTATATATTCGCTGTGATTGCGAAAGCACCTTCAAAACAGTTAAACACAATCTTTCTTTGTTTGTAGCAAAGGCAATATTAGATAGTTACCTGTATTATTCATTGATCAATGTTCATAATATTCATATATATGATTTTATTTTTAATTCATTATAGTGTTGATTCTTGTTTCCTTAGAGCACCTCCTTTCATAATTTGCAAACAACAATCTTGGCTTTTCTTTTGTCTTTTTATATTTGCAAACAAAACTCCCCAAAAATATTTTTTTTTCTCTTCTCTTACTATGTCTTTTCCCCCTCTTAGAATAATTATTAATTAGAAATTGTTAATTTAGACGTGGTTCTTGTAAATTCGACAATCGATTTACTACAACTGAACCCGTCATCCTTGCGGATAGGTTTTTGGACCATCAACATACTCATCAATTAAGGGTGGAAGTAAGTTCTCTTAGTCCTAAGTCATTTTATATGCTTAAAATATCATAGTATGATAGAAGAAGGGGTGGATTTAGGATTGGGTGACATTGGGCCATCGCCTAGCCCAACCCAATTTTTTTTAGTGTACTATTTTCTTTCTTGGATTGGATTAGGTTATAACTTTATAGGCCATTAACATTTCTCTATAGAGAGAAAGTAACCTACTACTATTGTCGTCCCTACTTCTTCAATCTTCACTAGGTACTTTTCTACTAGTTTTAATTTTTAAATTTGGATCTATGTGATTATTTGTGTTTAGTTGTCGTGATGGTCTAACCTATATATTTTATCTAATTGTTTTTTCTTTGTATGTTGGATGATATTGTTTTCTTTTCTTTTTGTTTTCTTTTTAGAATTATGTCAGCAACACCACTAGTCTAATACAGAGTACTGCGTAGAAAGCAACTTCATATTTTCACCACGTACTTTTCTACTAGTTTTATTTTTAAATTTGGATCTAGTATCCGGCCAAGGAGCTAATCAAATGGCATCCTTACATCGTGCATGTTTTAATCGTGCAATCTCTTATTTTTATCTCATATTATTCATGATATTATTAATATATTTATTTCAAGATACAACTAAACATATGATATATTTAAAATGTGTAGGATCTACTCTTTGGAGTTCTCAATTTTATTCTATTGCAAGTATAATCACCACGTTTTCTTCAGCTTGTAAGGTACTTAACATAAAAGTGAGAATGATCCGAACTCTACGGCTTGAGTAGAAACTAGCGGTGCTCTAGATCATTGATGACTTTTGAGTTTGCATTTAACTTGCACCTAATCATGGAAGTGATTGGAAAAACCAACTTTCTTTGTATTCAACAAAAACATGTTGACATATTGGGTGTTATTCAACATCTTTCCAATACAAAAATCTTCTTCAAGAGTTACTTGATGAGGGATGGGAGAATTTACTTCAAAAGGTAAAATATTTTTGCTCAAAACATGATTTACAAGTACCTGACATGAATATAGTACAATTGACTGCGGTGCAAAGCAAACATCTCTCTAGTACCGTTATCGTGTTGAACATTTTCATCAATCTATAGATTTTCAGTTGACCGAGTTGAACTCAAGGTTTAATGAGACGTCGGTTAGGCTGATTCAGTTAAGTGTATCATTGGATCCAAGAGATTGTTTTCATTCATTTAACAAAGAGGATTTTATAAACTTGCAGTGGAGTTCTATCCCGGAGACTTTGAGCAGCAGGAAATGAATTTTTGAAGAGTGGGTTGTCCTACTATTGAGCTTTTGTTGTCTCCAATTCAGAATTTTAAGTACATGCATTGCAAGATTAACGGAGAAGTTGGTGGGGGGAGGGGAAATGAGCAGTTCAAAATGATAAGCAGATTGATTTGTCTTGTATTAACATTGTTGGTACCCACTGCTACTATAAAAAGAGCGTTTTTAGTAATGAAACATGTGATGATCGACATTCGCAACAAAATGACAGATGAGTTTCTTAGTGATGCTTTAACAATATATATTGAAAGAAAATTTGTTGATAAATTGACATAAATTCAGTTATCGATGATTTTCCTAAGAAAATCTCTATGAACTTACAAAATATAAGCTAAAGATATCACACCATAAACCATATTTGTCTCAAATAATACACCAACAAAATAACGAGTTACATTTATTTTCTTACACAAACACATTGACATCTACGGAGGGTCGTAGTATAGATTGACCTCCTCCTTCCCTGAAAACAAATAAAAATAAAGGCTTTTAATACGGGAATTTTCAAATAACATGGCGATTTTTTTCGGATGATTAATTCATTTATGTTTTCAGTTTTTTCTATGGAATGATTTATGTCTTTAGTCTCCATATATGTTGAAGGATGACGAGGGGATATAACGTTCATACAATATGTTGTAATGCTTAACTTTTTATAATTCATGGGTTTATGGCCAAAATTGTTAAAAGGTTGAATTTCGTGAAATTTAATAAATTGAGTTCATAGACTTACATAAAAAGGTTTAAATCTAACGTAAGTATTTGGTCTATTATAATAATAAATGTTGGAATATATGAAAAATAAAAAGAAAAAGTAAAAGAATGAGTTTATTATCTAAAAGTGGAAGAGAATCGTGCTGGCCAAGATCACAGTATAGATATAGACAGTTGTACATTTTGTATCTTGACTTTAATTTTCATCATCTCCATTACATTCAATTCATATCTCTGTAAAGAAAGTAAAAGAAAAAAGTTATAACCTCGTCGACTCCCAACGGTCCCAAACTCATCATAAACGTATACCCATTCATTTTCTAACCAACTAACCATTCGGCTCCATAAATACTATACTTTATATATAAAACACATCTACGTACCAAAATATGCAATAAAAAGAATATCTCAACATGAAGATTTTCACACCTAATGTTACATTTACATTTACAATAACAACCACCCTACTTGCTGTTCTATCGCTGTCCTACTCTTCTCCATACACAATCCCCCTCGGCGTCGCGATCTTCATATTCCTCCATCACGTGATCACATCTCGAAGCGCCGTCGTCCTCCTCGACTTCTCGTGCCATCTCCCTCCACCCGATCGGAAATGCTCGTACGAGCTATCGGAATATTTTGTCCGACGCTCCGGTCGGTTCTCCACGTGCTCCGAGGAGTTCATGCGCTCGATTTTTCTCAAATCGGGACTCGGCCTTGAAACCTACGCGCCACCCTTCGTTTTCCACGCGCCACCCAATGCTCACTCCTCCGTTGCCACTCTTGACTCGGGCCTCGAGGAGGCCCGAGAAGGAATCTTCGGCTGCATTGATTCACTCCTATCCAAAACCCGAATTGACCCGGCGAGACTCGATCACGTGGTTGTCACGTGCGGGAGTTTCTCGCCTTCTCCTTCTCTATCGTCCTTGATTGTGAACCGTTATAAGTTAGGCCCGGAGGTTAAGACTTATAATCTTAGTGGAATGGGGTGTAGTAGTGGCGTCATCGCGATCGATCTAGCCGCACGGCTGTTGAATGCGGGTTCCGGTTTGTGGAGGAAGCGGACCAGATACGGGCTTGTGGTGATCACGGAGAATATAAGCTTGAATTGGTATTTTGGGGATAACCGGTCCATGCTGGTCACCAATTGTATATTTCGTGTCGGGTGTGCGGCGGCGATTGTTACCAATGACCCTCGCCGGCGCAAGGAGGCTAAGTTTGAGTTGCTGCACTCGGTTCGGACCCACCATGGTGCAGATGACAGAGCTTATAGGTATATACATATATATTATGAGCATGAAAATATATATATATATATATATATATATATATACTCGTTTAGAATTGCTTATCATACCAACGAAATATCACCATATTAACAAAAATCTCATATTTACTAAAATAAAATGACAAAAATATTTTAACACGTAAAATAACGTAATTATTTTCATTATATTTTTATTTTACCTTCTAACAAAACATTTTACACGGCTACATTTTGGCTACATTTTAAGAACAAGATGAAAAAACCCATAAATTTTGCTCGTTTAGAATTGCTAAAAATTATAAAAAAGAAAAAATCTATAAAAAGTAACATATCTATTGTTGTTTAATTTACTTAAGCGTTTTCATTTGACCCCGTAACCAAACGTGCATTCATCGTATATTTAATGTATTTACAGAGCTGCATTCCAAGAAGAAGATGATAATGGAATAACAGGAGTATCCCTAAGAAAAGAGCTAGTCCACGTTGCAGGAGAAAGCCTCCGAAGCCACATAAAAACCCTAGCACCACAAGTCCTCCCATTGAGTGAACTAATCAACTACGCCAAATCCTTCATCCTCTCAAAAATCTTCCCGAAATCCGGGTTAAAACCACCCGTGCCGGATTTCTCGACTGCATTCGAGCACATGTGCATCCACACGGGCGGGAAAGCCGTAATCGAGGCCGTGTCAAAGGTTCTTAGACTCGAAGAGTCCGCGACAGAGCCGGCTCGTATGACATTGCATAGATTCGGAAACACATCGAGTAGCCTCGTGTTCTACGAGTTGGCTTACTTTGAAGCCAAGAGGAGGATCAAGAAAGGAGACCGGATATGGATGCTCGCTTTCGGAACCGGGTTCAAGGCTGGGAGTTTGGTTTGGAGAGCGGTTCGGAATTCTGACTATGAGGATGATAACCCTTGGAATGGGTGTGTTCATAGATACCCTTTTGAGTCTTGAGGAATTCAAATTAGGATCTAGGTTGTGCAACATTTATGTGTATTACCTCCGTCGCCAAAAAGAGTCACAGAATTAAATTACCCAATTAATAAGAAGGTATTATTCTTGGTAATGTAAGCATTTTGCAATTATGGTATCGGCTTCGTTAGGCTCCGGTAGGGTCGATGCCCGGTTGAACAAGTCAATAATGCGTGCGTGGTCTGACATCCACTTCAATTCTTGATCTAGTTTAGGCCTTGTTGGACTTGCATTATCTCATCATTGACTTTAAAATTTTTTCAACGAATCCAACAAATGTAAGCGTAGTGATTGTTGTATTGATCATTTTAAAAAGGGAGTGTGTTTGAGTTGTTTATTTCAAGGATAGACTGGATTTAATCGGTTGCACCTCCTTTTGGTGTAACTTGTAAATAAAGGTGTACGATCTCGCGAATTAATCTAAATAGATTAAGAAATCATATAATCATATCTAAAAACTATAATATTTTGTGATTCGTTGGGAAATATACTTTGAATATCTGGAAATCAATAATATGAAACTTTTAACGGGGTTAAAGTTAAACCGTTTGAAGTACGGGCATAATATGATACTCTTTCTACCACTATGTTAAAGACTGAAATGGTTTCCATTTTCAAGGAATAGTAGAATTTTATCGATATATAACACTTATATATTTTTTTTTGTTTAGGTTATAAGATTTTATATATATTTAAATGTTGAAATAGCTTATTTTAATTAAAGTAGGAAATGAAATATATATAATATCTTCAAAGTTCAAAGGTACATATGTATTCAAAAGTAGCGGTAACTGTATTAACATATACAATAGATACACGAGTCAAGCTCCAATAAAGTTAAAATTTTAACTCACCGTGAAATTCATCAAATCTCAACCATTAATCAAAATTGCGGGCTAAGATTTTTTTACAAATCAAAAGTTATAATTTAAAAAAAAAAAAAAAACAAAATTAAAACTACTTAGATCACTTCCTCTCAATTACGCGAACTACTTCTTCTCCTTCTTCTTTCTCCTCCACTAATTAGAGGCTCTTCTAAGGAAAATAAAGATTGAACTGAATCTATCTAATCGCATGCCATAAACTAGTCGCAATCCTTTCAATCTCTTTATTCCTCAATCGACCCTTTATTCCTCTTTGACCTTCATTTATTTAATTTAACAACGAAAGAAGTGTAGCACCTCGTCAATTGAAATAATGGTCTTCTAGAATCAAGGCAAAATTAAAATTTTACACTAACGATAGGGTCAAATGTTGGTCAACAAGTAACCAAAATTTAGCTGCTGAAAATGTCAAATTCAGAGATCGATGTATCCTCCTAAACTGATAAGATTTTATCAAGCTTGTTGTAAGAGCCCTATCCTTTCGGACCGAGATCGGACCATGGCCGAGATTGGCTTTGACCGAGTTTGGTCTAGCCGCACCCGCGGATACCTGGCGCCGCCCCTGCGGATCTTAGGACCGCCCCTGCGATTTCCGGCGGCTGCAGCCGTCTTCGTTGACCTTTGACTCGTTCTTTACTCTTTACCTTACTTAATCTTTCCCTTGGCTGATCAAGGGTTTGTTCTTCACTTTCTTCTCCAGCTTCCATCCCGTTCCTAGCCTTCCCTTGTTTCCCTTGATCTTGTTCTTGGTTGGAAGAGATTGGTTTGAGTTTTATGTGTGTGGTAGCTTTTGTGGTTGATGACCGTGAGTTTGTTGAGCTTGGAAGCCAGCCTTGGTGTGTTGTTCTTCCCTGCAGCCTAGGACCACAGTGGTGGTAAGTGATCTTCTCTTTCTCTTCTTCCTTTCTTGTTTTTCCTCTTCCTTAGCTTAGGATTAGATGTATTTAAGGGTTATTGATGGTTGGTATGTGTATGTGCATGTGGTGTGTGGATTTGGAATGGTAAAGACGTGATTGGATCACGTGAAGAGCCGAAGAAGAATCACGAGATCTTGTTATGCGCTGTCACCGCCCCCGCGGCCAAGAGTCACCGCCCCCGCGGCACCTACGCCGCAGCGCCCGCGCCGTGCCTGCGTCCGCCAGCGGCCTTGTCACCGCCTCCGCGGCTACGTTCCGCCGCACCCGCGGCCACTTGCCTTTCGCCCCTGCGTCCCCTTTGTCACGCAGGTGCGTTTTGTCCCGGTTCTACCTAGAGCTAGGTAGATCCTTCCCTTTCCTAGTATGAGCAGTAGTAGCATGCTAGGTACGAGTATGAGGTTAGAATGAGATTGATTATGGAACTGTTGATGCCGGTTACGGCCTTGAGGTTTACGAGTTGGATATGATCCCTATGGATCCCTTGGGTCTAAGTGTGACCCATTTGTGTGATAGTAGATTGATATGTATATATGTATGCCTTGTATAGGCCGTGTTGTCCTCCAGATTGGAGTGGACGTATCTGAGAGTTGATCATAGCTGGGATTACTTCCGAGACTGAGGTAAGTCCATAGGACTTACTTAGCTGCCATCTATATATTGGATGTTGCATTAGTGGTGCATGTTTATGTTTGCTAGTATGTTATATTGTTATTACCGACCTACGGTTTAGTGACTGCCCATTGTAGGGCCGTGACAGCTATCCTTTCATCCCGCTGGGAAACTAGAGGTTCTCTGCGGGCAGGTCAGTTCTGGATTGTGGGGTGGGCTTTCTCCACTCCCATAGGGTATACGTTGACGGTGACCGCATCACCACTCCAACTGGCATTAGCACCGAGAGGCGAGGGTTATATTCCTCGTGTCACATATATTCATATTGATATCCTTATATATATGATTTGAGTGTTGGACTATATTTATAAAGATTATAAAATGGGTAAATGCGTGACATCATGCTGAAGTGTTTAGTATCTCTGATATGTGATTGTGCTTATGTTCATTCTATATATGTGTATGGTTAGCTAACGGTTTTATACCGTGTTGTAGATCCCTCGCAGGTTAGGAGAACTGCAGAGTGATCCAGAGAGGGTGATCTGCTGAGGGCTCCGTACACTGGGTCGTCCTCGTGGGATGGGATATTTTGATCATGTATATTCGTTATGTTTTGATTGTACTCAACAGTGTTGTATAAACTTTTTGATACTTTTATATAAGTTTCATGTTTGATATTTAATCTGTTGGTGCCTTGTTGTAAGATTCAGTGAAATTGTTGTCAGGCTAGGTTCAGGATCCATTGTGAGATCCTAACCCAGTAGCACTTCGAGTCCTACGGATTCGGGGTGTTACAAAGTTGGTATCAGAGCCCAGGTTGACAACAATGGCACTTGTAATCTGCAATAAAGTTCAAATAGATAAATAAACAGAACCCAAAAGGGGTCTGACTTTTCAAAAGATTTTGGTTTAGAAATGAGTACAAATGTTTTGGGATATCGTGTACGTGAGCCATCACCCCTCTGAATATCTCGACAGTACATATATATAAATATTCTGTTGTGATTGATTTGATACATACATACGGCATATATATAGCCTTCTAAGTTAGGTTTGTGTCCTCTGCAGATGGTTCAGACTAGAGCCATACCTACAGTTGGACGAGGTAGGGGTAGGCCCCCTCTTTCCAGTTATGGTAGGACCAGGTCAAATTTCCGTTGTGGATCCACGTAAAGTGGAGGAGATATATGAGGACATTGCTGAGAGTGCCGTTCCTGAGACTGGGAACGGTGTAGCTGAGAGACCTAACCCATAGAGGGTACAGTCAGATGACTTTGATCGTGTCTCCATGGAGGGACCAGCATTTCGTGAATATATCAGATAATTGATGGAGGCTGCCAGGGCGGGTAGACCTACCCCGGATCTGCCAGTACAGGCGAGATTCTCTGAGAGATTATGTGGAGTGACTCAGGTGCTAGTTATACCGGCAAGTGTTGCTGAGATCACTCAAGTTCCAGAAGAGTATAGAAGATCTGAGAAGAGACAGCAGACTGGAGAGACCAGTGCTATTGGTGGAGTTGTTAGTTCCGAACGAAACCAGGGACAATCAAGTTCCCCTGCATCTACACAGGTTGCAACTACAGGTCGACGATGTTATAACTATGAGGAGCTTGGACATTTGAGACCAGCATGCAAGAAGAAGTTAGTGACTTGTTTCACTTGTGGCGGACAAGGTCACAGGGCTATTTTCTGTAGACGGAACAGAGCCTTATCTCAGCAGGGTACTGGTGCAGTTGCTGGTTCAAGGCAAGGCCAGAGCCGCCAGATTCATCCCTCATCTGCACCCGTTACAGATAATGGACGACAGTGTTATAACTGTGGTAAGTATGGACATATGCAACCAGAGTGTCCAAGGTAGACAATGATGTGCTATACTTGTGGAAAACCCGGACACAGACACGTTTTCTGTAAGCAGAGCAGAGCTGTTTTACAGCAGGGTTCTTCTCCTACCAGTGGAGCGGAGGTGGGCAGAGACCACATCAGCAGCAGCAGACACAGGGACAACAGAGAGTCCCAGATCGTCCTACTGCTCAGGGATCTGCTCCTGGGCCGAGTAGAGGCAGAGGTCGTGGTGGGAGCACCACTAACATCAGAGGCCCACAGGGCCGAGTTTTTGAGCTGAGGAGTGCAGAGGAGTCAACTGCACCGACTGTTACAGGTACCATTCTGATCCATGGTTTACCTGTTAGAGTTTGTTTAATACTGGAGCTATGTCTTCTTTTATATCTGATGTTTGTATTGAGTGTTTGAGTCTAGGCACGACTGAGTGGATACCCTTTCGTATAAGGTTATCCGATGATAGTAGGGTCAGAGGTACCCATGAGTTTCGTGACTGTCTCATTTCTGTAGGGACCCGTGTGTTACTAGTTGACTTCTTTGTCATGCCATTAGAGCATGAAGAAGTCATACTAGGTTTGGATTGGATGGATAGACCTTCTGCAGTTTTAGATGTAGGTAGGAGGACTATTACCCTCTCTACCAAGTTAGGACAGATAGAGGTTTTCCGAGGCTAGGACCCTGGAAAATCTGGTATGGTTATCAGTGCGTTACGAGCAGCTAGACTACTTGCACAGGGTTGTGATGCCTTCTGGTGTTATGCCATGAAGGAGGGGGAGAGTCCAGCTGTAGAGGACATCCCAGTCGTTTGTGAGTTCACAAATGTGTTTGCTGAGCCGTCCAACTTGCCGTCTCAGAGGAGTGTAGATTTTGGGATAGAGTTAGAGCCTAGTACGAGACCCATCTCGAAGGCCCCATACCGGATGGCGCCTGTTGAGATGCTGGAGCTGAAGAAGCAACTCGAGGAGTTGGCTGGGAAGGGCTTCTTTCGCCCTAGTGTGTCCCCATGGGGAGCACTTGTCCTCTTCGTACGGAAGAAGGACGGATCACTGAGGTTATGTACAGATTACAGAGAGCTGAACAAGGTGACCATCAAGAACAAGTAGTCACTGCCTCGTATTGATGATTTGTTAGATCAGCTACAGGGAGCGACTGTGTTCTCCAGGAATGACCTGCGTCCCGGGTATCATCAGCTGAGGGTGAGGGAGCAGGATGTGCACAGGACAACATTCCGGACCAGATATGGCCACTACGAGTTTATAGGGATGCCATTTGGGCTTACGAATGCCTCAGCCGTCTTTATGGAGTTGATGAACAGTATCTTCATCGACTTCTTGGATCAGTTTGTGGTGGTTTTCATTGATGATATTCTGGTATACTCTCGCAGTGGAGAGGAGCATGCAGGACATTTGAGGACTGTATTGCAGGTTTTTGATAGATAAATT
>CM008285.1:29457816-29578676 GCA_002319775.1 Fagopyrum tataricum
GAATGGTAAAGACGTGAATTGATCACGTGAAGAGCCGAAGAGGAACCGCGGGATCACTCTCTGCATTGTCGCTGCCTCCGCGGTCCAGCGAAGCCGCCCTTGCGGGAGCCTTGTCACCGCACCCGCGCCCGGAAGCCGCCGCCCGCGCGGCCACTGTCCCAGCGCCTGCGCTTGCATGCGGGTTGCCTTGCTCCGCCCCTGCATCTCTCTTGTCACGCAGGTGCGTCTTGTCCCGGGTCTACCTAGAGTTGGGTAGATCTTTTCCTTTCCTAGTATGACTGGTTTTAGTAGCATGCTAGGTACGTGTATGAGGTTAGAATGATGATGAGTATGATATCGTTTATGCCGGTTATGGCTTTGAGGTTTATGAGTTAGGATACGATCCTTATGGATCCCTTGGGTCTAGGTGTGACCCCTGTGATGGATACGAGTTTGATAGATTGTTATGCTTTGTTACTAGGCAGTGTTGTCCTCGAGATTGGAGTGGACCAGGTTGAGAGTTTATCGTAGTTGAGACTACTTCTAAGGTTGAGGTAAGTCCATAGGACTTACTTAGTTACCATCCCTATATTAGATGTGTGCATGAGTGGTGTGTGTTATATGCTTTATAGCATGCATTATGGTTTATTACCGACCTATGGTATAGTGGTTGCCCATTTTAGGGCCATGACAATTGTCCCTTTCATCCCTTTGGAGTCTGGGCGGTTCTCTGTGGTTGGGTAAGACTTGGTAAACAGTTGGCCACTCCCCATTACCTCAGGGTACACGGGTGGGTGTGACCAGGGACCACTCCAGCTGCCATGAGCACCCAAAGGCGAGGGTTATATTCCTCGTGTCACATATGTTCATATTGATATCTATATATATATATATGATTTGAGTGTTGGACTTTATAAAAATAATAAACCGGGTAAATGTGTGAAAGCATGATGAGGTCTTTATGTTTCCCTGATGTGTGTTTGTGCTTCTGCATCTTCTTATATATGTGTATGGTTAGCTAACGGTTTTATACCGTGTTGTAGATCCTTTGGAGGTTAGGAGAGCTGCAGAGTGATCTAGAGGGGTGATCCGCTGAGGGCTCCGTACATTGGAGTCGTTATCGTGGGATATGGGATCTTTTGTGTTGTACAGTTATGTTTTATTTGTACTCAGCGGTACCTCTGTATTACGTTTTGATATTTATGTATATCAGTTTGATGTTTTGTTTTAATCTATCTGTGCCTTGTTGTAAGATTCAGTGAACTTGTTGTCAGGCTAGGGTCAGGATCCATTGTGAGATCCTAGCTCAGTAGCACCTCGAGTCCTACGGATTCAGGGTGTTACAAAAGCATATAAATTAACAATCAAAATATATAGATCTTGATTGTTAGTCTTTGTTGTATTTTAAAGTTATTGACAATAGATCTTGATCGTTAGTTTAAAGTAATGGACAAAATATATAGATATTGATCATTATTTTAAAGTTATGGACAATATATATGTATATATATATATATATATATATATATCGTTAAATGGATATATAATATAACAATCAAAATCTTACACCAATTGATAGTAATGAGCAAAATATATAAATCTTGATCATTATTCTTTATTTTGTTCTACCGAACTTTATTTTAACCGTAAAATAAAAATAAGGTTTTCATATATATAAAAAGATATTATCTTATTTGTAAATATGAAAATATAACCAAATGATAGGAAATGCTAATATTTCTTCAATACTGAACAACTTTGATATTAATACGCATAGTATTAATAATACACTGTTATAAATAAAAGAAAAAAACTACTCCAACAGAGTTGGGACAAATCGTGATGATCTAGTGGAATATCTTGTTGGATAGGAACCAAATTATATTTAATAATAAAAAACTGGCTTCAAACCTCAAACAAATTGCTTTAAAACAAACGGAAGAATGGGATAAAGCAAATCTCAAACCAAAATCCTCAAATATTACTAGAACAAAAGTAAGAAGGAAAACTAAGAACATCAAATGACAAAAACCAAAGGACAACTTCGTCAAACTAAACTTTGATGCATCAAAAAATAACATTACCAATATGCTTTCGGATTTATCATCCGCAACAGTCGTGGCTGTCCTCTGGCGTCAGGAAAAGGAAGATGCAACGCATAGTCGGTGTTAGAAGGAGAGGTTTTTGCTATGCGGGAAGGTCTACAAAAGTCCAAATATCTAGGGGTGACTTCTATCGAGATTGAAGGAGATAATCTGACTCTCATCAATGCGATCAACAAGACCTGGAAGCCACCTTGAGAGACGGATATGATCATTTCGGACATCTCTGTCTTGATTTAATTTCGAGCTTCACGGATTCTAGTGTCCTCCACATTTTTAGGGAAATCAACACCGTCGCCGATAAGCTCGCCCTACACGGCCATACTGCCACTGCAGAAGACGATGCCTTACCTGATAATGTTGTTAACCTCATCCGCAAGGATGTTGTAGGTCGATCGGTTTCTAGAAACTGATCCTCTTACCCTTTTTACCTTGTACAAAAAAAACATTATTATTCTTCTATACTTACTATAACTCTATACAATCACGAATGTTGATTAGTTTTAATCATGTAACTCTTAGAAGTTCTTACTCCCTACTACATATCTTGTTCTTATATGATCAATCTCTCCCCCTCCCTCCTTCTCTCTCTATATATATAAATACAAACACGTACATTAAACTATCATTATGACACCGATTTTATCACGTTTACATTAATTTAACCTTCATTTATAACATATGAATAGGTTAAATTCGTGTAATAATTATATGAAAATAAATTTAGGTTTTTATATTTTAAAATAATTATGTATATATTTAATAATCATTTTAAATTGAACAAATTAATATTGGAAAAATGCTACAAAAATCTCTATTTAAAAAAAATTAGGATTTATTCTTATAAAAAAACATATCATACTTCTTAATGATTCATTAAAGTTGTTACTTCTTATATTGTGAATTAATTTTAAAAAGTATATATGAACACTTTCTTGGAGTGATTGACGTAAAGGAACCTTCTTTTGGTACAAAGTGATGAATTGTACGTTGTTATAATATGAATTAGTTTACAAAATATATCAAAAAAGAATATTTTTCTTGGTAAAAAAATCATAATGGTTACCGTTCTAGTTCAATTTTTATATATTAATAGTTCCACGTTTATACTAATTTAGTTCAAATATTTTATACCATTAGTTCATATCTTTTTTGCACTATTATCAGGTATACGGAACACAAATTTTATTTGCACATTTTATTATAATATTTGTTAGTGTAATACTTTTATACTATTACTTCATATAGAGTGTTCTATTAGTTCTACATATGGGCAAACGCGGGCCGGCCGGCCCGCCCGACCCGTCCGCCCGCGAAAACGGGCGGATATGGCATGATGATCAGGTCCGGACGGGCCGTGAGGCCCGGCCTGCCAAGCCCGCCGGGCGGGTACGGCAGCGGGCCGCTAGGTCCGGCCCCTTTAAAAATAATAAAAAAATTTAAAACTTAACCTAACTCCCTTAGCCCTCTTCAACTCCTTCTTCTCCTGCCGCACTTCTCCTTCTTCTCCCCGACTCTTATCTCCTCTCGTCGCTCAGAAGCCTGTTCGGAACAGGCCCTCCCAACTCTATCTTCTTCTTCTCCTGCTCTTTCTCCTTCTTCTCTTGTTGTTCCGTCTTCCCGACCTTCTCTTCGCGCCTCGGCGTCTTCCTCCGGCCTCGACATCTCTAGAATCCGGTCTTCACTTCCCCGCTGGCCGCTTCCCATCTACCCTCGGCATCTCCTCCCGTCTTCTCTTCCTTCGGCCTCAGCGTCTCCAGATTCCCGTCTTGCGTGCTTCCCATCTCCAGACTTCCGTCATCTTCACAGATCTCGCCACGCCAGCCAGCAAACTCTACCGCAGAATGTGCAGAAAAGAAAGAGGAAAAAAAAGAAAAGAAAAAAAAGGGACCCGGCGGGCTGCCCGGGTCCGGGCGGATCTGGACATGCTCGTCGGCCCGGAGTCCGGACTCAGCCCGAGTCCGGCCCGCATAAACGGGCAAATATTGAGCTAGGGTCCGGCCCGTACCCGGCTTGAGTCCGGAGATGCCCAGGTTTAGTTCATACTTTATTTTAAACTTATAAAATAATGTAAAAGTATATGAACATTTAGTACAAATGATTTAACCTAATATAACCAAAATTTTCAACGAATTGTAAAAGAAACATTGAACTAGTGTCTGTAGGAAAAAAAATAATAAAAAAATTGACACATGTCGGTCTCACAACGCACCGTACTGGTTGAACAATTCCGTATTTGTTCCTTTTCCATACTTTTTAGCCTAATATATTTGAAACGAATGGGGTAGAGAAGCTTTTTTGTATCGCTGATATAAATTAGGCTCTTCCACTTTTCTGATAAATTTTTTAATCTAAAAATAAATTATTAGAGGGGCATAAGGGGAAAACGTAAAAATTAAAAGACTATAAATGGGCTTTCGATTTTGATCTTGTAAACCCTAATGACGAAGCAATTGTCGGATATGACGAAGTCGAAACCGTTGCTACGTGAAACCAAAAACCCTAATGACGTCCAGATTTGGCGCCGTCGAGAGCAACTGGACACGCACCGCCGGAGTCGAAGCAACTAGAGGTTCCACTCACCCGCTGACCTTTGTGGAGACGTCGGAGAAGAAGTGTTACGAGGATCCACCGCTTGGCCGCCAGCCGCCTACCGCCTGCACCGTCTACGCCACTTGCCGCCAGTCGCTTGTGTCATGGAGACGTCGGAGAAGAAGACCGTTAGTCACCGAGGGTTGAAGAAGACCGATTAGGGTTATGAAATCCTAATCCGGTTTTAATGCTTTGGGTAATTCACAGAAAACTACCCGTAATTTACATTTGTGTTTATGGCCTAAACTTTTAGATTTTGCAATATTTATAAATTATCATATATGCCCTAAATTAATTAATATTTTGCCCACTATATGATAAAATTACAAAAACAATCCTAAAATTTTGCAGAAAGCAAGATAACTTTTATGAAATTTCTACCACTATCAGATGATTTTGTAAGAGGGCTTGTGTAAATCGAAATCGATAGGCTTGTGTAACTTGCCTTGTGTAATTGGTAAACCCTATTGGACTTACGTGATTGAAAAAATTATTTTGGGCTTGCTTAATTGGGACATTGTGTATAAATTGTATATATTAATATTGTGTATTAAATTTTGGTTTTGAGTATAACTTTACAAAAAAAAAAATAATAATAGAATATATAAATTCAATTAGTACGGTTGGTATAAAGTCAATAATGAGTAATGAGTTTGTGTAAATTAAAATTACTAAATAGTCCAAGGAGCCCAATGACCCATTTCTTTCAATATATTTTTATAATGAATTTATTTTGACAGTTAAGATTGTGTTTTATTATAAATTAAATATTTCAACATCTTTTATAATAAATTTTACTATTTATCATAATTAATATAATAAATTTTAATACTTATCATAATTTAAATTTATCTTTTATTTTAAATTTCGTCCATCATAAAATAAAAATAAAAGTTGAGGCTTAGTCAAAAAGAAAGCATATATATTTTGAGGGAGTGAGGTGCAAGGAAAGAGGAAATCACATGGGGAACATGAGGTAAAAAGCAGGAAGCAGTTGATTGGTCATCGGTGTGTATGAGCAGCTACCAAATTCAATGGTATCATATGAATATTATGACATTTCTCTCTTTATATTTATTAACTCAGCTGACTAGATCCACAGATTGTTCATCGATATTGACCACCGTTCCAGCTAGACAAACAAACATTCAATTTAATTTTCGCACTTACCGAAAATCGGAGCCGTCACGGTTTCGGGAACCGTGACTGTAGATGTTCTATCACGGTCACGGTTTCCGGAATCGTGATGGCCATGAATTCCGAAATTGTGAGAATTTTACTTTATAAATTTTATCAATATAGAGGAGAAAAAAAAAATTTGACGGTCACGGATCCCGTGTCAGTATTTTTTCCTCTTCTTTTCTGACACGTTCACGGGATCCGTAACCTTGACGGACACGGTTCCCGAATTAGTCGTGTAATTGTGAATTCATGCCTTAAAATCGTACTTTTTATATCATCAACTTTTTTTTTTGTTGATATTTCATATCTGAAATAAAATTTATAGAATAAATGATAATATTATAAGACGTCATAATTAATAGTATATCATATATGTTTAAACATCTACTCTTATATATAAGTTTATTTTCAGTAAGTGTGAGGTCTAACAAATTTTTACTTTTTGCCCATTTTCAACTCAAATATTAGTTTGGTCATTTTTCGTGGTTTTTATTTTTTTTAAATAAGAAAAAATAGCATAACATATGGTTTTCCAAAAACACACATCCTACTACAATTTTCGTTTATGGAGATCTTTCAAATAAAACTCCAAATTTTTTTGGCAAATGCATCAAAATTCCATATCCATTTATTATCAACCAAGGAGCATCATTTTTATTCATAATTGAATACAATAACCGTCTTTATGGATCACCAACACCAACCATCATGTTATGCCTTAAAATGCCATCTATCTTTGATATCATTTATGAAAATATAATAGGTCTATTTTCTAAAAAATTATCAAAACTAGTTCACTCTCTATTTGGCCGATATTCTATTTTTCCCCATTTATATTTCCATAATTTTATATATATTTTTATTACTCACCACAACACTGTAAGAGCCTTAGTCTTTGGAGCCATTTTCGTCTTAGCCGTCCCCGCGGGTTTAGGGAGCCGCCCCTGCGGATCAGGATTCTGCCCCTGCGGTTTCTTGCGGCTGCAACCGGCTTTGTTGACCCTTTGACCCGTGCTTTACATTTTCTTCCTTACCTTCTTCTTACCTTAGGATCAAGGGTTTCCTTCACTTTCTCCAGCCATTTCACGTTCTTCTTCTCTCTTCTCCATCTCCTTGATCTTGTGCTTGGATTCTTCTTGGTTTGGAAGAGGTTTTGTGTGATTTTTGTGGAGGTTGATGTTGTGCATTGTTGCTGAGCTTGGGAGCCAGTCGAGAGGGTGTTTTCTGATCATTTCCTTGCTTAAGCCACAACAGTGGGTAAGCTCCTTGCTTCTTCTTCATTCTTTCTTTCTTGAATTCCTCTTCCCTAGCTTAGGATTAGATGTGTTTGAATGTGTATTGATAGTGGAATGTGTATGTATATGTTTGTGCTTGGGCATGGAATCATGAAGACGTGATTTGATCACGTGAAGAGTGAAAGAGAACTCGGGAGGCTACGTTCTGCACTGTCACCGCCCCCGCGCCTGGAAGCCACCGCCCCTGCGGGACCTTGTCACCGCACCCGCGCCCGGAAGGCACCGCCCCTGCGGCCACGGTCAGCGCCCGCGCCAGCGTGCCTTCGCGCATGCGCTTGCTGCCTTTCTGCCCCTACGTCTTTCTATTCCGCAGGTGCATCTTGTACTGGATCTACTAGAGTAGTATGGATCCTTTCCTTTCCTAGTATGAGCGGGTTAGTATCATGCTAGGTATGTATATGACGATAGAATGATGATGATTATGATATCGAGATATGCCGATTATGGCTTTGAGGTTTAGTAGATTATCGAGGTTTATCAATTGGATATGATCCTTATGGATCCCTTGGGTCTAGGTGTGACCCCTTTGATTGATAGGAGATGTGATATCTCGTTATGCCTTGTTTTTAGGCAGTGTTGTCCTCTAGATTGGAGTGAACCGTATTTGAGAGTTGATCGTGGTTGAGACTACTTCTAAGGTTGAGGTAACTCCATAGGACTTACTTAGCTACCATCCTTATATTGGATGTATGCATGATTGGTGTTTGTTATATGCTTTATAGCATGCGATATTGATTATTACCAACCTATTGTTTAGTGACCGCCCATTGTAGTGGTTGTGACAACTTGCCTTTCATCCTGTAGTGGAGTCTGGGAGGTTCTTTGTAGTCAGGCCAGATCTGATATACGGGAAGGGCATCTACCACTCCTTATGGTATACGGGATGGTGCACTTATACCACTCCTGCTGGTTATAGCCATCAGAGGCGAGGATTATATATATATTCCTCGTGTCACTTATATTCATATGCAGATATTATACGATTTGTGTGTTGGACTATATAAAGATAATTAACCGGGTAAATGTGTGACAACATGATTATGTGTTTATGATTTCCTGACTGTGTATGTGCTTATGCATTATCTCATATATGTATGGTTAGCTAACGGTTTTATATCGTGTTGTAGATCCTTTGCTGGTTAGGAGAGCTGCAGAGTGATCCAGAGTGGGTGATCCGCTAAGGGCTCCGTACACTAGGTCGTTATCGTGGGATGTGGGATCTTTTGTTATGTACAGTATATATTTTGATTGTACTCAGCGGTACCTTGTATAAACCTTTTGATTTATATATCACAATTTTATGTTTTTGTTTTAATCTATCTATGCCTTGTTGTAAGATCCAGTGAACTTGTTGTCAGGCTAGGGTCAGGATCCATTGTGAGATCCTAGCCCAGTAGCGTCTCGAGTGCTATGGATTCGGGGTGTTACAAAGTTGGTATCAGAGCCTTAGGTTGACAACAATGACACTTGCAATCTGCGATAAAGGTCGAATAGATAAATAAATTGAACCCGAAAGGGGTCTGACTTTTCAAAAGGTTTCTGTATTGAAATGAGTACAAATGTTTTGGGATAGTGTGTACGAGAAGCCATCACCCCTCTAAAGATCTCGACAGTATAGATATATATATAGATATTATGTTGTGATTGATTTGATATATATATCTATACATATGGCATTTATATAGCCTTCTAAGTTAGGTTTATATCCTCTGCAGATGGTTTGTACTAGAGCCTTACCTGCAGCTGGACGAGGTAGGGTTAGACCCCCACTAGGTAGAGGACGGGGTAGGATTTCCGCTGGTGATACACGTGCAGCGGAAGAGACTCATGAAGACGTTGTTGAGACTGTCGTTCCTGAGACTGGGAACGGGGCAGCTGGGAGACAGGGATCACAGAGAGTCCAGTCAGATGACTCGGATCGTGTCTCCATGGGGGGATCAGAGTTCCGTGCTTATATCAGACGAGTAAAGGAGGTTGCCAGAGCAGGTAGACATGCCCCTGATCTACGGGCACAAAAGGGATCATCTGAGATATCCCACGGAGTTACTCAGGTGCCAGCTGTACAGGCACATGCTGATGAGACTGCTCGGGTTCAAGAGGAGTATAGAGGGCCTAGACCAGACACTTGGTTGAAGGCATTTCACCAGATGGGTGTACCCCCTTTCTCTGGGAAAGTGGGGTTAGAGGTGGAGTTATGGATAGGAGATGTAGACTCAGCTCTTGAGTCTATTAGATGTCCAACAGATCAGCAGATAGAGTTGGTGCAGACTTTGTTCAGAGATTTAGCACAGCACTGGTGGAGATATGTACGGGGTCAGGTTAGTAGTTATGATCATATGAGGACCATGATTAGAGAGCGTTTCCGCCCTGCCTCATTGAGGAGGGAGAAACTGCGGGACTTTGTGGAGGCTGGCTTGGAGGATGTACTAGTCTCAGAGGCTATCAGGAGATTCCTAGAGGAGCTGGCTTTGTTGGGTCCAGCTGCACCTCCTGAAGATCAGCATGTTTATCTTTTCTCCCGACGACTGAGGGATGCTACCTGGACTTACATGGCGGGATTTCACTGTGAGACCTTGATGGATTATCAGGACAAGGCTTCTGATTATGAGAGGGAGAGAGCTGGACGGAGGAGAGCTTCTCAGACCGGAGGGTTTGAGAAGAGACAGCGTACTGGGCATACTAGTGGTACTGGTGGAGCTGCTAGTGTTGGGCGAGGCCAGAGACGCCAGAGTTATCCCTCATCTGCCCCGGTTGTAGATAAGGGACGTCAGTGTTATAACTGTGGTGATCCAGGACATATGAGGCCAAAATGCATGAGGCCGCTAGTGACTTACTACACCTGTGGTAGACCGGGTCACAGAGTTGTTTTCTACCGGCAGGGCGGAGCTTCATCTCAGCAGGGTTCTTCTTCTGCTAGTGTAGCGGGAGGTGGGCAGAGACCACCTCAGCAGCAGTAGACACAGGGACAACAGAGGGTCTCAGATCGCCCTACTACTCAAGAATCTGCTCCTGGGCCGAGTAGAGGCAGAGGTCGTAGTGGGAGCACCACTAATACTAGAGGAGCTCAGGGTAGAGTTTTTAAGCCGAGGAGTGCAGAGGAGCCAGCTGCACCGACTGCTACAGGTACCATTTTGATTCATGGTTTACTTGTTAGAGTCTTATTTGATACGGGTGCTACGCATTCTTTTATCTCTGATGCATGTGTTGAGCGTCTGAGTCTAGATATGACTGAGGGGATACCCTTTAGTATAGGGTTACCCGATGGTAGTAGGGTCAGAGGTACCCGTGAGATCCGTGATTGTCCCATTTCTGTAGGGACCCGTGTATTACTTGTGGACTTCTTTGTCATGCCATTAGAGCATGAAGAAGTCATTCTAGGTATGGATTGGATGGATAGACATCAGTCAGTGTTAGATGTAGGTAGGAGGACTGTAACCCTCTCTACCGAGTTAGGACATATAGAGATTTTCCGAGTTTGGGACCTTGGAAAATCAGGCATGGTTATTAGTGCGATACGGGCAGCGAGATTGATTGCACAGGGTTGTGAGGCCTTCTGGTGTTATGCCATGAAGGAGGGGGAGAGTCCAGCATTAGAGGATATCCCAGTTGTCTGTGAGTTTGCAGATGTATTTGTTGAGCCGTCCAGTTTGCCGCCTCAGAGGAGTGTGGATTTTGGTATAGACTTAGAGCCTGGTACGAGACCGATCTCGAAGGCCCCATACAGGATGACGCCTGTCGAGATGTTGGAGCTGAAGAAGCAACTCGAGGAGTTGGCTGAGAAGGGTTTCATCCGCCCTAGCGTATCCCCATGGGGAGCACCTGTCCTCTTCGTACGGAAGAAGGACGGATCGTTGAGACTGTGTATAGATTACAGAGAGCTGAACAAGGTGACCATCAAGAACAAGTATCCATTGCATCATATTGATGATTTGTTAGATCAGCTTCAGGGAGCGATTGTATTCTCCAGGATTGACCTGCGCTCACGATATCACCAGCTGAGGGTGAGAGAGCAGGATGTGCACAGGAAAGCATTCCGGACCAGATATGGAAACTACGAGTTTGTAGTGATGCCATTTGGGCTTACGAATGCCCCAACAGTCTTTATGGAGTTGATGAACAGCATTTTCGTCGACTTCCTGGATCAGTTTGTGGTGGTCTTCATAGATGATATTTTGGTGTACTCTCGCATCACAGAGGAGCATGCAGGACAGCTGAGGACTGTGTTGCAGGTCTTACGAGATAGATAACTTTATGCTAAGTTCTCTAAGTGCGAGTTTTGGATGCCAGAGGTAGCATTCTTGGGTCATGTTGTTTCAGCTGAAGCAATCAAGGTGGATCTGGCAAAGATCGAGGCAGTAGTAGCTTGGACGACACCGACGAACGTCAAGGAAGTACGTAGCTTTCTTGGCCTAGCCGGGTATTATCGACGTTTTGTGGAGGGATTTTCTGTGATTGCCCGTCCACTGACGAGCCTGCTGAGGAAGACTACCAGATTTGTATGGTTTGAGCAGTGTGTGCAGAGTTTTGAGGAGCTGAAGAGACGTCTGACTTCTGCTCCTATTTTGGCACAACCAGAGGGTACAAAGGATTTTGTGGTTTACAGTGATGCATCCAAGCTAGGCTTGGGATGTGTATTGATGCAGCGGGACCGAGTGATTGCATATGCGTCTAGATAGCTGAAGACGTATGAGGAGATCTACCCGACTCATGATCTGGAGTTGGCAGCGGTAGTTCATGCACTGAAGATCTAGAGACATTACAGGTATGGTGCTACATGTCAGATCTTCACAGACCATAAGAGTTTGAAGTACATTTTCACGCAGCGGGAATTGAATAACTGCCAGCGCGGATGGCTAGAGCTGATCAAGGATTTTGATTTGGAGATTCTGTACCATCCGGGGAAGGCGAACGTTTTCGCCGACGCCTTGAGCAGGAAGACGCCTCGAGAGCAGGCAATTGCGAGGTTGACAGTTCAGCATCAGTTGCAGAGAGACCTAATTTGGCTGGAGTTGGACGTCCAGTTTCCTGATGAGGACGCCCATTTGAGTACTTTAGAGGTTCTTCCTGATATGTTGAGTGAGATCCAACAGAAACAGGAGTCCTGCCCGACACTGATGAGGATCCGAGAGAGGATGTCTCGGGACGAGGGACCACAATTCCTTATAGGAGCAGATGGAGTGATGAGACGCCGCGGTCGCGTCTGTGTACCCGCTGATGCGGAGTTGCACCAGAGGATTTTACAGGAGGCTCACTGTACGCCTTACTCTGTACATCCAGGTACGAGTAAGATGTATCAGGATGTGAGACGATCATATTGGTAGGGAGGGCTGAAGCCCGATGTGGCCAGATTTGTGGCACAGTGTGCGACCTGCCAGCAGGTCAAGATAGAGCATTGCAGACTTGGAGGTGAGCTCCATCCACTTCCTGTTCCACAGAGGAAGTGGGAGGACGTCACCATGAACTTTATGACTGGACTGAGATCGAGCAGGAGTTTTGATGTCATCTGGGTTATAGTGGACAGACTGACGAAGACGGCACGTTTTATCCCTATTCGGGAAACGTGGCCAGTGAGCAGATTAGCAGAGGAGTACACTAGGCAGATAGTGAGACTCCATGGTGTACCGAGAACAATCGTCTCAGACAGAGATGGACAATTTACCTCAAGATTCTGGCAGTAGATTCAGGCTGCCCTGGGGACGAGTTTGCACTTTACTACTGCGTTTCATCCTCAGACAGATGGTCAGTCAGAGAGGACCATTCAGACACTGGAGGATATGCTGCGAGCTTGTGTGTTGGACTAAGGACAAGTGTGGACGGATCATCTCCCACTAGTCGAGTTCTCGTACAACAACAACTTACATGCATCGATTGGGATGGCCCCATATGAGGCACTGTTTGGAGAGAGAGATGTCGTACGTCGTTATGCTGGGATGAGCATAGCAGTGTTAGTGGTTTGACACCTGATCAGATTCAGGATGATGTGGCTCTTGTAGCACTGATTAGAGAGAGGATGTTGACTGCACAGAGCAGTAAGAAGTCTTATGCAGATAGGAGACGTAGACCCCTAGAGTTCAGAGTAGGAGCCCATGTGTGGCTGAGAGTGTCTCCGACACGAGGTGTTAGATGATTTGGCATTAAGGGGAAGTTGAGCCCCCGATATGTCGGACCGTTCGAGATTCTGGATCGGGTTGGGAGCGCAGCATACAGGTTAGCTTTGCCTCCGAGATTAGAGGGTGTTCATCCTGTATTTCACGTGTCTCAACTGAGGGAGTATATACCAGATCCGAGACATATTGTGAGTTATGATGATTTAGTGGTTGAGCCGGACCACACCTTTGTTGAGCACCCGATATATTGTAGTCCTAGAACGAGGTATGAGACGCTTGCGTTCGAAGGACATTCCTATGTTGAGGATAGAGTGGTCGAGACGAGGACCTGATGTGGCTACATGGGAGACTGAAGATAGTATTCAGAGGAACTATCCAGAGTTTTATGCCGAGATAGATGTATCAGTAGGATCGACGAGTAGATCTTAGTACTATCTTGGTGAGTGTTATGTGCTTATATGCTTATATGCTATGATGTGTTTATTTCGCACTAGTTATGATATGATGTGTGATCTTATTAGATCTTGTTGTGCTAGTACGATTGATTATAGCTGGAGATGGTTTTTTTCCTCCATGCTATTATGATGCGATTAGGTTTAGCTGGAGATGTTTTTCCTCCATGCCCTTATGTAATGAGTATGGTTTTGCTAGAAATGTTTTTCCTCTATGCCCTGGATAGTAAAGTGATCTTATGGCTGGAGATAATGGTTCCCTCCATGCTTGTGTTTGAGGTTATAGAGTGATATAGGTTGATACCTTATGAGCGAAGATGTGATACCTCCGAGAGAGAGAGAGTTATACCTCGGCATATGGGTCCAAGAGGGTATGGTTTATACAAGTTTCGGGACGAAACTTGTTTTTAGGGGGGTGAGGTGTAAGAACCTTAGTCTTTGGAGCCATTTTGGCCTTAGCCGCCCCGCGGGTTTAGGGAGCCGCCCCTGCGGCTCATGCTGTTTTCCGCCCCTGCGGTTTCTTGCGGCTGCAGCCGGCTTTGTTGACCCTTTGACCCGTGCTTTACCTTTTCTACCTTACCTTCTTCTTACCTTAGGATTAAGGGTTTCCTTCAGTTTCTCCGGCCATTTCACGTTCTTTTTCTCTCTTCTCCATCTCCTTGATCTTGTGCTTGGATTCTTCTTGGTTTGGAAGGGGTTTTGTGTGATTTTTGTGGAGGTTGATGTTGTGCATTGTTGCTGAGCTTGGGAGCCAGCTGAGAGGGTGTTTTCTGATCATCTCCTTGCTTAAGCCACAATAGTGGGTAAGCTCCTTGCTTCTTCTTCATTCTTCCTTTCTTGAATTCCTCTTCCCTAACTTAGGATTAGATGTGTTTGAATGTGTATCGATAGTGGAATGTGTATGTATATGTTTGTGCTTGGCCATGTAATGATGAAGACGTGATTTGATCACGTGAAGAGTGAAAGAGAACTCGGGAGGCTACGTTCTGCATTGTCGCCGCCCCCGCGCCTAGAAGCCACCGCCCTTGCGGGACCTTGTCACCGCACCCGCGCCCGGAAGCCGCTGCCCCTGTGGCCACGGTCACAACGTCCGTGTCAGCGTGCCTTCGCGCCTGTGCTTGCTGCCTTTCCACCCCTACGTCTTTCTATTCCGCAGGTGCGTCTTGTACTGGATCTACTAGAGTAGTATGGATCATTTCCTTTCCTAGTATGAGCGGGTTAGTAGCATGCTAGGTATGTATATGAGGATAGAATGATGATGATTATGATATCGAGATATGCCGATTATGGCTTTGAGGTTTAGTAGATTATCGAGGTTTATAAATTGGATATGATCCTTATGGATCCCTTGGGTCTAGGTGTGACCCCTTTGATTGATAGGAGATGTGATATCTCGTTATGCCTTGTTTTTAGGCAGTGTTGTCCTCCAGATTGGAGTGGACCATGTTTGAGAGTTGATCGTGGTTGAGACTACTTCTGAGGTTGAGGTAAGTCCATAGGACTTAATTAGCTATCATCCTTATATTGGATGTATGCATGAGTGGTGTTTGTTATATGCTTTATAGCATGCGATATTGATTATTACCGACCTATTGTTTAGTGATCGTCCATTGTAGTGGCTGTGACAACTTGCCTTTCATCCCGTAGTAGAGTCTGGGAGGTTCTCTGTAGTCAGGCCAGATCTGGTATACAGGAAGGGCATCTACCACTCCTTATGGTATACGGGATGGTGCACTTATACCACTCCAACTGGTTATAGCACTCAAAGGCGAGGATTATATATATTCCTCGTGTCACTTATATTCATATGCAGATATTATACGATTTGTGTGTTGGACTATATAAAGATAATTAACCGGGTAAATGTGTGACAACATGATTATGTGTTTATGATTTCCTGACTGTGTATGTGCTTATGCATTATCTCATATATGTATGGTTAGCTAACGGTTTTATACCGTGTTGTAGATCCTTTGCAGGTTAGGAGAGCTGCAGAGTGATCCAGAGTGGGTGATCCGCTGCGGGCACCGTACACTAGGTCGTTATCGTGGGATGTCGGATCTTTTGTTATGTACGGTATATATTTTGGTTGTACTCAACGGTACCTTGTATAAACCTTTTGATTTGTATATCACAGTTTTATGTTTTGGTTTTAATCTATTTGTGTCTTGTTGTAAGATCTAGTGAACTTGTTGTCAGGCTAGGGTCAGGATCCATTGTGAGATCCTAGCCCAGTAGCGCCTCGAGTCCAACAGATTCGGGGTGTTACAAACACATCTAAATTCTTTCCAAAAGAGGTCCCTAATGATCATTAAAAAATTTTCCCATTGTCGAGGCATCAAAGATTTGTTTAATAATTTCACATGTGAGCCTTTTGATATTTTTCTCAATAATTTGTAATAAGCTAAAACTCACCCCGCAAGTGTGATCAGTTGTAGTAATCGAGTGTCGCATTCCGGGAACTATGTCAATATTAATTGTAGAATTAAACAATTCAACTAACTCAAAGGGAGAAAAGAGTTTATAAGTTCTTGTGTAAAATTTGTGATGTCAAGTAACAAAGTGACAACTATGTCTAAGTGAGAAATAAGATGTATGGAATGAAATATAAGAAATAAGTATCACCAAGATAATAAAACAACAAGTACGTATCAATGTATATAAATATTTAGAAAACAAGTAGAAAACCAAATTGACCATGCTCTCATAGACAAGAAAAACATAAAACTAGTAAGACTATGATAGGCAATAACCCTCAAGATAAATATAGTCGTCCACTCCCTAATCAAGTTCGATCATAATCGATCCAATATAACACACTTTCGTAGAAAACTATTATATTTCTATTTCCAAGGAAAACATTCACCTCAATATACAAAAACAATGAAATTGAACTCTTCTTAGGGTTAAGGTAAAGATCGGTTAAGGTCACTAGGGTGAAAAACCTTCAATGATTTCAATTCAACAATTTATATAAAATTACAAATTAATACATTATCGGGTTCAACAATTTCTTAATTATGAGAATTTTATCCAAACAAGGTTAAAATAGAAAATTGATGAATAGAAATGTCAGTAGAAATCATAAATTCAAATTTAACAAACTAAAACTGAAAACTTGCATAAACCTGCAAAGTACTTCAAGCATGTAAGCCCCAACGCAAGATAAAACCAAGAACAAATTTTTAAAAAAAAATCAGCCACATATATGTATGCTAAAAATCGTCTAAAGCAAAAGTCAAAATAACGTCTCTCTCCTTGTCTCTCTCTTTGATTCAAAGAAGAGAAAAAGGAACCCCTTAACAATCCAAAAAATGTCTACCTATCTATCGAAAGATTAGAATAAAAAACTTATCCGGAAATAAAATAAAGATTTTAATTAAGGATATTGATCTTCCTTATCCCACGGCCCAACGTAGGCTCGTCATGGCCGTGCATAATTTGCACACATGCCATGTGAATGTAAACGCAGTCGTATACATGTCGTGTCACACCCGTGTGGTTATGACAACAAGGGATTTCTTCATGGACGCCTTTTTTTCTTGGATCCAAACCCATGACTTTCACGTGTTTCTTTAGTCTTCGTTCAAACTTGATGTTTACATGCAATTATTGATATTATGGATGATTTAATTATCGTGTTTTGACGCACCATTTGATTATGCACAAAAATGCAACATATTTGGCCTCGAACGCATGAAACAAAAAAAAACCGAACTAGACACCATAATATGTAATATGAATATTTTCTACACTAAATGACTGCAAACCTACACTAAAAGGGTATGAAATGCATGATGCAAGAGCTGCATGTATTAATGTCTTAAATTTTTACAAGATGAGAGAGTTGTGTATGAATTTTTCTTCATGGCATAACTACGTTACATACTATGAATTTGTTTAATCATAAATTGAGTATTTATTATGTATTATTTTGGTGATTTAAGTTCCAAAATAGCTTTATTAAACACGTATGTTAGCTATATTTTTGTAGTTGTATATAGATCAACCTATAAAAACTATATATCTCCCTTATCTCTCATCGATCGAGTCGATTGGCTTAATCAATTGATTTGACCGATACTTTATTTGTGTTTTTATTCTACACTTTGGTTCTCACCTCTTTTATTGTTGAAATTTCTTATTTTATATTTGGCTTCACACTTAATAATTCAAATCATTATAAACTTTCTTGCTAGTGTTATTATTGTAATGTAACTTAAACCTATGTTGTGGTCTTTGACCTTACACATTTGTTACCTTAATCGTGTACATTACTTAGGAGTTAGGATTGGCATACTTAACTTAGTCTACCATGCCATGATTCAAGAAAAATATCATTGAGTACATGTCAAGTAACCCAATGTCTAGCCTTGGAACATTTGTCGAGATTGCCTAAGATGAGTATGTATATGTATTGTTTTTCTTCAGGCTTTGTATTTGGATATGTCATATCTGGGTATGTTGGACTAGTGTTTTATGTTTGGTGAGTTTGACTTTCCCAGTTATGATTGAGGATAATGTGCCACAAGTCTATTATACTAGATCCATTTGTTCCTTCCGTCTCAGCTCATTAACTAAATGTTACATTTTCTCTTGATATTTTGTTCCATTGTCCTAATGCTTGAAGTTAGAGAGATGGTAACTATACGTCCCGAGCCTTGTCTTTTCTCTCATCTTCGAGAGAAGAAAAAGGGTGAACTGGTTGGCAACGATATCGACGAACTCGATGATGCTTATGTGCTAGGATTTGGGAGCTGGAGATATTACAATTGTATTTCTGAAGCTTGTGCTTCTTTATTCCCTATTTCCTTTTACTCTATTTTGCTTAATTTTGTGTACATTGTATAAGGTTCTCTTGCTTTATCGCTTAGTGGATTCTAGGACGACTCTCCTCTCTAAAGATCTTGTAGAGTAGGGTTTTATACCCGAACTATGTCACCGATTATTCGTGTTCAATACTCTTTCACTCTTCCTTCTTCTTCAATTACTCTAGATCACATGAAAATGAGTTTCTGAGTTTTGTTTACAAGTTTTGAGAACTGCACTTTGGTATTATTACTTTTGTGTTTTCTTTTCGTTGGGTTTCTCTAGGGTTTATTCGAAGTTTTGAAACCCTAGGTTTTCAGAACTACACTTTGGTATTAGTACTTTTGTTTCTTTTTTTTTCTTTTTATGTAAACTCGACATGCTCAAAGAGTTTGATTGATTGAAGAAACTTTAAGTGTTCTTTTGTCTTCAACCTTCAAAAACCTAGATTAAGAAAGTTTTTAGTGTTGATTTTTTTAATTTATTTGCTTCCTTGTTATGTTTGCTCCAAAATAAACCGTAGTCACTTGTGTGACGAAGACTCTATTCTTGGGGATTTTTAAACTTGAAAATTTTCTTAAGCCGCTACTTCTCATAACCCAAGAACACTTTGATGGGACATTTGACTTTGCCATGTGGCAAGTTAAGATAAAGCAACTCTTATCAAAGAAAAAAGTTGGAAGGTTGTGTAAGGTGAATATGTTGAAGGGGCTATGTATATCCAAAAGGCTTAACTAGATGAGCAAGCTTTATCTAATATCATGATTAGGCTTGCTGACGACGTGTCTCGTTAGGTTGTAAGTAAAACACCTCAAAGTCTCTTTAAGATGCATTTAAATCACTTTATCTGACTAAGTGTTTGCCTAGTAAAATATATGTCTTGTGTAGATTATTTACATTTAAAATGGATGTGAGCATGTCTTTAGATGATAATCTAGATAGATTTCATAGAATGACATAATGATTAGAAAGATGTGATGATAAAGTTAGGAGACTCATTTAGTTGTGTTATTATTGGATTATTGCCTACTCAGTTTGTTAATTTCAAAGATGTTATTCAGTTTGGTCATAATGCATGAACTTAAGATTTTAGAAGCTATCATTGAAAAGAATAAAATCATAAAAGTGTTTAAGGCTAACTGGCAAGAAAAATGAAAACAAATATGAAATTATAATGGCTAAGGGAAAGAACAAAAACAATAATCAACAACATGCTAAAAGGGGTGATAAAAGGATAACAAACATGTTGAGAATAAGAATAAGACTAAAAAGTGTTTTTATTGTGGTGAAACCGGACATTTTATTAAAGTTTGTCACAAGAAACAAAAGTTGATCTAAATAAAAGGGAAATTGTTGTTTTGCTTGATGAAAATATTGCTCATGATAATCACTTGCTTATGTGTTCTCATGTTTCTCCCCGTCGTGGTTGAATACTTTGATTCTGAATGTATTATACGTGTTGCTTTTGATAAATCTTTATTTAGTACTTTGAATGAGCATGAGGGTGGGGAGGTTTTCTTAGGAGATAATACTACCTTGGCTATCAAGGGAGTAGGTAATGTGGCCCTTAGGATGTTCGATGAAAAAGTTAGAATGCTTCAAAAGGTCAGGTGGGTACCTAGCCTTAGGAGAAATCTAATGTCTAAATTTGTTTTTGATTAGTTAAAAAGAAATGTACAAACTCTTATTAAGTGTATCAAGAAGGAAGGATTATACAATGTTGTTACTTCTTCTGAATTAGATGTCACTGCTATGGGTAAAAATCTGACAAAAAAAAATAAACAAAAACCTCCCACTCTAGGCTTGGTCATTTAAGATTCAAAGGTCTAGATAAATTATTTAAAACTGGTAAAATAGATAAGAAACCGTGAGCATACAGTTTTGTGATAACTATATTTATGGAAAACAAACAAGTCTCTCATTCTCTAAATCCGCTTACATTTCTAAAGAAAATTTTGAATAAGTTCATAGATCACTACTTTATGAGGGTGTGGGTTTATTTGTTAAAAACCAAAGATGAAGCTTTTGAGACATTTAAAACTTGGCTAAAATTGGTTGAAAGTTACTCTAATCTTAATTTGAAGTGTCTTAAAACTGACAATGGTATATATTATTTTAATCATGCCTTTAATGACTATTGAAAGTGTTTAGGAATTAAAAGATACTTAAATGCACACCACACAAAAATGAAACTGTTGAAAAAATGAATAGAACCTTGCATGAAAAAGCAAGATGCATGCTTATTACTACTTATATAAAATCTTCTTCATGGGGAGAAGTTGTCACTATAGCTTTATACCTCATTAATAGGTCACCTTCATTTGTTGTTCTATTTAAAACACCTATTGAATTATAGACTAGTAAGAAACCTAATCTGAATTACCTTATACCTTTTGGATGCACCGTATATTCATATATATCTTAGGTAAAACTCCAACCTAGAGCCTAAAATTTTGTCATGTTAGGTTATCTTGAGGGCGCTAAAGGTTATAAGTTGGTATTTGTTCAACCTCACGGTTATAAAGTGATTGTGTCTAGAAGTGTTACCTTTAATGAGTTTGAGTTCCATATGAAAGTAAGTTGTCTGATAAACTTGACGAGCTTATAGGTGTGAGCAACACTGGTGTGTAGTCCAATTTTTTCTTGCCTCGTGAACTAGATAGGATGGGTCGGATGAATTTAACTAGGGAATTGTTAAGCCCCCAAATCATGGAAGGGGCAATGATGTAACAATGATGACCAAAATAATGCCATTGATCTTGAAAACATGAATGAAGATGATATGTAATGTGTGAATGAGCAAAATTACCTAATTGGCGGGGAATATATCGGTAAGTTATTCTACCTCCCTCCCCAACTCTCACTTTGAAGAGTTACTTGAGCATGAGTATGATAATGTACACTATGTATCTGATGTAAATGATTATCAATCTACTAGGGATATACTACATAGAGTTAGGATCCCTAACATGAGATTCATTAATTTTATTGATGATCATGCTAGTAATTTGGTGGAAATTTCTTTCATTAATGTTGATATGATAACAACTTTCACATCATTCGTTCTTGAGATAAATGAGTTAAATCTTAAATGTATGCATGCTAAATTATTGGTTTCTTTTGAGGATTATCCTTCTATGTTAGTGAACAAAACTTGTGTGTTAATTCCTAAACCAAAAGATAATAGGGTGATCGACTGTAAATGTATTTGTAAACTGAAAGATAGTTCTAAATTTGATGAACCTCCTAGATTTAAAGCTAGACTGCTAGCAAAAGGTTCTCTCACAAAAAGAAGTGTAGACTATAATGCCATTTTTGCTCTTGTGGAACCATAAATGCACGACCATTGTCAATGTAGTAGTATGATGTATTCAACAAGGTCGAATTCCACAAGGATTCTATATAGCTTGATCGAGATCAATTTTAAAGCAACATTCAAGTGTGTAAAATAAAGGAAAAAGGGTGATCAAGGGATCAAAGATTTGGAGATTGTCAAGTAACCAAAGGAAGTAACAAACTTAGTGCATTTCAACGTAGCTTGAGTGGATTCCAACGTAGCTTGAGTGGATTCCGTCAACTAAGGTTGGGTGGCACGTGACTCGAGGTTAACCTGGAGAAAGTTGATCTTTTCTACAATTGTATCTTCATCTGTCAGGTTGTCCATCTTCTTTGCTCGAGCTATTTGGCCAACTCGGAGAAAGTTGAATGATCTTCACATTAGGTTTCTTACTATGAGTTTTCATTTCCTCTTAGTCCAGGTGGTTGGCAACTCGAGGGTCCTTCTTAGAGTTTTCCTTGACTTCATGCTTGCATCCTTTATTGTTTTTCCACCTTCCTTTGCTCATGAGAGTGATGACAAGTTGGTGTTTGATGCTTGAATGGCTTGAGTGATTTGAATATCTTCATTTAAACTCCGATTTTGGCCGATATACCTACAAAGGCAAAAAACAAGGGGAGTATACCTTCTTTTGACTTTTTGAGCTCTAGATAATTAAGATATGAATGTGCAAACCACGCAAAACTAAAGAAAATTACACAAAAAAACATCTAAAAGCATAGCATGAAAAAATGCTATCAGCCTACTATGACCATTGTGTATGACTTGGAATTAGAAGAAATAAATGTTAAGACTGCAACCTTCCTTCATGGTGATTTGCATCATACCATTTATATGAGACAACTTAAAGGTTTTGTTGATGAGCATAAATATGAACATGTGTGCATGCCAAAAAAATCTATCTATGGCCTAAAAAAAATCATCTAAATAGTGTCACATTAAATTTGACTCATGCAATAGAAACTTAAGTTTCACCAGGAGCATTTATAACACTTGCCTCTATTTTAAGTATGTTAAGTCTAAATCTCATATCTATGTCTTGATCTATGTGGATGATATTTGATTACATGCAATTATAAAGGTTTTGTTTCTTTAGTGAAAAAAGACCTTAAATTGCACTTTGACATGAAAGACTTAGGAGCTGCCAAGAAAATCTTAGGGGTTTGCATAATTAGAGATATAAAACATAGAGAAATATGGTTATCTCAAAGTGATTATGTGAACAAAGTGTTAAATAGGTCTAACATGAGTGAAAGTAAACCTACTTTTATTCCATTAGGAGGGCATTATACTTGACTAGGAAACATTGTTCTATTGACAACTCCAAGAAAGAAAAAAATGTCTTATATACCTTATGATGTTGTTGTGAGGTCTGTCATGTATGATATGCTCTACACTAGACTTGATATTGCTTTTGTAATTAGTGTCTTGAGTAAATTTATGTCTAATCTTGGTGAAGTACATTGGAATGACATGAAATTCTTGCTTAGATACCTTCGTGGAAGAAAAAATTACCGTCTCATGTATACTAAAAATATGCTCCTAAAACTAAATTGCATGGCTTTGTTGATTCGGATTATGCTATTTACAAAGATAATTGGAAATCAACTACTATTTTGTTATGCACTTGGACTGGTAATTGCATATCATGGAAGTCACAACAACAATTTGGTGTGGCATTGTCATCCACAAAAATTGATTATGTTGTTGCCACTAAATAGCTAAGGAAGTCAATTGGCTTACTGGTTTGCTTATGGAAATCCTCCCTTTTTTTTCTATTCTGAATATGAATAGTGAAAGTGCTTTATACTTGTGTAAGGATCTTGTCTATCATGAAAAGACTAGACACGAGGCACTATTTCACTAGAACATAGGTGGAACAAAATTAAATTAAGGTGAGTACAATCAAATGAGATTATAATCTTGTTGATTTAGGTACCAAAATTGTCACAATTGACAAGTTCTCACAATTGGCAAGTTCTCATTCTACGGGAATTTCCTGCATATACGGGAAAGAGGTACATGAGCTCATAGAGCTTGTGGATTGATGACGGACGGTTGAACCACCAGTTCCACTACTGATGATCAAACACTGTTTTACGACATGGTCTAAGAGGACATTTGTAATGTAACTTAAACATGTGTTGTAGTCGTTGGCCTTACACATTTGTAACCTTAATCTTATGCATCACTTCAGAGTTAAGTTTGGCATACTGAACTTAGTCTAGCATGTCATAATTCAAGGAAAAGCTCATTGGGTATGGCTTGATCATGTCAAGCAACCCAATGGCTAGCTTGGAACATTCAGTGAGCTTGCCTTAGATAAGTATCTATTTCTGTTGTTTTTCTTCGGGCTTTCTCTTTGCTTCTATAATGTGGGTTTGTTGGACTAGTATTTTATGTTTGGTGAGTTGAACTTTGTAGGTTATGATTGAGGATAATGGGCCACAAGGCCATTATACTCAAGTCCATATGTTCCTTTTGTCTCATCTCATTAATTGAAACGTTGCGTTTGCTCTTGGCTATTTAGTTCCTTTGTCCTGATGCCAAGTTAGAAAAACGGTAACTATACATCCCGACCATTGCCTTTGCTTTCGTCTTCGAGAGAAGAAAAAGAGCGAACTAGTTGGTGGCGATAACAATGAACTCGATGATGCTTCTATGCTAGAGTTCTTCGTTGAGATTTAGAGAGATCACACGAGTGAAAGAGAGAGGGTTTCCTATATGGTTTACTCATCTCTGTTCTTGTATTTCTGAAGCTTGTATTCTTCTTTACTCCCTATTTCCTTCTCCTATCTTGTTTAGTTTTTTGTAACTTTGTGTATGGTTTCCTTGCTTGACTTCTTAGTGGATGTGGGTTGACTCTCTCCTCTAAAGATCGCGTAAAGTAGGGTTTATACCCGAACTGTGTCACCAATTCTGTGTTATTTACTCTCTCTCTTTTCGAAATGATCGCATGAAAATGTTTCTAGAGTTGTGTTTAAGTGTTTTGAGAACTACAATTGTGTTAACCTGTTTGAGCTAAGAGAAACTCTTTCAGGTCCTCTATTCATTTTATTTTTGTACACTAAGCAAATCTTTTGAAATTGACATTTTTTTTGTCCGTAATCATCCAAACACTTATTTGTCTCGACAACAAAGGCTCCACAAACAAATTTGTCTTGTCTCTTCGTAGAGCCACGCCAACCGAAATCAATCAAATTTGTCGTGTGTCGTCTGCAAAGTCGCCATCGGCATTTGTTGATGTTGGAAAGGTTCAACAATGGAGCAACTGAGCAAGTTACATGTATTTGATTCCCATCCAGGAATTCTTATGGATTTTCTACCAGCATCCTAATACAAAGGGTATTGTGACTCGTTTGTTTGTGTTACTCTCAATTCCTTGTAAACATGACTAAAGATATAATCAATACAAAAAAATTCATGACTACAAAATCAACACTACAAAAACATAGTGGCCAACGAATATATCCAGAACATAAAATTCATCGTTCAGTGATGATTATTCTCCTGTATTGACTGCATCAACTTTGGCTTCACTTTTCAAGTTTTCGCCAAACTTTCCTATATGCCTCTTTGCATTGTGACTCGTTTTACAATTCAACTCTACATACAACAACAACAAAAAGAAGAGAGCATTGTATATGCACCTACCAATTGAAGACAGTAACCTCCTCGGATCACTTTGTCTATTGGTACACAGAGTCACTTAGAAACTGAACTCCACAACACGTTCTCGCCTTCCCCACACCTCCGATGGACCTCACTCATCCTCTCCACAGACTTGCATACTCCACTGCAGCTCCAGTCGAAAGAGGCAACGCAAACATTGCCTGCCTGAGCTTTCCACTCGCAATCTGCCAACACAAAACATCACTTTCATCAAAATACTATACTACTTACACCTTATTTTTTGTCTATGCTAAACCATGTTTAGCAATTGGGGCAATTTTGATTAGAGCTGTCACAAATTGACCTGAAACCCAAAAAACCAACTGGGTATGCCTCATCCAAATCCGATTGATACTCCAACAAGAAAACAATATTTATAGTGAGACTGACATGATAACGAATACTCTCTCCGTTCATAAATATAGTGAGACTGATATGCTAAACCATGTTTAGCAATTATTCTCAGTTTCAAAGTGAAAGATAGTAGTGCCAAACAAACCATATATAGAACATAGTTGGCATTTACAGATAACGTAACATTGTTACAATTTATGTTCCTTGTTAACAGTGATCATGACTTGGTTAAATTAGTCCTCAAACATCAGAGATTTATAGTTCTGGATTGTTGTATATCTATCAAGTATATAAGTCAGCTTATACTGGAATTTAGTGGTTTATACTAGTCACAATTGATGGTTACTGCAACTTTATTACCTTGCTTAACTGGGATTGAGTTAGTTTCACAGGTTTGGATACAACTACTAGGTTCTGTTAGTATGTGAAACAAAATAACACAATTCTTTTCTAGATTTTGGGTATATCAATTATAGTTTTCTTGCTTCCTCTACATGGTTCTGTAATTCACCCTCGTTTTCACTACAAAAGTAGATCAACTTCCCTTCTGTTGTGATTCACCAACATTTAATTGAACTCCACTTTCTGGTTAACTCACAATTGCTTGGATATTGCAATATGTATGCATGTATAAACCTGATAGAAGCATAGTCTTGAATAGGGGCCTCAAGAAGGAAGATGGAGGAGTGAAGGAGAGAGATTACCAGGTGGGGTACCGCAGCATAATCTCCGGTCATCAATGTGGTCCACGTCCAAGCCAATAAACCATGACCCGAGAGAGACGTCTTCATTTACATACTTGTGCAGCACATGCCTTCAAATTAAACAAAGACGCAATCAGAACACGATAGCACCAGAATTTTCTCAGAAAAACACCCAAGGGGGAAATGCCACACTCACTGATTTATAGATATGTAAGTAGCCAAATCTTTTGAGATGGCATACAATTGTCCAGTAGCGTGGCGGAAGTACTTGTTTCCTTCCTCACCAAATTTCCAATGCTCTGGTTCATGGTACTTCACTCCCCTGCCATTGACACGTAAACATGAGATAAAATATCCAAAATTGGATATTCCAGCAAATTAAACTGGTCAAAGAAATGCCAACTGACTTTTGAGCGAGGACGGGGCCAGATTTCATGCATCCAATATAAACCCGAGGACTTGACCTATATCGAGCTAATGTTGCCCCTAAAGTGGCTGCAAAAGGAAAGATTGTTAAAAAGGATACATTCAGAAACGTAGACATTTAATTATCATCATATTATGGACTTATTATATTAAACACAAGATTTATTTTGTAACCGACTAACAGTATGCACATCACTTTATCAAAGAGAAACAGCTTCACTCTAGTCACTCCCATCCTTCTCACTAGGAGAACAAAGTATTTCAATTATGAGGAATTACCGATATTCACATGCACATCATCATCCACCTTAACATAGAAATCAGCATCCCACAATGAAACGGCTGTGGCAAAGTAAATTTTCGTCTTTGCTGATAACTCAAGATACCCTTCAACATGTTCCTATTGGTGGGGCAATCAAGTCAGGAGAAGCATAAGACAAGCATTATTAATTAGAAAAAACAGGCAGGAAAGGAGGGAACAAAATTGTTTTAACTTGAACACACCAATCTCAGGAAGTCACCATGCTTCTGGTCCTCTGCTTCAATAGATCTATCCAAGATACCCCCAGCTGTAGCACTAAAAACCACAAGTTCAAATTTTAAATATAGTTATAATTAAGTTTTAGTGCTCTTTTTGTGGTAGGAAAGGGAAGGAAACGGAATGGAAATAAATCTAGTCCATGTATATCCTTATTCATTGAAAACACTTCCAATTTTTTGTGCAATTTCAATCCAACCGAATGGGGAGGTAATGTCTAAAATTTTGATACCATATCCGAAAATAAAATGGGGAAAGCAAACAAATTTTATACTAAGAATGAGGAATCCTCCACCCTAGGGATTATTTCTAATAAATGAATAGTGACATGGAAGTAGAATATATTTGTTTTCTTTCCGTTTCCGTCATTAAAACCTAATAGCCTATTAGTTCCATTGAGTTTATCTGTATGATAAGATAAATATTACAAAAATATCATCACTATAGATGATTCCAAGCATCGGTTGCCTCAAGCCAGTAGCCTGTAAATTATGTAAATGTACAATTTCTATGTTATCCAATGTGCAACTGTTTAATGCTAAGCCACCAAATAGAGTGGCAATATATAAAGAAGGATCCAATGGAGAGTAGTAACCACTAACTGCTGATCAAGTTTTCAATATGCCACAATGTCACACAGCAGAACATAAGCCAAATAGAATGACTGAAACAAACACTATGGAAGTCAACGCATGTACATAGTTTGAACTTATATTGATCCTACCTGTGACCTATAACAAATCGCATTATGATGCCTTTCTCTTCTAGCTTCTTTCGTTTTTCACCTGAAATCACAGTAATGGAAAGCAACAAGTTAAAACTGAGGAAAACGCAAGAAAGAAACGAGCAGGCTGAAAATGACAAAAGTACTAAACTAAGTTGCTAACCTTGAGGCATCCAAGTGGCACGGACTGAATCTCTTCTCTTTCGACTGCTAAAAGCAGTATTAATGCCAACTACCATTAAATACTTTCTTTTTTCAGTAAATCCATCTGCACCATAATTATCCGATGAAGGAGATTGCTTTCTCATCGACTCCTGTGCGGCCTTTGCTGCAGCTAGTTCCATTTCAAGATTTGAAATTGTTTTGTCCAGCGCACTGCAAAAAAACAAATTGAATAAGCTCAACTATTCTCAAAAACTAGATACCTAACAAAGAAAGGTTCTGTTAAGAAGCATCATAGTAACATCAGTCATTAGTGACTTACTGTATAGCATTGTGAGCCTTTGAAACTTCCTTCAGAACATCCTTCTGTTCGGTCTTTGCATCCTTAAGAAGAAATGGCAATGCAAAAAACTTCAGAATACAACAAAACATATCATTACTGAGTGACAACCATCAAATTTCACAGAAAAAGGCAAAGATACTCAACAGATTTCTGACCACAGCCTTTGACAATTTGGTTTTGTCTCCCATCTTCAGGGATACTTCTTCGTGATACCTCCATATCTTTGGGAATTGTCCACATCCTACAAGAAAAGTTAGACTATTAATATACCAGGCATATAAAAATTATAGCTTCTTTGATCTAATCTCTTGAGTCATCACAACAAAAGATGTAAGGCTAAAATTAGTAAGAGATTGCTATAATAAGACTAAAGCTAATTACCTATCCACATTGTGAATCTATATATTAAAAATGCAAAGAAAAAACGCCGGTGGTTTAATGAGGTGATAAATGGAGAAGCATGATTGGAAATATCTGTTGCAATAGTCAAATTAGGTTGATAAGAATCTAGATCAAATGTGACCCTTCACTTTTTCCAACTACTTACTGTACAATTTAGATCCATGTAAATTTATCATCAATTAAACATACAGACATCAAATTGATAAAGGGAAAGCTGATGCCAACAACTAAAGATCAACCATAGACATAAAACCAGATGAATCAAGCATATAACTGAAGCTCACAACCAACCCATATAAGAAAATCCACTAAATTAGGTAAGAAAATACTCAATTTGGCAAATCAAATTAAACGCAGCAACTAAAAATAAGCACCCAAAATAGAGTAATTAGATACACAAAGTGGAGATAAAAAAAGAAGAAGATAGATTTACTTGTTGGTAAAGAGCATGCCGACGCAGAAGCATCCAACACAAAGAAGAAAAGTTAATTTACGAGAGATGAATCCCTTTTGAGGTGAATCGAACCCTCTATTCCTCAAAGGCACCTTCATCTCTTCCAAATCCTACTCCAATTTTCTTCTTCAAGCAAATCTCATTTGAGATATGAATAGTCAAATCAAGTCAACGAAGGCCACCCTTTCTTGGTTTTTGAAGGATCTGAAAACCACAACCGCACAGAAATTTGTTGCGATTGAGCTCAAATTTGACCTCACAAACAGTGATCTATGTATCTGTCTTTCGCTCGGGCTTTTCCTGGGAATGTGAGAAATTGGGCAAGGATGGGAAGAAATTTGAAGCAGAAATATACAGGAAGAGACGACCCAAAGAGAGGGAGACGTAGTGGAGGTGTCAAGAAATCACAAGTAGCGACGACCCACCCACTTCAACTGCTTCTAAGTTGCACCTAAAATATTGAAGGGGAATTTTTGCCTGCTTTGTAGTGATACGCCTGATTTGTCAACATGGCTGGTTGGGTAACACCACGTTGAACCTCATTGTCAGCTCAAGTTGAATAGATTACCAAATAAGTTGAAGATAAATGAATGAGAATGAGCTAAAAGTTTAAAATGACGGTTTTTTGTTTTGGACAATGAGCCTTATTTAGTGGATCTTATCTTATCTTTTATTTATATATATATATATTAAAGCAGAGGTCTCTATTGCCACGTGTCGCCTTCAGAATTTTTCTCAGCCCAACGAAAAATTCTCAGGCCTCTGCTGCCACGTGTCGCCTCCATGGTTAACGTCAGCCTAAACTTTTTTTTAAATACGTAATTTAAAACGAATAAAAAGGTTTTTGTAATTATCTTTAATCCTTATCTAATTAATAATCAAAAGAACCTATTTAACCAATTATCAAAAAAACGTCTGAATCTCATCGGTTGAAACTGGAAAAAAAAATCTCTAATCCTTATTTAATTAATTAATTAATTTTGTTGGTATTAGATAAATCCTAACCAACCAATCATCATCATATTTGAAACCAATAAAATAATCAAAAGAACCTACGGTGATGGTAGTACTTCACACTTGCAGTATATCATGCACAGATTCATCATTCATGCACCAAAACAAATTATTGTGTAAATCCGATTAAAAAAATACGTTAGAGAAAAAATTGATGATTAAAAATTGTTAGCTATTATTAAATTACGGAATTAAAAATTGTTAGTTATTATTAAATTGGTGATTAAAAATTGTGCATCAGATTTAACGTTAGGTTTTCAAATACAAAACCATATTAAATCTTTTAATCGAATTATTTTATAGTAAATATTTTCCGATTAAATTTTTTAAATTCTAAATAATTTTTAGAAAATTCAAACAAATCAACCTTTCTTTTGTCAATCAAATCATCTTTATCTTATATTATATATATATATTAACCGAACTCTCGATCTTATCCGATCCCAATAATATCTCTTCTTTTCGATCCGACAATATCTCTTTACAATCGAAATTAAAAACTAAACAAATAGAATATAAATTAAATGTTGATCTCCGTATCTCAACAAACCGATCCTAATATCTCTCGCGTTGGTTATTTGCTTATCTCTATATCAAACTCTCCGATCACTCTATAAATTCACAATTTGTAAACTAAGGGCAAACGTCACTTCTTCCCGGCATAGTCACGTTTGATATCTTATCTCTTTTTATCTCATGTTTATGTTTCTCTCGCATTGGTTGATTTGTCGATCGTTTTATTCACTCTGTTCGTTTTATTTTACTCCTTGAATTTCCTTTCGTTTTCTCTAACCTAAGAGTATGTATATGTATTCAGATCCCTGTGATGCTACATAGCCTACATCCAATACAATCAACCTTCTGTTTTGAATTTGGATTAATAAGAAGTATTATTCTTCTCCAAATTCAAACACGTTGACATAATATTCATCAGGCCTTTAGAATTTTTTGCTAATGAGTATAGATGCGAAATGAAGTCATCTTTTAAAAGCTCTGAAGATGCGAGGGGGTTTAGAAACAGGTATTTAAAAAATAGAGAATTGAATGCATCTTCAAAGCTGATGACGGTTTAAAAACAATATTAGCAGAAGGAATAGTTTATGGTTTTATTAGTTTCGGTTTTAATCGTAGGATTTGGCGATAGAAGTTTGAACCTAACACGTAGTATTGCATTTTAAAGGTCTCCTCCTGTTTTTTTCCTTCCTTTTTCTAATTCCTTGGAAGATTAATTTATGGTTTTATTAGTCTCCTCCTGTTACAATTGTTAAAATAATCAAAAGAAAATTAAGCTATAAAATATCGGCTGTCACTTAAAATTTAGGGTCAAAATAAATCGGATTTTAAAAAATAGCAAATTTAATCACTAGTTCATCCAAATTATTGTGTAAATCGTTTTTTTTTAAATAAAAAAAAATAAACAAATTGACTAGCATTAAGTATAATTGGAAAAAAAAAGTTTTTGACAAAAATAAAATAAAATGAATGTTAAAATATGTAAAATAAATCTAAATTACTCAACTAAGTAAAAAAAATGTTTTTTTTATTAAATTTCATTACGTAAAAAATTTTAACTAACCAAATTGATAAATAAAAATTTTAAATCTTACTACTTTTTAGGAATCAAGTAAAAATAAATTAATTAATCATTTAATTGTGTAAATTTGATTTTTGTAAAAACACGTTAATTAGAATTTACATTTACAATTATTTTCTTAAACTAAAATAAATTATATCTTCAAATAATTCGTTACTGTATTTTAAGTTTGAATTTTAAAGAAAAATCACAACCATTATAACTGAATTTCAAAAAATATTTTCTTTTAGAATTTTTAGTTTTAACTCTGAATCAAAAATTTAAAAATAATAACAATACAATTTCAACCAAAAATAAAAATGGTTAAGAAAAATAATTTATTTTGTTTTTACGAAAGTGATTTTTAAATGACCCATTTTAATACCCGCACCTTAATATTAATATAAAAAATATCATTTTTTATAATGTTCCGTATTTTTGTAAGGATTTAAAATGTCTCAAACTAGTGTTATGCATATTAAAAGAGGCATTTATTATCACATCTTTTAAAACTCAACCCGCACAAGGTGCGGGTAATACACTAGTATATATTAAAGCGGCCGCATTTATTGCCACGTGTCGCCACCAAAATTTTTCATCTGCAAAAACATTTTTTTAATTCAATAATTTAAATCAATATTTTGTAATCGAAATTTAAAAAAATAATTGTGTAAAAAAATTAATCACGTCAAATACAAAATCAAATCAAATCTTTTAATCGAATTTGTCAGTCAAACACACGTTGTTAAAAACAAAAACAAAATATAAAAACAAATCAGTTATATTTTTTAAATTTTAAATTATTTTTTGAAATATAACTTATTAATAAATAGTTTTATCATAATTTCTAAAATCGTTAGGATTGTATTAGAAATTTTAAAGTAACGTTTGAAATTTCTAAATCTAATTAGTTTTATAATTTTCTCTTAACAAAATAAGTTATTTAGATTTATTTATTTTATTATTCATTTAATAGAAAAATATTTTAATGAATTTTAATAAATTAGATTAAAAAATTGTTTTTACATCTATTTTTTTCAAACCAAAATCTAAAATGTACAAGTAGGTATTTGATATAATCTTTTGTGAATAATATTTGTGGTTAAATTACTAATTATATAAAACAATTAAAGGACACTATTAAAAAATTAATTATTTATTGCAATATTTCGAATTTTATGTTTAACCTGTTATAATACTTATTATAAATTTAAAATTTAAAACAATCTCGTACAATGTGCGGATAATACACTAGTATTAGTTTATTGTTCGAGTACGGTAAAAATATTTGTATAATAAATGATATGTGGATAAGTGTGAAACACTTGATTTTACTGATTTTACTTTGTATTTGTTCTGAACCAAATTTTCATTCTTATTTGTAAAAAATTATAAGTCTCGTCAATACTAACTTTGCTAGGAAAGTATGTTATGGTTTATCGTATTTATTTTACTCAAGTGACAGTTTATCTTTATAGATTTAATTTAAATAATTTTTAACTTATTACTTTTTTAGATTTAAATTTAATCATTTTTATAACTTATTTATTTATGATCACTTAATATTTTTAGGTAATAAAATAGTCCAATTTTGTTATTTTAAATTAATCAAGAAAAAAAAATATAAAAGCTTATGTTTATTGACTCATGACAGGCCACAACTTCTATTTGAATCCTCAAAAATAGTGTTTTTGTTCAATTATACATTTAGTATTTAAATTTCGAGATATCTATTTGTTTTTCCTAAGTTCTAACTATTACTCAAATTTATTTACTATACTCTTGTAACAATTAACATATTACCGATATTAAACTTTATTAAGATAAAATTTATAAACAAAACTAAACAATTTTTGTTTGTTTATTTTTTAGAATATTTTTTATAATTTGAGGATTGATATCGTAAATGTAAAACTTATTGCATATAATATTAAAATTAATTTATATAAAGATATATTTTAACAAATCTCGTGCGAGGCATGGGTAATACACTAGTTTATTTTAATCAAGTGACGGTTTATCTTTTATCAATACTTAAATAAGAGTTGGGATGAGTCCCCTCAGCTAGGGTTTTTAATTTAGTGTGACGACCTGTCAGTTACTTTTTTCTCCCACACCCACCCACCCGCCGTCAACCCTCTGACCCCTTTCCTGTTTCCCGAGCCCCACTCCTCTTGTCTTCGTACTCACTGTCCTTCCCCTCGTCACCTAGGAATTCAACGACAATGGATGATCTACACGTCCAATGGGAGAAAGTAAAACAATCTGAAATCGAAAAAGAGAGCGTCTTTCTGGATTCAACCGTCCCTACAAATAACGGCAGCAACATCGATTTGAGGCTAATAGGAAGGGTTCTATCGAAGAAAAAAAATCAACGGTGGCGCACCGAGGAAAACCATGCGTCTCATATGGAAGCTTCGTGATCAAGTTGCAATCCAAGAAATTAGCCAAAACACCTTTCTATTCAACTTATTTTCCAAGGAAGATAAAGAAAAGGTCCTCCATGGGAGTCCATGGAACTTTGAAGACAATCTACTCGCCCTCAATGTATTGAACCCCCACCTGTGCATCAAAGACTCTTTACCGAATCTCCATTATGGATCAACCTCCTCAACATCCCTGTGGGCCTCAGTTCGGTGGAGATCGCCGGGAAGATCGGCTCAAAGATTGGAACGGTTCTAGAGGTTGACACAAAGAGCGCCTCAGCCATGACCGGAAGTATGAGGACACGCGTCATGGTACAGATTGAACAACCGCTTATGAGGGGTACAAACGTTACCTTTGAAGAGCAATCGAGATGGGTCGGATTTCAATATGAGCGCCTCCCTAGATACTGCTACTTGTGCAGGATATTGGGTCACGTCTCAAAGGAGTGTACGCCCTGCCCTCAGTGCCTCCCTGGATGAAGACATTGAACAATTCGGACCCTGGATGAGGACAAACTCGGGGTATAATTGGCGAGTTATCAAAGACGAGAAACTGCTCCACAAGCAATGGACAGAGGCCACAATACCATGCCCACCAACAACTAGCACACCCACTACCAACACCAACAATCATGAGGTATCAGAGAATACCCACATGACCTCTGAAGTGACTGAGAATGACTTTGAGCAAGATCTTGAGATGTCTGATCAACCTCTCAAACGATTTAAAAGACGCCCCCAAACGTCTCCCCTCTCCTTGCATGTTCTAACTACACCAACTTCAGGCAAAAGACCTTTCATAACCACAATTGAGCATAACAATGACAATGTGGAAGACTTGCTCGTCACTTCGAAAAAGACGAGGTCTAGCATCACAAAGGATGACTTTTCCAAGAATATCATTCAAGTAGCGGAAGTGGGATGCTCCCCACCCCGCGAACAACAATGAAAATCTTTGGATGGAACTGTCAAGGGTTGGGCAACCCGAAGACAATATCCGCCATCCAGGACAAGTCTTGGAGGCATCGCCCGGATATAGTCTTCATCATGAACTATGTCACCAAAACACGTTACGGAAATTGCTATGCAGAAATGCGGCTTCGATAAGGGTCTTTGTACCTCTAGTAAAGGAAGATCTGAAGGCATGGGCCTCTGGTGGAAGGACCCATCTTTCACACTCCTTTCCTACTCCAACCATCACATCATGATCGAATGTTGTGATCCCCAATCAGACGAAAAATGGGCCCTCGCGGGTATCTATGGTTGGCCACAACATCAACATATACAAAAAACATCGACCCTCTTATGAAGACTCCGATCTAATTACCAAGGCCCTATGGTTTTCTTTGGAGACTTTATATGAAATAATTTTTCAGCATGAGAAAGAGGGAGGTCCGCATCGCCATGTCAAAGATATGCGTGCTTTCCAATATGTTATCGATGAATATGGTTTGTTTGATGCCGGATGGTCTAGACAAAAATTCACCTGGGAGAGAGGTAAACATTTGGGTTTTTTCACGAGAGAACGTCTTGATCGCTACTTGTTAACGGAGGACAAGCGCCTAAAACACCCGTCCTTCACCACTTATACATACCCAAGATATGCTTCTGACCACTCAATAATCTCACTTTCTATCGCACCTCCGACTAGACGGTCCTCTCGTGTGAAGCCACCACACTTTGAGAACTAGTGGTGTGACCTTCCTAACTGCGAGAAACTTATCTCATCGACTTGGGCTCCTTCTGCTGGTGAACCTGCACATAGTCGCCTCACTCGAATCATGTCGACTCTTGATGTTTGGGGATAAACAATGCAAACAAGTGGAAAGCTGACATTGCTCGTTTGAAAAAGGAGCTCGCACAAGTTCAAAATATGCCCATCTCTAACAACTCAATTTCCAAGGGAAGCTTCATTACAACACAACTTGAAAAGCTCCACCGTGAGGAAGAGAGTTATTGGTTTATGAGGGCTTGTGTTGTGGAGCTGAAAGATGGTGATAAAAACACCCCCTACTTTCACCATAAAGCAATAGAAAGCAACCGAAAGAACAACATCGGGAAACTTTTTGATGAATCGGGGCAACTTTTAGAGGGGAATGACAACATTGAGCGGATCGTTGTCAAGTACTATGATGACCCCTTCATTCACACACAACTGTGGCCGCAGTTTCATACTCTGTCTTCTCCCATTCGATCTCTTGAGTTTTGCCTTGGAATCTTGCACCAGCATTCAAGACTAAGGCGATCTAGATCTATACCCGGGTGGACCAACTAGAGGAGTCACGTTTGAGGCTCTCAAATCTCTCACTGAAGGTAGCGGTTCACGCATGAAAAGGTATTCCTTTTTCACTAAACTTGTCTAATCAATTATGCATGTGATCCCCGTTTAGATGTTCAGAAAACTTGTTTCCTACAATTTCGCTTTTACACATCTAAAATCCCAACAGTGGTATCAGTCGCCTCTTGCATAAATTGATTAGACCAAATTGAAAAGGCCATCTTTGATGCATATTTTGATTGGTTTTAATTTTGATTATGAAAGAGATTTTTTTTATGGATTAATTTGCATGATTAAAACTACAAATTTGATTTGTATATGCCCAAAAATTTCATTGATTAGTTCATGCATTGAACAGTATATAAGATGAACATACATTAGAAATTTGATTTTTATTGCTTGAATCATGAAATAACAATGCTGATTTTTGTTTTCACTCATTGAATAATGTAAATCGTTTACAAAATTTAAGTGGGAGACGCCGAAAATTGTTTTCGGCAAATAATCAGGTCGACGCTAGGGTTTCATCCTATCGGTGACTAAGATTTCTGTAACACCCCAAATCCGTAGGACTCGAGGTGCTACTAGGCTAGGATCTCACAATGGATCCTGACCCTAGCATGACAACAATTTCACTGATTTTACAACAAGGCACAAATAGATTAAAACAAAACATGAAACTGATATATATAAATCTCAAAAGGTTATACAGAGTACTGTTGAGTACAATCAAAACATAACGAATATATACAAGATCAAAAGGTCCCAAACCCACGAGGACGACCTAGTGTACGAAGCCCTCAGCAGATCACCCTCTCTGGATCACTCTACAGTTCTCCTAACTTGCGAGGGATCTACAAAATGGTATAAAACCGTTAGCTAACCATACACATATATAAGATGAACATAAGCACAATCACATATTAAGAATATTAAACACCTCATCATGATATCACGCATTTACCCATTTTATAATCTTTATAAATATAGTCCAACACTCAAATCGTATATATAAGGATATCAATATGAATATATGTGACACGAGGAATATAACCCTTGCCTCCCGGTGCTAATGCCAGCTGGAGTGGTGATGCGGTCACCAACCCCGTATACCCGATAGGAGTGGGGAAAGCCCGCCCCACAATCCAGAACTGACCTGCTTGTAGAGATCCTCCAGTCTCCCAGCGGGATAAAAGGATAGCTGTCACGCCCTACAATCGGCAGTCACTAAACCATAGGTCGGTAATAACAGTATCACATGCTAGCAAGCATAAACGTGCACCACTCATGCAACATCCAATATAGAGATGACAGCTAAGTAAGTCCTATGGACTTACCTCAGTCTCGGAAGTAATCCCAACTATGATCAACTCTCAGAGACGTCCACTCCAATCTGGAGGACAACACGGCCTATACAAGGCATACATATATACATATCAATCTACTATCACACAAAGGGTCACACCTAGACCCAAGGGATATATAAGGATCATATCCAACTCGTAAACCTCGATAACACTAAACCTCAAAGCCGTAACCGGCATATCTATATCATACTCATCATCATCCGACACCTAGCATGGTACTAGTTCCCTCATACTAGGAAAGGAAAGGAGCTACCCAACTATGAGTAGTCCCGGGACAAGACGCACCTGCGTGATCAAGGGACGCAAGAGCGGAGTAGACAACTCGTAGGCGCGGCAGGGATCAGCCGCAGGCGCGGTGACACGGGACGCAGGCAACGCAGGCAAGGCGCTGGCGCTGCGGCACGGCTTCCGCAGGGGTGGCGGCTTCTAGGCGCGGGGGCGGCGTCTGTGCAGAACGTGAACCCGCGGCTTCTCTTTGGCTCTTCACGTGATCAAATCACGTATTCTCTCATCCAAATCCACACACATACATGTACATACACATTCCAACATTAATCTATGATCAATACATCTAATCCTAAGCTAAGGAAGGAAGAACAAGGAAAGAAAGAAGGAGTAGCAAGAACACATACCACAGCTGTGGCCTAGGCACGAAACTGCTCCAAGACAACACCTCCACTAGCTCTCAAGCTCAACATATCAATCACTAGCATCAACAACAACATCCACCACCATAACTCTCTTACCAACTCAAGGGAAAACCCACCACAAGATCAAGAAGGAGAAGGAGAAGCAAGGAGGACGTGAAGGCTGGATGGAAAGTGAAGAAGTAACCCTTGATCAGCCAAGGGAAAGAAAGAAGTAAGGCAAAGGGTAAAGCACGGGTCAAGGGAGTCAACAAAACCGGCTGTAGCCGCCGGAAACCGCAGGGGCGGTTCCCTAAGCCGTAGGAGCGGCAATCATGCCCGCGGGTGCGGAAAGGCTAAACTCGGTAAAAGCCAATCTCGGCTAAGGTCAAGTCTCGGTCCGAAAGACTAAGGCTCTTACATATCACCCCCCTAAAAACAAGTTTCGTCCCGAAACTTGCAAAGTCCTGAAACCACTCGGACTCCAAAAGCCGAGGTAAAACTCTCTATAACCTCAACATAAGCATGGAGGAACTCATCAACTCCAGCAATAAAACACTATCCAAGGCCTAGAGGAACCATCTCTAGCCAACTATAAACACATCACAAGGCATAGAGGAATCATATCTCTAGCCGTATCATATCCATAACAGAAAGACATGGAGGGAGAACATCTCCAGCACTACTATGTCCATCAAAGTAGCATGGAGGAAAGAACCATCTCCAGCTAAACCTATCATATCACCATAGCATGGAGGAAAGAACCATCTCCAACTATAAACAATAATCATACTAGCACAACAAGATCTAATAAGATCATAATCACATCAAAGCTAGCATGTAAATAAACACATCATAGCATATAAGCATATAAGTACATAACACTCACCAAGGTAGTACTAAGATCTACTCGGTGATCCTATTGGTGCATCTATCTCGGCATAGAACTCTAGATAGTTCCTCTGGATACTATCCTCAGTCTCCCATGTAGCATCATCAGGTCCTCGTCTCGACCACTGTATCCTTAGCATAGGAATGTCCTTCGAACACAGGCGTCTCATACCTCGTTCTAGGACTGCAATAGGGTGCTCAGCAAATGTGTGGTCCGGCTCAAACACCAAATCATCATAATTCACGATGTGTCTCGGATCTGGTATGTACTCCCTCATCTGAGACACGTGAAATACAGGGTGAACACCCTCTAATCTCGGAGGCAAGGCTAATCTGTATGCTGCACTCCCAACCCGATCCAGAATCTCGAACGGTCCGACATATCGGGGACTCAACTTCCCCTTAATGCCAAAACGCCTAACACCTCGTGTCAAGGACACTCTCAGCCACACATGGGCTCCAACCCTGAACTCTTGAGGTCTACGCCTCCTATCATCATAAGACTTCTGAGGGCTCTGAGCGGTCAGCATCCTCTCTCTAATTAGTGCTACTCGAGCCATATCATCCTGAATCTGATCAGGTGCCAAACCACTAATACTGCTCTGCTCATCTCAACATAACGGGGTACGGCATCTCTGTCCATATAGTGCCTCATATGGGGCCATCCCAATAGATGCATACCAGCTGTTGTTGTATGAAAACTCAACAAGTGGGAGATGATCTGTCCACACTTGTCCCCAATCCAACACACAAGCTCGCAGCATATCCTCTAGGGTCTGAATGGTCCTCTCTGACTGACCATCTGTCTGAGGATGGAACACAGTCGTGAAGTGCAAACTCGTCCCCAAGGTAGTCTGAATCTGCTGCCAAAATCTCGAGGTAAATCGTCCATCTCTATCTGAGACGATCGTCCTCGGTACACCATAGAGTCTCACTATCTGCCTACTGTACTCCTCAACTAATCTGCTCACCGGCCACGTCTCCCTAATAGGAATGAAACGTGCCGTCTTCGTCAATCTGTCCACAATAACCCAGATGGCATCAAAACTCCGGCTAAGCCTCAACCCAGTCACAAAATCCATGGTGACGTCCTCCCACTTCCTCCGTGGAACAGGAAGTGGATGGAGCTCACCTCCAGGTCTGAAATGCTCGATCTTGACCTGCTGGCAGGTCGCACACTGTGCCACAAATTTGGCCACATCGGGCTTCAACCCTCCCCACCAATATAGACGTCTCAAATCCTGATACATCTTACTCGTACCTGGATGTACAGAGTAAGGTGTACAATGAGCCTCCTATAAAATCCTCTGTCTCAACTCTGTATCAGCAGGTACACAGACGCGACTGCGGCGTCTCAAAACTCCTTCTGCTCCTAGCAGGAACTGTGGTGCCTTATCCCGAGACATCCTATCTCGTATCCTCAGCAGTGTCGGGCAGGTCTCCTGCTTCTGTTGGATCTCACCCAACAGATCAGGAAGAACCTCTAAAGTACGCAGCTGGGCATCCTCATCAGGAAACTGGATGTCCAACTCTAACCAGATCAGGTCTCTCTGTAGCTGAGACTGTACTGTCAATCTCACAATCGCCTGCTCTCGAGGCGTCTTCCTGCTCAAGACATCGGTGACAACGTTCGCCTTCCCTGGATGATACCGGATCTCTAAATCAAAGTCCTTAATCAGCTCGAGCCACCTACGCTGGCGGTTATTCAATTCCCGCTGCGTGAAAATATACTTCAGACTCTTATGGTCTGTGAAGATCTGACATGTAGCACCATACAAGTAATGTCTCCAGATCTTCAATGCATGAACTACCGCTTCCAACTCCAGATCATGTGTCGGGTAGTTCTCCTCATACGTCTTCAGTTGTCGAGACGCATAAGCAATAACTCTGCCTCGCTGCATCAAAACACATCCCAAGCCTAGCTTGGATGCATCACTGTATACCATGATAACATGAATTATCGACCTAGTTTAGTAGAGCATATAGTTAGTTTTCCCTTTTCCCGCATGCATGTTTTAGCCTTAAGTTGTGTTCTTTATACTTGTTTAATGCAACTTTGCGAGTATAGATGTCTACACACACTTTTGGTGTCTTTGTAGGTATTTTGGCGTGTTTCGGAGCTAAAACGATGCATTTGAGGATCAGGCCTCGAGATGGACGCTTAGGAGCGATCACGCAGGCACGGGAAAGGAGGAAAAGACGAGCCAAGACAAAACGCACGAGATTGGAGCAATCTCGGTCGAGATCCGAGAAATCTCGGCCGAGATCCGAGCCAGCTCGACCGAGATCCCATATCAGAAGTTTCTGTCGAAGAATCTCGGTCCCCATCTCGGTCCCGATCTCGGCCGAGATTTGTTCCATCTCGGCCGAGATTTTTCACATTTGACCGAGATTTCCGACCGAGATTCCTGTTCGCCGATTTATTTCGTTAATTTTCGGATTTGTTTTAGGGCAGCCCGTTGCGGGATATAAAAGGAAAGCCCTAAATGATTTCCGGGGGTTCCCGTTTCATTCGAATTTCCAGCTCCTTTGGAGAGAGCTTTTTCCCATATCAGAAGTTTCTGTCGAAGAATCTCGGTCCCATCTCGATCCCGATCTTGGCCGAGATTTGTTCCATCTCGGCCGAGATTTTTCACATTTGACCGAGATTTCTGAACGAGATTTCGTCAACGCTGGATCACGAAGCAAATCTCGGCCCCGACTTTCAAAAATCTCGGTCACCGACCGAGATTTCCGACCAGATTCCTGTTCGCCGCTTTATTTCGTTAATTTTCGGATTTGTTTTAGGGCAGCCCGTTGCGGGATATAAAAGGAAAGCCCTAAATGATTTCCGGGGGTTCCCGTTTCATTCGAATTTCGAGCTCCTTTGGAGAGAGCTTTTTCCCCTTTTCTTCTCCCTTTGCCCTACACCATGGTTAGCCATTGTTGAACTTGTTGGAGCTTAGAGGAACTTCGCGAATATTGGGGAATTTGACGTTTTGCTAATCCTCTATCAATAAAGCTGAGTTTCTTCTTTAATCTCTATTTTAGATTCTTGTTTATGCATTCTCCCTTGAATTGATTGAATTGATTGGATTGATAATTGCTTCTTCCATTGAATTGCTTGGACTGATGATTGTTTCTTCCATTGAATTGAGTGGATTGATGAATTCGTTTGAAATGTCGATTGTTGGCTAAAACTCTTGTGGATCCAAGGTGAATTGGAATTTGTTATTACCCGGACTATGATGAAATTGTGCTTATTGTTTGGTTTGAATAGCTTTGAAATCCTATGGTTGGCTTGTTCTTGAACCTAGTTAGAATTCATCTAGCTAGTAACCTAAACCGGAATTGAGACCTACCCGGTAATGTTCCGCTTAGATACTTGAGTGTTCGATCATAGGTAATAGAGGTGAAAACCTCTATTGGGTTGAGTGTGCCTAGATTCTGTCCTAAGTAGGGTAATACCTGAGACTTACCCGGTAATGGTTTACCTTTCCCTTAGTTCGGAATTTGGTTTGTTTAGAATTTCCTACCTCTCTACCTTGAGACTTACCCGGTAATAGGTAGTTGGTTTGGAACTAGATAGTCTTGAGACTTACCCGGTAATAGACTATCAGTTTAGAAACGTTCTTCCCTGAAGTTTGTAACCATAGATCTTTTGAGAGATTTCATGAGTCCGTGCGTATAAACAATGTCCTTGAATCCTTGGAATCCGCATTTTCTTTATTGATATACTTTCGTTTGTCTGTTTTACTTGGTTTTCGATCAAATCTGTTATTTGATTGCAAACTCTACAGAAAACCCTTCAAAACTCCTTTGATCTTTCTTGCCTTCTTTTCCAACCTCGTTCTTTTATTTTGATTTACGCTATCTGTGATCACATTTGCATTCCAAACATTTAGTCCTTCAGTTCGACCTTGGAATACTTACCCTAACTGTAATTGACCCATACACTGTGGGTTCGCTACAAATTGGGTGTTTATTTCTTGTTTATAAATTTAAAACATACCGTGTTTTTACTAACCTATGAGCTTTTATCATTATTGATAAAAGTTTATAGGGGCGTGAAAATAGCGAACATACCACAAAATCCTCAGTACCCTCTGGTTGTGCCAAAATAGGAGCAGAAGTCAAACGCCTCTTCAACTCCTCAAAACTCTGTATGCACTGATCAGACCACACAAATCTGGTAGTCTTCCTCAGCAAACTCGTCAGTGGACGGGCAATCACAGAAAATCCCTCCACAAAGCGTCTGTAATAACCGGCTAGGCCAAGGAAACTACGTACTTCCTTGACGTTCGTCGGTGTAGTCCATGTTGCTACTGCCTCTATCTTCGCTGGATCCACCTTGATCTCTTCAGCTAAAACCATATGACCTAGGAATGCTACCTCTGGCATCCAGAACTCACACTAGAGAACTTAGCATAAAGTTCTCTATCCCACAAAACCTGCAATACAGTCCTCAGATGTCCTACATGCTCCTCTCTGCTGCGAGAGTATACTAGAATGTCATCAATGAAAACCACCACAAACTGATCCAGGAAGTCGATGAAGATACTGTTCATCAACTCCATAAAGACGGCTGGGGCATTCGTAAGCCCAAATGGCATCACTATAAACTCGTAGTGGCCATATCTGGTCCGGAATGCTGTCATGTGCACATCCTGCTCCCTCACCCTCAGCTGGTGATAACCGGAACGCAGGTCAATCTTGGAGAACACAGTCGCTCCATGTAGCTGATCTAACAAATCATCAATACGAGGTAGTGGATACTTGTTCTTGATGGTCACCTTGTTCAGCTCTTTGTATTATATACATAACCTCAGTGATCCGTCCTTCTTCCGTACGAAAAGGACAAGTGCTCCCCACGGGGACACGCTAGGGCGAATGAAGCCCTTCTCAGCCAACTCCTCGAGTTGCTTCTTCAGCTCCAACATCTCGACAGGCGCCATCCGGTACGGGGCCTTCGAAATCGGTCTCGTACCAGGCTCTAACTCAATACTGAAGTCCATACTCCTCTGAGGTGGCAAGCTGGACGGCTCAACAAACACATCTGTGAACTCACAAACAACTAGGATGTCCTCTACAGTTGGACTCTCCCCCTCCTTCATGGCATAACACCAGAAGGCCTCACAACCATGTGCAATCAATCTCGCTGCCCGTATAGCGCTGATAACCGTACCTGTCTTTCCAAGGTCCCAACCTCGGAAAACATCTATTTGGCCTAACTCGGTAGAGAGGGTAACAGTCCTCCTACCTACATCTAGGACTGCAGAATGTCTATCCATCCAGTCCATACCTAGGATGACTTCTTCATGCTCTAATGGCATGACAAAGAAGTCACCTAATAACACACAAGTCCCTACAGAAATGGGACAGACGTGAATCTCACGGGTACCTCTAACCCTACCACCATCGGGTAACCCTATAATAAAGGGCATCCCCTCAACTGTATCTAAACCAAGACGCTCTACACAGGTATCATAAATAAAAGAATGCGTAGCACTAGTATCAATTAAAACTCTAACAGGTAAACCATGAATCAGAATGGTACCTGTAGTAGTAGGTGCAGCTGGCTCCTCTGCACTCCTCAGCTCAAAAACACGACCCTGTGGGCCTCTGGTATCAGTGGTGCTCCCACCACGACCTCTGCCTCTACTCGGCCCAGGAACATATCCCTGAGTCGTAGGGCGATCTAGGACTCTCTATTGTCTTTGTATCTGTTGCTGCTGCTGAGGTGACCTCTGCCCACCTCCCGATACACTGGCAGGAGAAGAACCCTGCTGAGATGCAGCTCCGCCCTGGCGGCAGTAAACGGCTCTATGACCCTGTCTACCACAGGTAAAACACATCACTAATGGCCTCGTGCACTCTGGCCTCATATTTCCCGGATCACCACAGTTATAACACTGTCGTCCCTTCTTTGTAGCTGGTGCAGATATAGAACGACCCTAGCGTCTCTGACTACGCCCAACACTAGCAGCTCCAGCAGTACCACTGGCCTGCCCCGTACGTTGTCTCTTCTCAGACCCTCCGGCCTGAAAAGCTCTCCTCTGCCCAGCTCTCTCTCTCTCATAGTCTGCAGCTCTATCCTGATAGTCCATCAAGGACTCACAGTGGAAACCCGCCATATAGGCTCGGGTACCATCCCTTAATCGTCGAGAGAAAAGATAAACATGCTGATCAGTAGGAGGTGCAGCTGGAACCAGTAAAGTCAGCTCCTCCTGAAACCTCCTGATGGCCTCTGAGACTGGTACATCATCAAATCCAGCCTCAACAAAGTCGCGCAGTTTCTCCCTCCTCAGAGAGGCAGGGCAGAAACGCTCTCTGATCATGGTCCTCATCTGATCATATCTGAGAACCTGACTCCGTACTGACCTCCACCAGTGTTGTGCCAGATCTATGAACAGAGTCTGCACCAACTCTATCTGCCTGTCAGCTGGACATCTGATAGACTCTAAAGCCGAGTCCACATGCCCTATCCACAATTCCACCTCTAACCCCACCTTCTCAGAGAAAGGGGGTACTCCCAACTGATGAAATGCCTTCAACCAACTGTCTGGTCGAGGCCCTCTATGCTCCTCTCGAACCGGAGGAATCTCAGCAGCAGGTGCCGGTACAACTAGCACTTGAGTCACGGTATGGGATGTAACACCCCAAATCCGTAGGACTCGGAGTGCTACTGGGTTAGGATCTCACAATGGATCCTGACCCTAGCTTGACAACAACCTCACTGAATCTTACAACAAGGCACCAACAGATTAAATATAAAACATGAAAATGTTATAAAAGTATCAAAAGGTTTATACAGTATTGCTGAGTACAATCAAAACAGAAATCCGTACAATATGGATAACCCCAAAAACCCACGATGTCGCCCAGTGTACGGAGTCCTCAGCAGATCACCCTCTCTAGATCACTCCGCAGTTCTCCTAACCTGCGAGGGATCTACAACACGGTATGAAACCGTTAGCTAACAATACACATATATAAGAGATGCTAGAGCACAATCACATATCAGAAATAATAAACACTTCAGCATGATATCAATCATTTACCCGGTTTATTATCTTTAATAAGTCGAATCACTTAATCATATAAATAGATATATATGAAGATAGGTGACACGAGGAATATAATCCCGCCTCTGAGTAACCTAACCAGCTGGAGTAGTATCAGCACACCTCCCGTGTACCCTGTGGGAGTGGTGAGGGGCCTTTCTTTATACCAGATCTGGCCTGACTACAGAGAACCTCCCAGACTCCACTACGGGATGAAAGGGAAAGGTTATCACGGCCACTACAATGGGCGGTCAATATAATATAGGTCGGTGACTATCATAATCATAAGCATGCTATAAAGCATATAACAAACACCACTCAAGCATACATCCAATATAAGGATAGTAGCTAAGTAAGTCCTATGGACTTACCTCGATCTAAGAAGTAACTCAAGTACGATCCACTCTCAAAAACGTCCACTCCAAACTGGAGGACAACACAGCCTATACAAGACACACATATATATATCACAATCCTATCACACAAAGGGTCACACCTAGACCCAAGGGATCCATAAGGGATCATATCCAACTCATAACCTCAAGGTCGTACCCTGCATATCTATATCATACTCGTCATAAACCGATACCTAGCATGATACTAGTTCCCTCATACTAGAAAGGAAAGGAACTACCTAACTATAAGTAGTCCTGGGACAAGACGCACCTGCGTGAACTAAGGATGCAGGGGCGGAACGCAAGCAACCACGGGTGCGGTGACACTCAGCCGCAGGGGCGGTGACAAGGATCGCTGGCAACGCAGGCACGGCGCTGGCACGGCGCAGGCGTTGCAGCACGTCTTCCGCAGGGGCGGTGACTTCCGGCCGCGGGGGCGGCGACAGTGCAGAATGAAACCTCGCGGCTTCTCTTTGGCTCTTCACGTGATCAAATCACGTCTACTCATAGTCACATACATACATATCAATACACATTCCAACATCAAAATCATTAACATACATCTAATCCTAAGCTAGAAAGATTGAATCAAAGAAGAAAGGAAGGAAGGAGAAGCAAGGAGCTCACCTCCACTGTTGTGATCACCCAAGGAAGTTCAGAACAAACTCTCAGGTGGCCTCTGAAGCTCAGCAAACATACACACCACAACCAACAACACTAAACTCAAGCAAAACTTCAAGAGAACCTCAAGCAAAACTTCAAGAGAAACTCAAGCAAGATCAAGGAAAAGGATGAAGAAGCAAGAAGGACGTAATGAGGGCTGGAGTGGAATGAGAAGTGAAATGGAACCCTTGCTCAACAAGGTAAGACGTAAGGAAATGGGTAAAGCACGGGTCAAAGGAGTCAACAAAACCGGCTGCAGCCGCCGGAAACCGCAGGGGCGGTTCCATGAGCCGCAGGGGTGGAGACCCGCAGGGCCGGCCAAAATGCCCGCGGGTGCGGAAAAGTCTAAGCTCGGCCAAAGCCAATCTCGGCTATGGTCCGATCTCGGTCCGAACGAATAGGGTTTCACATGGGATCTCCCAGTAGATCCCTCATGTGCGGGCAGATCAGGAGCACGTCTGCCTGCCCTGGCGGCCTCCTCTACCCGTCTAATATACTCTCGGAAGGCTGGTCCCTCCATGGAGACACGATCTGAGCCATCTGACCGGGCTCCATGTGATTCATGCCTCCCAGCTGCCCCGTTCCCAGTCTTGGGAACGACACTCTCAACAACATCGTCGTGAATCTACTCTGCTGCACGTAGATGAGCAGCAGGAGTCCTACCCCGTCCTCTACCTAGATGGGGTCTACCTCTACCTCGTCCAGCTGCAGGTAGGGCTCTAGTATGAACCATCTGCAGAGGACATAAACCTAACTTAGAAGGCTATATATATGCCGTATGTATAGATATATATATCACACATCACATCAGATAGTATCTATCTATATATATATATACCTATACTGTCGAGATCTTCAGAGGGGTGATGGCTTCACGTACACACTAACCCAAAACATTTGTACTCATTTCAAACCAAAAACCTTTTGAAAAGTCAGACCCCTTTCAGGTTCTGTTTATTTATCTATTCGACCTTTATCGCAGATTACAAGTGCCATTGTTGTCAACCTGGGCTTTGATACCAACTTTGCAACACCCCAAATCCGTAGGACTCGAGGTGCTACTGGGCTAGGATCTCACAATGGATCCTGACCCTAGCCTGACAACAATTTCACTAATCTTACAACAAGGCACAGATAGATTAAAACAAAACATGAAACTGATATATATAAATCTCAAAAGGTTATACAAAGTACTGTTGAGTACAATCAAAACATAACGAATATATACAAGATCAAAAGGTCCCAAACCCACGAGGACGACCTAGTGTACGAAGCCCTCAGCGGATCACCCTCTCTGGATCACTCTGCAGTTCTCCTAACCTGCGAGGGATCTACAACACGGTATAAAACCGTTAGCTAACCATACACATATATAAGATGAACATAAGAACAATCACATATCAAGAATATTAAACACCTCATCATGATATCACGCATTTACCCATTTTATAATCTTTATAAATATAGTCCAACACTCAAATCGTATATATAAGGATATCAATATGAATATATGTGACACGATGAATATAACCCTCGCCTCCCGGTGCTAATACCAACTGGAGTGGTGATGTGGTCACCAACCCCGTATACCCGATGGGAGTGGGGAAAGCCCGCCCCACAATCCAGAACTGACCTGCCCGTAGAGAACCTCCAGTCTCCCAGCGGGATGAAAGGATAGTTGTCATGCCCTACAATGGGAAGTCACTAAACCATAGGTCGGTAATAACAGTATTACATGCTAGCAAGCATAAACATGCACCACTCATGCAACATCCAATATAGAGATGGCAGCTAAGTAAGTCCTATGGACTTACCTCACTCTCGGAAGTAATCCCAACTATGATCAACTCTCAGAGACGTCCACTCCAATCTGGAGGACAACACGGCCTATACAAGGCATACATATATACATATCAATCTACTATCACACAAAGGGCCACACCTAGACCCAAGGGATCCATAAGGATCATATCTAACTCGTAAACCTCGATAACACTAAACCTCAAAGCCGTAACCGGCATATCTATATCATACTCATCATCATCCGACACCTAGCATGGTACTAGTTCCCTCATACTAGGAAAGGAAAGGAGCTACCAAACTATGGGTAGTCCCGGGACAAGACGCACCTGCGTAATCAAGGGACGCAGGAGCGGAGTAGACAACCCGCAGGCACGACAGGGATCAGCTGCAGGCGCGGTGACACGGGACGCAGGCAAGGCACTGGTGCTGGCGCTGCGGCACGGCTTCCGCAGGGGCGATGACTTCTAGGCGCGGGGGCGGCGTCTGTGCAGAACGTGAACCCGCGGCTTCTCTTTGGCTCTTCACGTGATCAAATCACATCTTCTCTCATCCAAATCCACACACATACATGTACATACACATTCCAACATTAATCTATGATCAATACATCTAATCCTAAGCTAAGGAAGGAAGAAACAAGGAAAGAAAGAAGGAGTAGCAAGAACACATACCACAACTGTGGCCTAGGCACGAAACTGCTCCAAGACAACACCTCCAATAGCTCTCAAGGTCAGTATATCAATCACTAGCATCAACAACAACATCCACCACCATAACTCTCTTACTAACTCAAGGGAAAACCCACCATACGATCAAGAAGGAGAAGGAGAAGCAAGGAGGACGTGAAGGCTGGATGGAAAGTGAAGAAGTAACCCTTGATCAGCCAAGGGAAAGAAAGAAGTAAGGCAAAGGGTAAAACACGGGTCAAGGGAGTCAACAAAACCGGCTGCAGCCGCTGGAAACCGCAGGGGCGGTTCCCTGAGCCGCAGGGGCGGCAATCATGCCCGTCAGTGCGGAAAGGCTAAACTCGGCCAAAGCCAATCTCGGCTAAGGTCAAGTCTCGGTCCGAAAGACTAAGGCTCTTACAGTTTCATTCTAGGGTGAAGTTAATTTCCTAATATGATTAGTTAATTTAGTTACAAGATAATATTTATTTTCCTTAGATAATATATTTGATATCTTATCTAGATAAATTTGATTTATCATAGGAAATAAGTTATTCGATAACTTTTTTAATAAATAATGTTTTAATTTGGATATTTGCTATCTTATTAGGTAAAGATAAAGTTATCTTAATTAGATCTTATCTTAGGTTTTGATTTATTTTCCTTAGATAATATATATTTGATATATTATCTAGATATATTTGATTTATCTTAGAAAATAAGTTATTTGATGACTTATTTAATAAATAATGATTTAACTAGGATATTTGATATCTTATTAGGTAAAGATAAAGTTACCTTAATTAAATTTTATCTTAGAATATAAGATTCACCGATAATTTGATATTATGATATATTATTATATTTTATAGGATATTTGATTTCCTATTGGGCATATTTTTTTGCAAATTAATAACTAATATATGATATTAAAAGCATAAACAATTTAATCATATGAAAATAATGGGAAATGAGTTTCCAAATTTTATTAATATTTATTTGATTAAAGTGTTTAATTAAAAAAAAATTTAAAAAGAGTTTTCGGATAAAATTTGTTTTTATTCATTGTCTCAATTTTTTTATTTTGAATAAAATTTTTTTCAGGCCTTATCATCTTAAGTCTAGTTCAATTACTTGATACTCTGAATCCCCTTCGGTCATGTCAAAAAACCTGTAAAAATGGTTAAGGTCGGCTTAGTACTTTCCATTGTGAAGTGCTTCCCTTCCTGGGGTCCCCGAAGTGTTGGTGAGAGTACTATTTTGGTTCTAAGATTTTAGTAAGGGTACTAATTTTTATTATTATTTTTAAATGCAATTTATTTGAAATTTTATTCGAGAATAATTTATTATATATATATACATATATATATATATATATATATATATATATATATATATATATATATATATATATATATATATAATTGTGTTATGTATATATGCGTGCATGATTCGATATTTGATATGTCTTGCATGTGGTGACTAGTATGGCCCACATAGACAAATACGATATGTGTATCGTTATGGTTTTTATGCACTCGATCTGCGTATCGTTATGTATTTTTTGTAAATTTCAATTTCTGCAAGAGTTATTTTTATTTCATTAAATATGTAATACATGAAGACTAGAGACGATATAGAGCCCAAAGGATGGAGATCCATAAATGATACAAGATTTGAAGATGAGATCTTGATTAGGGGCCATACTAGGAACCACATTTAATTACATTGCTTGAATGTTTTAATTTCCCACTATGCATGAGTGTACGTCATTTTATGTTATGTCGTTCACTTATAAAATAACAAACTGAGCATGCTAATTACGTCCCTTAAAAGAATATTGAGAAATGCCTTCCCATATTATAACTGATCCCTGCCTTGAGATTTCGTTGGATAGGTTTTGCCTCCGCGAGGTGTCCTGCTTTGACCAAGGTATATTGCGGGTATGTTCAATAGGGGCATGCTGCCTTGATATGGTTATACTCAACAAAAGATCATTAGGGTTTTGGATTTTGAGGCATAAGGATGCGTTCACATTAGATGTGACCATCAAACCAAGAATATAATGAGTTATAATTAGTAAAAGAGTTTACTTACCTTGATTATATGAGATAAGAGGAAGTGCCCAAGTACGCTCGAGTTTCATATAAGATAGGATCTTGGAATCATTTTACTCTAAAGGGATTTTAAAAAATTGAGTAGAATGTGCAAAACTTACTGTTTAAAGATTGTCTTAAATTTTATAGTTTTGCTTAAAAATCAATCACATATTTATCTCCATAATGTTATCATTCTATTTCGTAGTTAAAATGTCTGCTGAAAACCTTATTTTCACCCTCCAAACTATTCTTGAGAAGAATAAGTTAAACCAAACCAATCTCCTAGACAAGGAAAGAATTTTAAGAATCGTTCTCAAGTCTAAGGGCTAAGAAGATATCTTGGAGAAACCCGTCCTCGGGCTCACTAAAACTGCTTCTGAAGCTGAAAAAGTAGACCCATAAGACAATAGCTGATAGGTCCCATAGCGTCACATGTTTGATGTTGGCTGCTACAGATCCTGGTCTTCAACAAAGGTTTGAGGAACAAGATGCCTATACCATGATAATTAATCTTCGAACTTTGTTCAAAGAACAACCTAGGCTTGAGAGGTATTCGACCTTAAAAACTATCATGAGCTGCAAACTCAAAAAAGGGAAACCAGTCAGTGCACATGTACATAACATGATAGACTTGTTTGACAAGATGGCTAGACTTGGACAAGTTCACATTTGAGACTTTAACGGATATGATCCTCTGTAAGAGCCTTAGTCTTTCGGACCGAGATTGGACTTTACCCGAGATTGGCTTTGGCCGAGATTTGGCCTAGCCGCCCTCGCGGGCTTGTGTGCCTCCCCTGCGGGTTTCCGCCCCTGCGGCTCAGGGAACCGCCCCTGCGGGTTCCTGCGGCTGCAGCCGGTTTTGTTGACTGGTTGACTCATGTTTTACTCTTTTCCTTACTTCTTTCTTTTCCTTGCTGAGCAAGTGTTCCCTTCTTCACTTCCCAATCCAGCCCTTTCACGTCCTCCTTGCTTCTCCTTCCTCCATCTTGATCTTGTCTTGGTTTGCCTTAGAGTTTGGAAGAGAGTTGTGGTGTGGCTTTGCTAAGGTTGTTGTGTGCATGTTGCTGAGCTTGAGAGCTAGTAGAGGTATTGTCTTGGATCAGTTTCGTGCTTAGGCCACAGCTGTGGGTAAGCTCCTTGTTCTTCTTCTTCTTTCTTTGATCTCTTCCTCTTCCTAGCTTAAGATTAGATGTATGTTGATGTGTTTTGATGTTAGTTTATGTATGTATATGTATATGCTTGGCTATGGATTGATGAAGACGTGATTTGATCACGTGAAGAGTGAAAGAGGAACTGCGGGATCATCTCCTGCATTGTCACCGCCCCCGCGGTCTAGCTAAGCCGCCCTTGCGAGAGCCTTGTCACCGCACCCGCGACCGGAAGCCGCCGCCCCCACGGCCATTGTCCCAACGCCTGCGCCAGCGCCTGCGGCCGCTGTCACCGCGCCTGCGGCTGAGCCTTGCCGCGCCTGCGGATTGCTTGCTCCGCCCCTGCGTCCCTTTGTCACGCAGGTGCATCTTGTCCCGGATCTACCTAGAGTAGTGTAGATCCTTTCCTTTCCTAGTATGAGGGAATTAGTACCATGCTACGTATCGGATGATGATGAGTATGATATAGATATGCCGGTTAGGGCTTTGAGGTTTACGAGTTGGATATGATCCCTATGGATCCCTTGGGTCTAGGTGTGACCCCTTTGTGTGATAGAAGTTTGATATATTTATGTATGCCTTGTATAAGCAGTGTTGTCCTCCAGATTGGAGTGAACTGTGTTGGGAATTGTACGTGACTGAGATTTCTTCTGAGATTGAGGTAAGTCCATAGGACTTACTTAGCTGCCATCCTTATATTGGATGTGTGCATGAGTGGTGTATGTGTTATATGCTTTATAGCATGCGTTATGATGATTGCCGACCTATGGTATTGTGATTGCCCATTGTAGGGCCATGAAAGTTGTCCCTTTCATCCCTTTGGAGTCTGGGCAGTTCTCTGTGGTTGGGTCAGACTTGGTAAACGGCTGGCCACTCTCCATTCCCTCAGGGTACACGCGTGAGTGTAATTAAAGTCCACTCCAGCTGTCATAAGCACCTAGAGGCGAGGATTATATTCCTCGTGTCACATATGTTCATATTGATATCTATATATATGCGATTTGAGTGTTGGACCATTTATATAAAGATAATGAACCGGGTAAAGATATCATGATGAAGTGTTTATGTTATGTTATGTTTTGATTGTACTCATTAGTATTCTGTATAACCTTTTGAGTTATATATTCCAGTTTTTATGTTTTGGTTTTAATCTATCTGTGTCTTGTTGTAAGATCAGTGAACTTGTTGTCAGGCTAGGGTCAGGATCCACTGTGAGATCCTAGCCTAGTAGCACCTCGAGTCCTACGGATTCGGGGTGTTACAAAGTTGGTATCAGAGCCCAGGTTGACAACAATGGCACTTGTAATCTGCGATAAAGGTCGAATAGATAAGTAAACAGAACCGGAAAGGGGTCAGACTTTTCAAAAGATTTTTGATTTGAAATGAGTACAAACGTTTTGGGTTAGTGTGTACGTGAAGCCATCACCCCTCTGAAGATCTCGACAGTATAGGTATATATATACATAGATAGATACTATCTGATGTGATGTTGTGATATATATATATCTATACATACGGCATATATATATAGCCTTCTGAGTTAGGTTACGCCCTCTGCAGATGGTTCAGACTAGAGCCTTACCTGCAGTTGGGCGAGGTAGAGGTAGACCCCCTCTAGCTAGAGAACGGGGTCAGGTTTCCTCTGTTGATCCACGCGCAACGGAAGAGATTCACGAAGATGTTGCAGAGAGTGTCGTTCCTGAGAATGGGAACGGGGCAGCTGGGAGACAGAGTCCACAACGAGTCCAGTTAGATGACTTGGATAATGTCTCCATGGAGGGACCAGCGTTCCGCGAGTATATCAATCGAGTGGCGTAGGCTGCTAGAGCGGGTAGACCTATTCCGGATCTTCCAACACATGAGGGATCAGCCGGGAGATCCCATACTGTTACTCAGGTGCCAGCTGCACCGGCACCTGCTGTTGAGATTGCTCGAGCTATAGAGGAGCATAGAGGGCCTCGACCAGATACTTGGTTGAAGGCGTTTCATCAGTTGGGAGTACCCCCTTTCTCTAGGAAGGTGGGGTTGGAGGTCGAGCTGTGGATCGGACATGTAGACTCAGCTCCGGAGTCTATTAGATGTCCAGGTGATAGACAGATAGAGTTAGTATAGACTCTATTCCGGGACCTAGCACAACATTGGTGGAGATCTGTGCGAGGTCAGGTTTCTAGCTATGACCAGATGTGGAGTATGATTAGAGAGCGTTTCTGCCCTGCCTCTCTAAGGAGGGAGAAACTGCGTGATTTTATTGAGGCTGGCTTTGAAGATGTACCAGTCTTTGAGGCTATAAGGAGGTTCCAGGAAGAGCTGGCTTTATTGGGTCCAACTGCACCTCCTGCAGATCAGCATGTGTATCTCTTCTCCCGAAGACTGAGGGATGATACCCAGGCCTATATGGCGAGATTTCATTGTGAGTCCTTGATGGACTACACGGATAGAGCCGCCGATTATGAGCGAGAGCGGACTAGTCAGAGGAGAGCTTCTAAGACCGGAGGGTCTGAGAAGAGACAGCGGACTGGGCAGACCAGTGGTGCTGGTGGAGCTGTTGGTTCAGGGCGAGACCAGAGTCATCCTTCATCTGCACCAGTTGCAGATAAGAGACCACAGTGTTACAACTGTGGTGGTCATGGACATATGCGACGAGATTGTACGAAGTAGACAGTGACTTGTTACATCTGTGGCAGACTAGGTCACAAACATATTTTCTGAAGACGGGGTGGAGCCTCGTCTCAGCAGGGTTCTACTCCTGCTAGTGTAGCTGGGGGTGGACAGAGGCCACCTCAGCAGCAGCAGACACAGGGACAACAGAGAGTCCCAGATCATCCTACTTCTCAGGGAGTTGCTCCTAGGTCGAGTAGAGGCAGAGGTCGTGTCAGGAATGCCACTAATACCAGAGGAGCTCAGGATAGAGTCTTTTGAGCTGAAGAATGCAGAAAAACCAACTGCACCGACTGTTACAGGTACCATTCTGATTCATGGTTTACCTGTTAGAGTTTTTTTTTGATATGGGTGCTACACACTCTTTTATATTTGATGCTTGTATTGAGCATATGAGTTTAGTTACGACTGAAGGGGAACCCTTCAATATCGGGTTACCCGAGGGTAGTAGGGTCATAGGTACCCATGAGATATTTGTTTGTCCCATTTGTGTAGGGACCTGTGTATTATCTGTTGATCTTTTTGTCATGCCGTTGGTGCATGAGTATGTTGTGTTAGGTATGGATTCGATGGACAGGCATCAGGTTGTACTAGATGTAGGTAGGAGGACTGTTACAGTCTCTACCGAGTTAGGTCAGATAGAGGTTTTCCGAGGTTGAGACCTTGGGAAAGCAAGTATGGCTATCAATGTGGTGTGTGCATCGAGATTGATTGCACAAGGTTGTGAGGCCTTCTGGTGTTATACCATGAAGGAGGCGGAGAGTCCAACGTTAGAGGATATCCCAGTGGTCTGAGAGTTCACAGATTGTATTTACTGAGCCATCTAGTGTGCCACCTCCGAGGAGTGTGGACTTTGGTATTGAGTTAGAGCCTAATACGAGACCCATCTCGAAGGCCCCATATCGGATAATGTCTGTCGAGATGTTAGAGCTGAAAGAAGCAACTTGAGGAGTTGGCTGAGAAGGGCTTCATTAGCCCTAGCGTATCCCCACGGGGAGTACCTGTCCTTCCATATGGAAGAAGGACGGATCATTGAGGTTGCGTATTGATTACAAAGAGCAGGATGTATACCAAATAGCTTTTCAGACCAGATATGAACACTACGAGTTGTGGTAATACTATTTGGGCTTATGAATGCCCAGCAGTCCTTATGGAGTTGATGAACAGTGTAATCATCAACTTCCTGGATCAGTTTGTAATGGTATTATAGAGGATATCCTGGTGTACTCTCGCAATAGAGAGAAACATGCAGGACAGTTAAGGACGGTATTACAGGTTTACGAAATAGAGAACTTTATGCTAAGTTTTCTAAGTGTGAGTTTTGGATGCAAGAGGTAGCATCCCTGGGTCATATTGTTTTCGCCAATGGGATCAAGATTGATCCGGCGGAGATAGAGGTAGTAGCAGCATGGATGATACCGACGAATGTCAAGAAAGTACGTAACTTTCTTGGCCTAGCCGGTTATTACCGACGCTTTGTGAGGGGATTTCCTGTAATTGCCCGTCCACTGATGATTTTGTTGTTTACAGTGATACATCCAAGCTAGGCTTGGGATGTGTATTGATGCAGCGAGGCAGAGTAATTGCGTATATGTCTAGACAACTGAAGAGGTATGAAGAGAACTACCCAACTCATGATCTAGAGTTAGCTGTGGTAGTTCATACACTGAAGGTCTGGAGACATTACTTGTATGAGTTACATGTCAGATCTTCACAGACCATAAAAGTCTGGAGTACATTCTCACGCAGCGGGAATTGAATAACCGCCAGCGTAGATGGCTTGAGCTGATTAAGGAATTTGATTTGGATATTCTGTATCATCCAGGGAAGACTAACGTGGTCGCCGATGCCCTGAGCAGGAAGACGCCTCGAGAGAAGACGATTTTGAGACTGACAGTACAGTCTCAGTTACGGAGAGATCTGGTCTAGCTAGAGTTGGACGCCCAGTTGAGCACTTTAAAGGTTCTTCCTGATCTGTTGAGTGGAATCCAACAGAAGCAGGAGACCTGCCCGATATTGATGAGGATTCGAGAGAGGATGTCTCGGGATGAGACACCACTGTTCCTTCTAGGAGCATATGGAGTTTTAAGACGCCGCGGTCGCGTCTGTGTAACCGCTGATGCGGAGTTACACTAGAGGATATTGCAGGAAGCTCATTGTACACCTTATTTAGTGCACCCAAGTGCGAGTAAGATGTACCTGGATGTGAGGCACTCATATTGGTGGGGAGGGCTGAAGCCCGATGTAGCTAGAATTGTGGCCAGTGGGTGCGACCTGCCAGCAGGTCAAGATAGAGCATTTCAGGTTTGAAGGTGAACTCCACCCACTACCTATTCCACAGAGGAAGTGGGAGGATGTTACCATGGATTTGGTGACCGGTTTGAGGCCAAGTAGGAGCTTTAATGCTATATGGACTATTGTGAATATATTGACGAAGATGGCACGTTTTATCCCTATTAGGGAAACGTGGCCAGTGAACAAATTAGCTGAGGAGTACACTAGATGGATAGTGAGACTCCATCGTGTACCGAGGACGATCGTTTCAGACAGAAATGGACGATTTACCTCGAGGTTTGGCAGCAGATTCAGACTACCCTGGAGACGAGTTGCATTTCATGATTGTGTTCCATCCTCAAATAGATGACCAGTCAAAGAGGACCATTCGGATACTGGAGGATATGTTGCGAGCTTGTGTGTTGAATTGGGGACAAGTGTGGACGGATTACCTCCCACTAGTTAAGTTCTCCTACAACAACAGCTGGCATGCATCTTTTAGGATGGCCCCATACGAGGCATTGTATGGATCGAGAAGTCGTACCCCGTTATGTTGGGATGAGCCTAACACTGTTAGTGGTTTAACACCTGATCAGATTCAGGATGACGTGGCTTGTGTAGACTGATTAGAGAAAGAATGCCGACAGCCCAGAGTCGTCAACAGTCATATGCTGATAGGAGGCGTAGACCCCTAGAGTTCCGAGTTGGAGCCCATGCGTGGCTGAGAGTGTCTTTGACACGAGGTGTTAGATGTTTTGGCAGTTAGGGGAAGTTGAACCCCGATATGCCGGGCCGTTCGAGATTCTGGATCGGGTTGGGAGTGCAACATACAGATTAGCTTTGCCTCCGAGATTAGAGGGTGTTCACTCTGTATTTCATGTGTCACAGTTGAGGGAGTACATACCATATCCGAGACACAATGTGAGTTATGATGAGTTGGTGGTTGAGTTGGACCACACCTTTATTGAGCATCCTATTGCAGTCCTAGAGCGAGGTAGGAGACGCCTGCGTTCGAAGGACATTCCTATGTTGAAGGTACAGTGGTCGAGACGAGGACCTGATGAGGATACATGGGAGACTGAGGATAGTATCCAGAGGAACTATCCAGGGTTCTATGCGGAGATAGAGATACCTACAGGATCCAGGAGTAGATCTTAGTACTCTCCTGGTGAGTGTTCTGATTATGTGCTTATGTGCTTATATGCCATGATGTATTTATTTTCGTACTAGCTGTGATGTGATTATGATCTTATTAGATCTTGCTGTGCTAGTACGATTATTATGTATAGTTGGAGATGGTTCTTTCCTCCATGCTATTGTGATGCGATAGGTTTAGCTGGAGATGGTTCTTTCCTCCATGCTATTCTGATGGACATAGTAGTGCTGGAGATATTCTTCCTCCATGCCTTTTCTGTTATGGATATGATACGGTTAGAGATGTGATTTCTTTATGCCTTGTGATGTGTTTATAGTTGGTTAGAGATTGTTTCCTCTAGGCCTTGGATAGTGTTTTGTTACTGGAGTTGATGATTTCCTCCATGCTTATGTTTGAGGTTATAGAGAGTTGTACCTCGTCCTTTGAGTCCGAGTGGTTTCAGGACTTTGCAAGTTTCGGGACGAAACTTGTTTTTAGGGGTGATCCTCTGTAAAAACCTTAGTCTTTCGGACCGAAATTGGACTTTAGCCGAGATTGGATTTGGCCGAGATTTGGCCTAGCCGCCCTCGCGAGCTTGTGTGCCGCCCCTGCGGGTTTCCGCCCCTGCGGCTCAGGGAACCGCCCCTGCGGGTTCCTGCGGCTGCAGCCGGTTTTGTTGACCGGTTGACTCGTGTTTTACTCTTTTCCTTACTTCTTTCTTTTCCTTGCTAAGCAAGTGTTCCCTTCTTCACTTCCCAATCCAGCCCTTTCACGTCCTCCTTGCTTCTCCTTCCTCCATCTTGATCTTGTCTTGGTTTGCCTTAGAGTTTGGAAGAGAGTTGTGGTGTGGCTTTGCTGAGGTTGTTGTGTGCATGTTGTTGAGCTTGAGAGCTAGTAGAGGTATTGTCTTGGATCAGTTTCGTGCTTAGGCCACAGCTGTGGGTAAGCTCCTTGTTCTTCTTCTTCTTTCTTTGATCTCTTCCTCTTCCTAGCTTAGGATTAGATGTATGTTGATGTGTTTTGATGTTAGTTTATGTATGTATATGTATATGCTTGGCTATGGATTGATGAAGACGTGATTTGATCACGTGAAGAGTGAAAGAGGAACACGGGATCATCTCCTGCACTGTCACCGCCCCCCCGCCCGCCCCGCGGTCTAGCTAAGCCGCCCTTGCGAGAGCCTTGTCACCGCACCCGCGGCCGGAAGCCGCCGCCCCCGCGGCCATTGTCCCAACGCCTGCGCCAGCGCCTGTGCCGTGCATGCGGCCGCTGTCACCGCGCCTGCGGCTGAGCCTTGCCGTGCCTGCTGATTGCTTGCTCCGCCCCTGCGTCCCTTTGTCACGCAGGTGCATCTTGTCCCGGATCTACCTAGAGTAGTGTAGATCCTTTCCTTTCCTAGTATGAGGGAATTAGTACCATGCTACGTATCGGATGATGATGAGTATGATATAGATATGCCGGTTAGGGCTTTGAGGTTTACGAGTTAGATATGATCCCTATGGATCCCTTGGGTCTAGGTGTGACCCCTTTGTGTGATAGAAGTTTGATATATTTATGTATGCCTTGTATAAGCCGTGTTGTCCTCTAGATTGGAGTGAACTGTGTTGGGAATTGTACGTGACTGAGATTTCTTCGGAGATTGAGGTAAGTCCATAGGACTTACTTAGTTGTAATTCTTATATTGGATGTGTGCATGAGTGGTGTATGTGTTATATGCTTTATAGCATGTGTTATGATGATTACCGACCTATGGTATAGTGATTACCCATTGTTGGGCCATGACAGCTGTCCCTTTCATCCCTTTGTTGTCTGGGCAGTTCTCTGTGGTTGGGTCAGACTTGGTAAACGGCTGGCTACTCTCCATTCCCTCAGGGTACACGGGTGAGTGTAACCAAAGGTCACTCCAACTGCCATGAGCACCCAGAGGCGAGGATTATATTCCTCGTGTCACATATGTTCATATTGATATCTATATATATACGATTTGAGTGTTGGACCATTTATATAAAGATAATGAACCGGGTAAATGTGTGATATCATGATGAAGTGTTTATGTTATGTTATGTTTTGATTGTACTCAGTAGTATTTTGTATAACCTTTTGAGTTATATATTCCAGTTTTTATGTTTTGGTTTTAATCTATATGTGCCTTGTTGTAAGATCAGTGAACTTGTTGTCAGGCTAGGGTCAGGATCCACTATGAGATCCTAACCTAGTAGCACCTCGAGTCCTAGGGATTCGGGGTGTTACATCCTCAACTCTCTCCATGATGGTTTGCATATTTTCGGTCGACGAATCATATGAATGGACAAGTCCCTTAATGAGCTACATGTAATGCTTATGAAAATTGAGCAAAACATAATGGGTGACCCAATGAAAGAAATTATGATGGTCAAAGCAAAGTGATTCAAGAAAGGACATCAAAACAAGCATCATAATCATGGGAAGGGCAAGCTAGTTGTTCAACCTAAGACCAACACCGTCAAAGTGAACGTCATTACTGAGCATGAGTACTTCTACTACAAGGGAAATGGGCATTTGACGATAAACTGCCCCAAGTACTTGGAAGATAAGAAGCATGGAGAAGCATGACTCTGATAGACATTGTTTGCTCAATGATGAGTTTTTCTTCCAACGTCCTCAAAAGGACGTTGGAAGAAAAGTTCCAGTCTTGTCATTTTTTAGAGTCTGGGGTTGCGAAGCTTATGTAAAGTGTTTACTATTAGATAAGTTAGCACCCAAATCAGAAAAGCGCTACTTTGTAGGTTACCCTAAAGAAACAAGGGAATACAATTTCTATCATCCCAATGAGAACAAGGTGTTTGTTGCTCGGGATAGTGTCCTTTCGGAAAAAGATTTATTTCCAAGAAGACAAGTGGGAGAAATGTTCAACTTAAATAAGATTCAAGCTGAGCAACAAACTCAATAAGAAGAGAACATACATAATGTCACTGAGGAACTTGAATATATTGATGTTCCTGCCCAAAGGGTAGAACCTCAAAATCAAGATGTATTTCCTCAAGTAGATGATAACCTAGTGGGACCACATGAAGATGTGGAAATCTTTACAGTTAAAATCTCTTTTATTGTTGGACCAAAATTGAGATCTAGTAGGGTTAGGCAACAACCTACTCATTTGGATGACTATGTGTTGATTGCTAAGATTGACATTCTAATTTTAGAGAACGGCGAGCCCGAAACCTTCAAACAATCTATGACGGATACCAACTCCGAAAAATGGTTTACAACCATGAAATCCGAAATGGAATCCATGTTTGAAAATCAAGTATGAGACTTGATAGATTTGCCTAGTGGGGTAAAACTCATTGTTTGCAAATGGATCTTTAAGACAAAGACGGACAAGGATGAAAATGTTTTCAGTCTATAGGGTAAGGTTTGTTGTCCAATGATTTAGACAAATTCATGGTATTGACTATGATGAAACATTTCCCTGATTGTAATGATCAGATCCATTAAGATTATCCTCACGATTGTCGCATATTATGACTATGAGATACGACAATTAGATATCAAGACCGTTTTTTAAATGGATATTTAGAAGTGGGTGTATGTATGATACATCTTGAGGGTTTTGTAGATCTGGAAAAACCTAGGAAGGTACGCAAACTTAAGAAGATCATTTATGGACTTAAGCAAGCATTCAAGAGTTGGACTCTTTGATATTATGAAGTGATCAAATAGTTTGACTTCATTAGATTCAAAGAACCTTGTGTTTACAAGAATTTTGATTGGTCTTAGTCAAGGAACTTATTTTGATAAGGTTCTTGGTAGATTCAACATGATGAACTTGAAACAAGAGTACCTATCTACACTTTACATATGCTTTGAGCATGTGTAGTAGATACCAATAGAGTCGTGGTGAGACCCGTTGGTTATTGGAAAAGAGCATCCTTAAGTACTTGAGAAGAACCAAGGATGATCCATTGGTTAAAAGAGGTAATGACGAGTTGGATGTCAAAGGCTATATTGATGCGAGCTTCCAAACATAGATGATTTTGAATCACAGTTTGGATACTTCTTCATTATGAATGGAGAAGCGGGTCAGTTGGACAAGCCAAAGACAAGGAATAGTAGCAAATTCTATGACATAAGGGTGTGCAAAGTGCACATAGAGGATAACATTGCAGTCTCGTTAACGAAACCCATGACATAAGGGTGTGCAAAGCATGATAGTCATACTAGAGTCAAATGGGATCAAACACATTAGTTATTCTTGTGAGAATTTTATGCGTGATGAATAAACTTGTTTATCTTTTCGTAACATTATGTTTGATTTATATATGAGTTATTCATATTCTTATTTGATTATTACTTGAATATCAAATAAAGTATCCAATTAATTTTGTAGTTAACAAATGGGCTCATCGAAACATTTTTGATGAATGAAACATCATTAAGTGAACTAAAATTATAAAAATTGTTTTAAAGTCCATAGTATGAGTCATTAACTTGGATACAAATGACTGTATAAAAGACTATATTGTGAGATCGATTGATAAACACGAGTTTCATTTGTTATAGGGACATAGAGATGTCTAATTGATTACAAAGATGAATATGGCGATAAATATCGGACAGACCGATCTTATGACTTCACATGATCCGATTGCGGAGTCATAAAGATATTCATGATTAGTGAATTCCTTAGACAGGAGCGGGATATTGTGACCATTAAAGTGATGGTATATCTTTGACGCTGTTAAACGCTGACCGTAACAGACAATTATAAAGGCAGTGATTGGGATTGCCAAAATTTGAGTGGGAGCGATAGTCTTGCAAAATTGGATATGTCCTCCTATTCCATGCATGACATGATGTATTTGGAAAGTATTGGTGTCTCAGCCACTTGAAGAGTGAAAACTGTGAAATGCGTGCGCACGCTCAGATAAATTAAGTTTTAATCATCATGATTAACACTTGTTGTAAAGTACAAGTGGGAGATTGAAGGAATTGTGTCATTTACCCAAAGGTGCAACTATTGATTATGTTATAGGACGATACATAGAGATATATAATATGATGATATTAGGTAGTCATAGCGTTTTTCTAGAAGCCAACTATGACTTATGTATTTTATGTGATAAAATATGTTGCTAGTATTATCGGGTCCTACGAGGTCACACCCATTGGGCTTATGGACTAGATCAATTAATAAGGAGATAAAATATATAAGAGTATATATTATAATAGTATATTTGATATAATATGGGAGTGTGTATTTATTAGATAATAAGGTGTTATTTTCTAATAAAGATTAATGCTAAAAAAAGATTTCTAGGAGATATCTTATCCAAAGGCATTATAAATAGACGGGCTTTCTTAGAGAAAACCCTAGTTCATTCTAATGCTTCATTCACACACAACTTTGGCCGCAGTATCATACTTTGTCTTCTCCCATTCGATCTCTTGAGTTTTGCCTTGGAATCTTTCACTAGCATTCAAGACTAAGGCGATCTAGATTTATACTCGGGTGGACCAACTAGAGGAGTAACGTTTGAGGCTCTCAAATCTCTCCCTGAAGGTAGCGGTTCATGCATCAAAAGGTATTCCTTTTTCACTAAACTTGTCTAATTAATTATGCATGTGATCCTCGTTTAAATGTTCAAGAAAACATGTTTCCTGCAATTCCGCTTTTACACATCTAAAATCCCAACACATAGGAGATATATTTTCACTAAATGAGATGACTAAGAGGTCCTGTCAATGTCCACCTCACCACACAAGCGCACTCCAACGGACGAGTTACACAAATGGGGAAGCTTAGTGGTTTTCATGGTATCCTCCATTACATAGCATCTAAACAATAAAATCTACAAATATCTAAAAGTGCGGAAATGATCAAAGACTTCGTCACAACTTTATGGCAGATATGGCATGTCACTTTCATCATCCCGTACACACGTGATTCGACTTAAGCAAGTGTACAAATCAAAGAAATATAACAAGCAAAGTTGTAAACTATATTAGAAAATGCATCTACTAAAACTGTGTTCATTTATATGCCCTATGGTGGAGATGACACATTACTTTTACCATTCAATTCATAGGTGATTCAAAAAAGTTTAGTATTCAAACCCTAAGTTTATACTCATTTAGGAAGATGCCTAACCATGCATGCAAGGGGAATCCCAACATATATACACTCAAATCATTGCAAATCAACAAAGAAATGGGCTTTCACCCCCAATTTCTTAGAGAAGGGATTTAGCTACTAATGGTAAAGATTGCAAGGAAATCTAAAACATGCATCGTTTTTAAACAACTAAAAAGATTAACAAACTTTGAAATAACAAATGTGCAATATAAAGTAGGGAAATCGGAAATTACATGTCCCAAAGATGTTCTTAATGTACTTGCAAAAGTAAAGCTTTTGATCTAAACTAATTAAAAGAATAGAAAATAAAGTGTGTTTACTAGTTTCCTCTAGCAAAATCAGAGAATCCTAAGCCTAAAATAGAACTAAAATCACAAGCTATCTCTTTCTAATGGGTAACAAAGGTATATATAGAGTTTAATTTCACCCATGACCCATAGAAAATTACACTTTTATCCTCAAAAGAAGGCAAATCACACAAGCAACCACAAGTGGGCCCGTCTGTAGATGCAAGGGCATCGGTCCAAGAGGGCGGTCCAGGGGTCGGTTCCGGTTCTGTAGTGGTTAGGTCGAGTTGGGTCAAGTTTAGTCTGGCGGTTGTTTAACAAGTTGGTCCAAAGCTTTCTTGGTTGGTCTTTTCTAGTCTTGTTTTCTTGCTTATGTGGGGTGAATTGAGCCTTCTTGGTGCTTCTTAGGTCTCTCATTTTGGATCTTTGGGGATTAACTTGGATCTTTAAGGGCTTGTTTGGATTTGAGGGGGACTTCATTAGGATCATAGGGAGAGAAAAACACAAATTTCATCCTTGTTGTTCATAGTGGGAGTTGAAGACAACACGAGAAGGCACCATTCTTCACTTCATATCATGGATGAGGGTGGATATTTATCTTAAGCTCAAAGTGGCCTCAATTACCTACAAAATCAAAGGTAAAAAGAGTAGACGTTTATATAGTAATAGTGTGCTCAAAGTCTCGTGTTAGGGTGTCTAAACAATGCAAAACTACACTAAAGATGCTCCTAAAGACTTGCATGAAAATATGATATCATATACCCCATACTCAGTCCTTGCTTGTCCCCAAGAAAGAATCAAATTAAAATATAAATAAAGCATAAAAATAACAAATAAAAAACTTTGTGGTACATGCTTCAAATGAAATATCACTTTCTCGTACTAATGCCATGTCAAGGCTAGAGCTCTTGAAATTAAATCTAGTGAAAGAAACATGGAAGAAGATAGTTGAAAGCTTGCACAAGAGAACAATAATAAAGTCATCAAGGTTAACATAACTCAAAAGCTTGCTAATATGAGGTTTTAATAATGCTTGCATTCGGTTTGCATTGGTTAATCATATGAGTATTAAGTTGAAGTCTCATACACCTAAAGCAAAGTCCATGTGAGTTTGAAAGTTTACAACGGTTCTATCATGCTTGATCTAACAAATAAAAAAATTACAATGCTCTCGAAGCATGTTTATTTTGCAATTTTGCTCATATACACAATCTACAAGGGAGGAAGGCAATATAAAATTCTACACTTTGCATATGCCACTTTGACATTTTGATCAACTTATTTCTCATCTTCTTTCACACTTTCATGGTTTTTTCTATTCTTTCAAATGAATGCCTTTTGCCTTATGGTTGGTATTTTGTAGACAAGTGAGTATCAACCAATATAAGCTTTCCTAAGTGAAGCAATCTAAAGTGCATAACCAAAAAATCATAAACAAAACTAAAGGCTTTAGAGTTATAAAAATAAAACATAGATCTTCCTAAATCGAACATCAACCAATAGAAAATTTTTAAGTAGGAAAACATATTTAATTGTCTATACATTTCAAGGTAAAAGTCCAACACACTTCACATATGCTTATTCACAAGGTTTAATAACAAAAATTATAGTACCATGACATATCATATATTCAACTTAAGTTCAAATATATCATTGTGAGAAGCATAAAAAAAAAATTAATAATTTTTTGGATTCTTTTATATAGATGCACATGCAACTAAAACTATATTAAACTATCATGCAAAACAAACACACAAGAAAAATAAAAGAAAATTCACATAAGAAAAATAAAACATGTTGTGAAACACATATATACACATGAATTGTGAATACACCTTGCCCATACTTAAAAGTTTACATCGTCTCCGATGTAAAAGTACATAAGGAAAGAGAACAAAATATACTCACAATGCAATGTTTTTCCTAATGTCTTTGAGTTTAAGTCGGGTGTGGAACCACCATCTATGTAGTCGATCCGCTCATTCATTAGTCCATCCATGATGTCGTAGATTGCATCTAGTTGGCTTGTAAGGTACCTCACATTTGCTCCTATCTCACGAACCTCACGGTCTTGCTTCTCCATCCACTCCATTTGGTGCTCCATCCATCGGGGTGTCACCTTTCAAAATGTGTCTTTGTTCGTATATCATGTCAATACAAGTTGGGGATCAAAGCTCTCTCTCTCTTTCAAATGTGGTGTTATTTCCGATCCAGATGCAACGACCTCATAGACTTCCAAAGCTTGTGTGTTTCCAATGCCCACTTCATTACTACTTGTCTCTACTCTCTTCTCATTCTCTTCCATCTAAACATTTGCTTCTTCTATTAGCTTCTTTCAAGGGCTATACCAATTTCTCTCATTTTGGAGTGTAAGCTCGGGATTCCATTTTATTCAAACCTTCTTGACTCTCATCTTTACCTCTTTCTTAGAATTGGTTGCAATTAAGGCGCACGTTGTGGAGGTAGGCTAAGTTAATCTCGGGGGTTGCCTTTAACGAGGTTAATTTTACAACATCGATATTCAAATACTTGGAAATTATAGTAATTAAACCACCAACACAAATATTACCATCTTTCTTCCTAATTACTTTCTAGAGATACTCCACAATGAGGTAGCGGGTCTTATGTACATGGTTTTTGAGCATGCACCCTATCAAGTATAACTCATTGTGAGTCACCTCTCCATGGCTCTTGGTTCGGACAAAGATAGATTCACTCATGAATCTATGCATGAAATGGATGGTAGGGTGAAGTATCGATGCTTTAGTCTTTCCGGACTTGTATTGTCAATTAGAGGTGTCAAACGGGGCCAACGGGTCGGGTTTGGGTCGGGTCCTAACAAGCCCGGTTTGAAATGGGTCGGGTTAAAAAAGGCTTGGTTATTAATCAGGTTGTTTCGGGTCGGGTCGGTTTGGGTCGGGTATCGTTTGCTCGGGTTGAAACGGGTTACCGGGTAGTATCGGTTCCCGGATCATAACGGGACAGGTCGGAATCGGGTCGGTCATAACAAGCACGGGTTGAAACGGGTCGGGTTAAAACAAGCTCTCATTTTTATCGGTTTGTTTCGGGTCGGTCCGGTTTGGGTCAGATATTATTTGTTCGGGTTAATACGGGTCAATCGGGTTGGAGTCGGGTCATTTTTATGTTTGGGTTGGGTCAAAACCAGATCGGTTTGCGTAACATCTTGATTCGGGTCAAATTATGTTCGGGTTCGGTCGAAACCGGATCGGGCTGCCTAACATCTTGATTCAAGTCAATTTATATTCGGGTTTGTGTAATTTATTCTAAAATTTATACGAAGATATTAATTTGATAAAAGATGATATAAAAGCTGTGTTGTTTAATTGTTTTAGACTTTTGAATAGTTTTGATGTTGTATTAGTGTGCATTTTATTTACAAAAATGTAATAGTAAATCAAACACATGCATAATAAATGATAATAACAATAATGATTTGCCGAATCGGATAATAATCCGTGGAATTCAGTCGATCTATTTGATGCATATTCGAAAATATGGTATCTAAAAACGACTTTAGTCGGATCGGATAATTATCCACATAAATGTTTGATCTGAATGATTTAAACCCAATTTGTTTGATTGAATATGAATTTAACCGGATATGGATATCCGACTGATCCGTTTGATCAAAATATCTAATCTGACCGACTAATCAATCCATTTGATCCATTATATCCATATATGCTTTTCCTATTTTGTTTTCTATAAAATGTAAAACAAAATCTATCATCTTTTGTTAAGTTGTGACGCCCGGAATTTTTATTAATTTAATTCCGGACTTGGAGCACCTTATAGTTATCCCGTAATCCCGAGATGCCGAGAGCCGGGATTTACTCCTAAGAAAATCCCGAGCCGACACGTCGTTTTTCCTCTTTTTCCGCGTTCCAACCCTTCGTTCCGGGTTAAAAATGACAAGGGGTCATTTCCGACCCCTCGGTCCATGGTGAGGGACAAGAGGTCAGCTGACCCCTTGATCCCCACACCACTTGCAGCCTTGTGCCCATCTCTCTCCTCCCTTACTCTCTTTCACGTTATTTCCATCTCACTTTTCCCTTCCACTCTTCTCTTCTCTCTCTTTTCTCATCTTGCACCTTGGAGCACTTGGATGGTGGACTGCAGCTTGAGGAGACTCTAAATCTGTGTGGTAAGCTTCTCTCCTTCCTTCCTTCCTTCTTCCCCATGGCTGATCATCCCTCTCTTCTTCCCTCCGTCATCCATAGCCATGGATGAAGCTTTTGAGAGGTTTTCACTCAACTCTTTGCATGTCTAGGTTCTTAGCTCGTTTAGGTCAAGGAGAGGTGCCTAAGAACCGTGGTGGGTGTTTGGAGAAGATCCAACAAGAGAAGAAGGACTTTGGAGCCAAGGATCCACGATCGAAGACGAAGAAGACGACGTTCTACAACACGACCGCGGGGGCAGATCATACCGCCTGCGGGCGCGGCCGGCCGCAGGGGCGGCTCAGCACGGCCGCGGGAGCGGCACAGCACCTCCGCGGGTGCGGCTCGGCATGGCCGCGGGGTGGCGGCAGGATCACGGCTCAGCACGGCCGCGGGAGCGGCACAGCACCGCCGTGGGAGCGGCACAGCACCGCCGCGGGTGCGGCTCGGCAGGGCCGCGGGGGCGGCGGCAGGCTCCGGGGCTCCAGGACACGACGGCCACGGGGGCGGCTTCCTTCCGTCGCGGGTGCGGCCGGCAGCGCCGCAGGGGGCGGCCTCTCATTCCGCAGGGGCGGCTCCTGCTCCGCCGGGGCACTAGCTTGACTCCGCGACTGCGTTTCTTCGACAGTAGGTTCCTCCTCTCCTTTCCTCTTCGTTCCTTCCTTAGTATTGTTGTTGAATCATGTTAGTAGCATGCCTAGGATTGATCTAGAGTGGTGTGAGATGCCACTTAGTGGTTGTGAACCTAGGAGCCTTAAGGCTCGATGTAAGTGATGGATATGAGCATGTGAGCATGATAGACCTTCTAGGCTAGCTTGTGCCTCTTTGGTTGAGGATTACTATCTTGTGGAATTATGAACTGTTGTGGGTTGTTTCATGTGTGGAGAGTATGATGAGTACTTGGGACCTAGGATGCATTCCTAGCTTGAGGGTTGGGTGATCTTGCTTAGATCATTAGAGTGAAGTCTAAGACTTCTTGAGAGTGAGTATATATTGATGGGTATGTTCCCCGTTTGATCAGGTATTTGATATTGTATGCGCATAAAGACGACAACGGGTAATGGCCGATCGTCTAGACGGTAGCGGGTAATGGCCGACCGTCGATCAGTTCAGGTAAGTCTCCGGACTTACTTAGCTCGTATTTTACGTATTAGCATTGTTGTGTGTTTGGTGGTGCGTGTTTATGTTTTTGTTATAACTATTAAATCGGTAAATAGGACCACCGACCTTATATATATATTTTGGCCCAAGTGTATGATAACGGGCGGTGACAATACTGCCTAGCCCATAGTGAGGTCTAGGGGATTCTCGGCGACCAGCCCGGCGGGTTAGATGGGCGGATGCATCCATACCATTCTTTGCCGGTAAGTAGGGACCGAGGCGAGACAATTGGGGTCTCGTGTCACAACCGAAGTTGAATTAGAACGGGATATGACTAAGTAATAAAAAGATAATAAACGGGACTTGCGTGTTTTATGTTATGTGTTATGTGTGTGTTTGTGCCTTCACTGCTTTTCTAATGCCTAGAATATTAGCTAACGGTTTTAAACCGTTTGTGTAGATGACTTGCAGGTTAGGGATGCCTCCGAGTGAGGCGGAGGAGTGGACAGCCGGGGTCTCCGTACATTATAGGACGGGGATGTTTTGGGTTACCTTTTGGTTTATGTGTACGGTTTAAGTTTTCGTATTGGAGTGTGTGTTTTGAGGACTCGGCTGAGTTTCCAAGTTGTAGTTTCTTACTTTTTGGTTTCCGCATACATTAAAAACGTTTGAGTTTTCGCCTTTATTTGTTCCTTGTTGAAAGGTCCAGTGAACTTGTTGTCAAGCTAAGGGTCGGGACCCATTGTGAGGTATCGCCCAGTAGCACCCCGAGTCCCGCGGATTTGGGGTGTTACATAAATCGGATAATAACCCGTGAAATTTGGTCGATCTATTTGATCCATATTCAAAAATATGGTACCTAAAAACTACTTTAGTCGGATTGGGTAATTATCCACATAGATGTTTAATCAATTGATCGGAATGTTTTAGCCCGATCTGTTTGATAGCATATGAATATAACCGGATATGGATATCCGACTGATCCATTTGATCAAAATATCTATTTTGACCGACTAATCAATCCATTTGATCCGTATATGCTTTTCCTATTTTGTTTGTTATTAAATGTAAATTAAATCTATCATCTTTTGTTGAATCGGATGATAATCCGTGGAATTCGGTTGATCTATTTGATCCATATTCAAAAATATGGTACCTAAAAACGAATGTAGTCGGATTTGGTAATTATCCACATAGATGTTTAATCAATTGATCGGAATGTTTTTAGCCCGATCTGTTTGATTGCATATGAATATAACCGGATATGGATATCCGACTGATCCACTTGATCAAAATATCTAACGTGACCGACTAATCAATCCATTTGATCCATATATGCTTTTCCTACTTTTTTTGTTATAAAATGTAAAATAAAATCTATCATCTTTTGCCGAATCGGATAATAATTTTTGGAATACGGTTGATCTATTTGATCCATATTCTATATACGGTATCTAAAAACGACTTTAGTCGGATCGGGTAATTATCCACATAGATGTTTAATCAATTGATCGGAATGGTTTTAGCCTGATCTGTTTGATTGCATATGAATTTAACTGGATATTGATATCCGACTGATCCGTTTGATCAAAATATCTAATGTGACCCACTAATCAATCCATTTAATCCATATATGCTTTTCCTATTTTGTTTTTTCTAAAATGTAAAATAAAATATATCATCTTTTGTCGAATCGGATAATAATTTGTGGAATACGATTGATCTATTTGATCCATATTCTAAAATATGGTATCTAAAAACGACTTTAGTGGATCGGGGTTATTATCCACATAAATGTTTAATCAATTGATCGGAATGGGTTTAGCCTGATCTGTTTGATTGAATATGAATTTAACCGGATATTAATGTCCGACTGATCCGTTTGATCAAAATATCTAATTTGACCGACTAATCAATCCATTTGATCCATATATGCTTTTCCTATTTTATTTGTTATAAAATGTAAAATAAAATCTATCATCTTTTGCCGAATCGGATAATAATCCGTGGAATTCGGTCGATCTAATCGTTCCATATTTGAAAATATGGTATCTAAAGATTCTAAACCACAAGTTAAAGATAATTTTTTGTATGTATTATGTAATATGTAATTATAGACTTATATTATAGTTATCTTTAATATGTCTATTCCTAAAAATTATAGTTATTACGCGACACGTAGTTAAATTTTCAAAAAGTATAATTTTAAACATTCGGATACCTGAAGAAATTATACTTTCAAAAAGCATAATCGGATATCCACATACATTATAATTGTAAACATCGGGGTTACTTTGGGTTGGGTTACTACAAGCCGGGTTACTTCAGGCTATCGGGTCATTCGGGTCTGGTTATTTTGGATCGGGTTACTTCGGGTCGGGTTATAACGGGTCGGGTTATAATGGGTCGGGTTACTTCGGGCTATCGGTTCATTCGGGGCGGGTTGTTCGGGTAATCGGGTCATTCGGGTCGGGTTACTTCGGGTCAAAAATTCCTTCGGGTTAAATCGGGTTCAAGCGGGTCGGTTCCGAGAATTTTCTTTTTCAAAATTTTTGGGGCCAGGTCGGGTTCGTCGGGTCGGGTTCACGGGTCGGACCAACTTTTGACAGCTCTATTGTCAATCATCAATATCGTTGCAAAATCTATGTGTGAATCCTTTAGGCTCTTCTTGGGAAATGACATCATCTAGGCCAAACACTTTGGCTATGTACCAAAAAGAAAGCTTCTGGTATTTGTTTAGAAGACGGAGAGTGTTTTGAACTTGAGGACTCTTTTGGTCGGCCTTAACCTCAAGCGAACTAAGAAACTCAAGAGTGAGATCCGGGCAGGTCAACTCTTCCATTGCAAGCAACCTCTCCAACCCTAGCCTTCTAGTCATCCACTCTACATCATCGTTAGTTATGAGCTCGGAGAAGACATATAGGTTTAAGAACCTAGTTGGGTGAATCTTTCCATTGGCAAGACGGTTATAATTATTCACCCATTTAAGTTGTATGACAACTTTATCTTTTGGAGTTGGTTTGGTATGGGTGTCTTTAGTATTGTAAATGGCATTTTGCGGTGCTGAGAAAATGTTATCATGGGCAACCTTGACACTTCCTCATGTTAAATAATCCTTTTATCAATGTTTGATACATAAGGACCATAAAGCGGGTTTGTGTGCATACTAGTGCACATGCGCGTTAGGCTCAAGCTCATTACATAAACCCGACATGTTTACATCCTAAAAACAACTGATAATAGGAGTAACCCACCGACCTTATATACTAGGCTCAGAATTTTCCCAACTTTCAATGTGAGAACTTATTATCTCCAACACCTTCCCATGTTTCTTGAAAATTTTGGCGAGCTTTGAGAGTATATGTGATCCTACAAAGGAAAAACATTTTTTTGTATCAATCAAAACTCCAACATGAAGAAACAATATGCTAAGGATTGATCATTAAACATTACACATCATGCCACTCATGTAGGACAACCTATACATGGAATACTCTTTTATTATCTTGAGAGTAATCAAGGCATATAGACAAGGATAAGCAATTATCATCATGTTAAAAATGATACTTGAAATATCAACAACATACTCTTCATGCCCATTAATTTTCATCATGCTCATTAACTTCATCAAATGAATCTCTAAATCAAATCAATAAACATGTGCACTAGTTACTTGACATGGGACGCATTTGTCTTTCTCATTCCAAAGAAAGCCTTCTATCATTATTGGTCATTCCAATCAACTTAGACAAGTCAAGTTTATCTCAATGTATTCATAAACAACCATCACTTTCAACATTCAAACCAATACTTATGATGAACTTAATGACATCAAACATGAGTATCTGATATAGCATATGATCATTGAAAACATGCATCAATATAAGGCCAAACAATCTAAGCTTAACATGCATTCATATCACAAAATTTTCCCTCACAAAAATGGTCTTTCAAGGTCAAACTCCTCACATTCAAGTTGTGTTTGGCGTGTAAGAAAAATTTCCCTCACATTCAACTTGAAAAAAATAATTCTTAAAAATTAAAATAACTAAAAAAGAGGAGAGTAAGAAACTTACCGAATAGATTTTATTTCAAATTCTAGTTCCTTGATGAACTATACACGAGGAAGGCACTATCGAGGGTATGCCAAATTTAATTTGGCATAACCTTGTTCATATTCAAATTGTGTTTGGCGTGCCTCCTCTGTTGAAGCCCATATGGAAGCTAAGATATTATTCATCTCAACAAGGAAACATTTAAAAGTAACAAAAAGCTTAAAACGAACAAGTAATCAAAAAATAATTTTAAACTAAACACTAGTCTCCGGAAACGGAGCCAAACGAACAAGTACACAGTTTTTCCGTTGTAATACATGATTTGTAAATAAGGCCTAATTCCAAAGAGATTGTGTAGTAAATTGGCTTCAATTGACAAGGTTTGCTTTTAAGCGAAAGTGGTAAAAAAGGGGGTTTTGGTTTATACAAATGGTTCACACTTAAGCAACTAATGATAACTCAAGGTATTAAAAATCTAGGAACCATTCACACCAAATCAAGATTGATATCATGATCAAAGAGTGTATAAGAATCTTGGCGGTGTTGGAATAAATCATGTATAATAATGGTGGCCCATCTTTAGTTCGGTGAACGAGGTAACGGAGAAAACCGTCTTATGATCACAAGAGTGATATTAACAATAAGACATTCCGAGTTTAGGCACATAGGAGATACATTTCCACTATAGGAAATGACTAAGAGGTCTTGTCAATATCTACCCCACCACACAAGCACACTTCAAGGGAAGGGTTACACAAAAGGGGAAGCTTAGTGGTTTTCATGTTATCCTCCTAATCCACTTCCTAGCATTTAAACAATGCAATCTACAAACATTCAAAAGCCGGGTAATGATCAACGACTTCATCACAAAACTTAGCCCATTCATAAGCCTTATGGCGGATATAACACATTACTTTTCCCATCTTGCACACATGCGATTCAACTTAGGAAAGTGTACAAATCAAAGAAAGATAACACGGGAAATCGTAAAATATTTTAGGGAATACATCTACTAAAACTATGTTCATTTATATGCCCTATGGTGGAGATACTTTTACTATTACATTCATAAGCGATTCAACAAAGTTTAGTATTCAAACCCTAAGTTTATACTCATAAGGAAAATGGCTAATCATGCATGCAAGGGGCGTTTCAACATATATATATATATATATATATATATATATATATATATATATATATATATATATATATATATATATATATATATATATATATATATATATATATATATATATATACACTCAAATCATTGGAAATCACAATAAATGAGGCTTTCACCCCCAAATCCTTAGAGGAGGGCTTTAGCTACTCATGGTAAAGATTGCAAGAAAATCTAAAGCATGCATCATATTTTAAATATCTGGAAAGATAAACAAACTTTGAAATAACAAACATATAAAATAAAGTAGGGAAATCAGAAATTACAACTCAAAAAGATATTGGTGTTCTTGATGTTCTTGTAAAATTAAAGCTTTTGATCTAAACTAATTAGAAGATTTGAAAATAAAGTGTTTTGCTAGCTTCCTCTAGAAAAAGAGAGAATCGTAAGCCTAAAATAGAACCAAAATCACAAACTATATCTTCTTAATGGATGAAAAAGGTATTAATAGAAGTTGAATTCATCTTTTGACCCATAGAATATATCATTATACCCTCAAAATAAGGAAAATTCACACAAACAACCACAAGTAGGCGTGTCACCACATGTAAGGGCACGGTCCATAAGGGAGGTCTAGAAGAAAGTCCTAGGGTTGGTCCCGGTTTTGTAGTGGTTAGGCCAACATGGGCAAGGTCAGTCCAGAGATCGGTCCACAAGTTGGTCCAAATCTTCATTGGTTGGTGTTTTTTGGTCTTGCTTCCTTGCTTGTGTGTTGTGAACTAAACCTTCTTGGTGCTTCTTAGGTCTCTTGTTTTGGATCTTTGGGAGACTCATTTGGATTTGTAGGGGCTTGTTTGGATTTGGGAGAGACTTCATTTAAATCATAAATATTACACAACATCCCCGTCCTCAATCTTAACATAAATATTACGCAAATCTAGAAGAATTGTGTTCAACTGATCTAAGTGCTCACGAAGTTGCGTACCTTCCTGCATTCCTAGGTTGAACCAACGTTGCTTCAAAAGCAACATGTTGGTGAGAGAAATTTCCATGTAGAGGCCCTCCAACTTCAACCACTGTTTGACTGTGGTATCTTGATCCGAAACCTCGCATAAGACATCATATGCGAGACACAACATGATGGTCGACTGGACCTTATCCTCCTGAGTGGCTATCTTAGCAGCATCGCCCTTTTCCTTATCGGATTCCTTCCTTGACAACGGCCCCCATAAGCCCCGTTGTTTCAATAACGCTCGCATCTTGATTTGCCAAATACTAAAATTGTTCCTCCTTGTGAACTTGTCGATCTTCATGTGGAAATATGACATATTTCCCTCAGACTACAGAAAACCAAAGAATCCAAAGCTCTGGTAGCATTTTGTTGTGCGGAATCATTGAGAAAGAACATAATTTAACAAACAAGAAAGAAAACACACACAGGTTTATAGTGGTTCACCCAATAAAAGCTACATCCACTTTCCAAAGAGATTTTATTCACGAGTTTCATAATACAAATGAGAGGATAAACAAATGATAACTAGGTAATCCCAGATCAACTAGATTATTCTAGTTAAACATATAATCAATTAATAGGAGACAAAGGAATCCTACAATATATATAGGAACAAAACCCTAGGTTTATACTTGGACAATTTTATACTTGGAGTGTTTTATAATTAGTAGGTTTATACTTGACATGTTTATAGTTGGACCCTAAGTATAAGACTAATTCAAATAGAAAAGGCCCAAACAAAAGATAAGCCCAATTCAAGGCATATCAACAATAATTTTGTTGATTAAATATTGTTTGGTTTCGGAAATACGAGATGCTCCACCAGGTATAACATAGTAACGTAAGGTTGTGTGTGTTGAGCTTGTTCCTTATTAAATTAATTGTAATGACGGGTTAGGGGTTATTCCATGTTATTTGGCTAATAACATTTGTACAATTTGGGATAATATTACACTTGTGTTACTTGATACTTGTTACTCAAACCCCCAAAGATTTGATTGATCACCCATTTCCTTTCTTTTACAAACTTAGACCTTGTTATTGAACTTGATACTTACAAGCTATATATAATTTCTCTTGGGATTTCGACATTGATGAAAACACCATGTAGTTACATTGACAATGACCGTATACTTGCGGGAATATGTGAGTTTTTAGTGTCTCACTAACTCACATCAAATATCAACACTAATTAACCGCCTAAATTCGAACATCACAAAAATCTAGAAGATGGATTATTTTTATAGATTTGAACACCAAAAAGTATACAAAAGAAAATAGGGAGGATGAAATGTTGATTCAATTGAAATTGGGGTTTTTGGAGAACCTTCGATCTAAATGTAGGTCTAGATGTAGATTCAACCAAACAATACAAGTGTTGATTCAACTGATATTGAACGGACCCTAAATTTCCTTTGTTTGTCGGATTCAATTCAAATCAACCAATGAAAAGAAATAGAGAGTGGGAAAAAAAAGATTAAAAAAAGTAGAAGAGAGGTTACCTTCACCGGATTATATTCAACATATGGTCAGAATTTTTCACCGGTTCCAAACACACCATCCTCAGATCGAGATGGGAAGATAAGAGTTTGGGGCGGCGAAGAACGTAATTAGTTTATTTTTTTGGTTAACACGTACAACTACACATATCATGTGTGGTTATATATAACTTTTTTTCCCATTATAGTTAAGCATGATATATGTGTAATTAATCGGCTCCAATTACGCATATCTATGTGTAGAGCTGTCAAAAGTTGGCCCGACCCGTGAACCCGACCCGACGAACCCGACCCCGACAAACCCGAACCCGAACCCGAACCCGACCTGACCCCAAAAATTTTGAAAAAGAAAATCCCTAGAACCGACCCGATTTAGCCCGAAGGAATTGATGATCCGAAGTAACCCAACCCGAATAACCCAATAGCCCGAAGCAACCCGACCCAAATGAACCGATAGCCCGAACTAACCCGACCCGTTATAACCCGACCCGAAGCAACCCGACCCGAAATAACCCGACCCGAATGACCCGATAGCTCGAAGTAACCCAACCTAAAGTAACCCGACCCAAAGTAACCCGACCCGAATAACCCGATAGTCCAAAGTAACCCGACCCGAATGACCCGGTAGCCCAAAGTAACCCGACCTTAAATGACTCGATAACCCCGTAAATTTTAACGCATACAAATAGGGTATTTTAGATTTCATTGATACTTTTGAGTTAAATTGATAATTATTTACATGATTTATTAAGAGAATACATAGATAAAATTTTACCTAGAAATAGGGTAATTTAAAAAATAATTTAATCATACACCAACTATTTTGATGCATACAATAACTATAACTCGATAAGTATATAATGACATTCTTCAACTCCGACACGATAAATGTAAGTCTATAATCCATATTCATACAATAACTATAAATCGATAATTTTAACTCATTAAAATAATTCTTGATTTTAACTTAAGGTTTACTAATAACCTATTAACCCATACTATAAATTTATAATATAAGTCTATAATGACATATTACATAATATAATACGTACATATTACATAATCTATATTATAAGTCGGATATCCAAATCAAATGAATAATGTTAAAATCATTTCGATTAAACATATATGTATCAAATGGGAAAAGCATTATGGATCAAATGGATCGGTCAATCGGCATATTAGATATTTTGATCAAACGGATCAGTCAGATATCCATATCCGGTCAAATTCATATTCAATCAAACATATCGGGCTAAAACCATCGCGATCAAACATATATCTGGATAATTATCCGATCCGACTAAGTTCGTTTTTAGATACCATATTTTAGAACATGGATCAAATAGATCGACCGAATTCCACGGATTATCATCCGATTCGACAAAATATGATAGATTTTATTTTACATTTTATAACAAACAAATTAGGAAAAGCATATATGGATTAAATGGATCGGTCAGTCGGTTAGATTAGATATTTTGATCAAACGGATCAGTCAGATATCCATATCCGGTTAAATTCATATTCAATCAAACATATCGGGCTAAAACCATCGCGATCAAACATATATCTGGATAATTATCCGATCCGACTAAGTTCGTTTTTAGATACCATATTTTAGAACATGGATCAAATAGATCGACCGAATTCCACGGATTATCATCCGATTCGACAAAATATGATAGATTTTATTTTACATTTTATAACAAACAAATTAGGAAAAGCATATATCGATCAAATGGATCGGGTAGTCGGTCAGATTAGATATTTTGATCAAACGGATCAGTCAAATATGCGTATCCGGTTAAATTCATATTCAATCAAACATATCGAGCTAAAACCATTCCGTTCAAACATATATGTGGATAATTATCCGATCCGACTAAGGTTGTTTTTAGATACCATATTTTAGAATATTGATCAAATAGATCGACCGAATTCCATAGATTAGTATCCGGTTCGGCAAAAGATGATAGATTTTATTTTAAATTTATAAAAAACAAAATAGGAAAAGCATATATGGATCAAATGGATTGGTCAGTCGGTCAGATTAAATATCAAACGGATCAATCGGATATCCATATCCGGTTAAATTCATATTCAATCAAACAAATCGGGCTAAAACCATTCCGATCAAACATATATGTGGATGATTATCCGATCCGGATATAGTCGTTTTTAGATACCATATTTTAGAATATGGATCAAATAAATCGACCGAGTTCCACAGATTATTATCCGAATTCCACAAATCATTATTGTATTATTGTTATTATTACTTATTACGCATGTTTTTTTAATCTACTATTACATTTTTTAAAATATAGTGCACTGTGTGTATGAGCCGTAGTCTTTCGGACCGAGATCGGACCATAGCCGAGTTTGGCTTTGGGCTGAGATCGGCCAGCCGCACCCGTGGACACTTGGTGCCGCCCCTGCGTCTTCCCGCCCCTGCGGTCCTGGCTGCTGCCCCTGCGGTTTCCGCCGGCTGCAGCCGGCTTTGTTGACTCCTTAGACCCGTGATTTACCCTTTACTCTTCTTATGCTTTTCCTTGGCCGATCTAGGGATTCCTTCTTCACTTCACCTCCAGTTCTTCACGTTCTCCTTGCCTCCTTGCTTCCCTTGCCTTCCCTTGATCTTGTTCTTAAGTTTTTGGAAGAGTTTTGGCTTGAGAGTTGGGTGTCGTAGCTGTGGTTGTTGATGGTTGTGTGTAGAATGAGCTTGGAGGCTAGCTCTTGAAGTGTGTTGATCTTCCCTGCAGCCTAGGACAACAAGAGTGGTAAGTAACCTTGCCTTTCCTTCTTTCTTCCCTTGATTCATCTCTTTAGCTTAGGTTTAGATGCATGTATAGGTGTGTATTGACGTGGGTTTATGTATGTATATACTTGTATGTAACTTTGGATGAGTGAAGACGTGATTTGATCACGAGAAGAGCCGAAGAGAAGCCGCGGGATAACTTCCTGCGTTGTCGCCACCCCGCGGCCAGAAGTCACCGTCCCCGCGGCACCTGTGCCATATCGCCCTCGCCGTGCCAGCGGTGTGCCAGCGTTGCCAGCGGCCCGTGTTACCGCCCCCGCGGCTGAGTGCCGCCGCGCCTGCGGTCGCCTGTGTTCCGCCCCTGCGTCTCTCCTTCACGCAGGTGCGTCTTGTTCCGGTTCTACCTTGAGTAAGGTAGATCCTTTCATTTCATAGTATGAGTCATCTAGTAGTATGCTAGGTACGAGTATGAGGTTAGAATGAGGTTGAGTACAGTATTGTTTGTGCCGGTTACGGCCTTGAGGTTTACGAGTTAGAATATGATCCTTATGGATCCCTTGGGTCTAGGTGTGACCCTGTTATAGATATGAGTGTGATGTATCTTGCCATACCTTGTTTAGGTTGTGTTGATCTCCAGAGAGGAGCCGGTTGGGTTTGGAACTTCGGAGTTTGAGGTAAGTCCATAGGACTTACTTAGCTGCCATCCTTATATTGGATGTGTGCATGAGTGGTGATTGTTATATGTTTTATAGCATGCGTTATGGTTATTACCGACCTATGATGTATTGATTGCCCATTGTAGGGTTGTGAAAACTTTTCCATTCATCCCGCTGGGAGTTGGGGGTTCTCTGTGGTCAGGCCAGACCTGGTAAACGGTTCGGGCACTCTCCATTCCCTTAGGGTACATGGGGGGGTGTTCCAAGCACCACTCCAGCTGGTTATAGTACCCAGAGACGAGGGTTATATTCCTCGTGTCACCTATTTTCATATGGAGATATTTGTTTATACGATGCGTGTGCTGGACTATTGATATAAAGATAATAAACCGGGTAAATGTGTGATAGCATGATGAATGTTTATATTTCCATGAGGTGTGTTTGTGCTCTGCATGATCTCGTATATGTGTATGGTTAGCTAACGGTTTTATACCGTGTTGTAGATCTTTTGCAGGTTAGGAGAACTGCAGAGTGATCCAGAGTGGGTGATCTGCTGAGGGCTCCGTACACTGGGGTCATACTCGTGGGTTACGGGATATTTTGATCATGTATATACGTTATGTTTTGTTTGTACTCAGCAGCGTTGTATAAACCTTTTGATACTTTTATAACAGTTTGATGTTTTGTATTTAATCCATCGGTGCCTTGTTGTAAGATTCAGTGAACTTGTTGTCAGGCTAGGGTCAGGATCCATTGTGAGATCCTAGCCCAGTAGCACTCCGAGTCCTACGGATTTGGGGTGTTACAAAGTTGGTATCAGAGCCCAGGTTGACAACAATGACAATGGTAATCTTCAATAAAGTTCGAATAGATAAATAAACAAAACCCGAAAGGTGTCTGACTTTTCAAAAGACTTTGGTTTTGAAATGAGTACAAATGTTTTGGGATATCGTGTACGTGAGCCATCACCCCTCTAAAGATCTCGACAATATAGGTATATATATATAGATAGATACTATTTGATGTGATGTGTGATCTTATATATCTATACATACGGCATATATATAGCCTCCTGAGTAGGTTACGTCCTCTGCAGATGTTTCAGACTAGAGCACCTGCAGCTGGACGGGGTAGAGGTAGAGGTAGACCCCCTCTAGGTAGAGGACGGGGTAGGATTCCTGCTGCTGATGTACGGGTAACAATATCGCTTCAAGAGAATGTGGCTGAGAGTGCCGCCTCGGGGATTGGGAAGGGTATAGTTGAGAGACATACACCACAACGAGTCTAGTCAAATGACTCGGGTTATGTCATTATGAGGGGACCAGATTTCCGTGCGTATATTAGACAAGTGGAGGAGGCTGCTAGAGCAGGTGAACGTATTCTTGATCTTCCAGTACATGGGGAATCATTTGAAGGATTGCATAGAATTACTCAGGTGCCAGTTGTACCGGCACGTGCTGCTGAGATTACCCGAGTTTCAGGGGAGCATAGAAGGTCTGGGAAGAGACAGCGGATAGGACAGATCAGGGATACTGGTTGGGTTGCTGGCTCAGGGCAAGGCCAGAATCGCCAGAGTCAACCCCCACTTGTACCAGTTACAGATCAAGGACGGCGATGTTTTAATTGTGGTAAGTATGGACATACGCAACGAAGGTGCACGAGGCAGACAGTGACTTGTTACATCTGTGGCAGACGAGGTCACAAACATATTTTCTGTAGACATGGTAGAGTTGTGTCTCAGCCGGGTTCTTTTCCTGTTTGGGTAGTTGGGAGTGGACAGAGGTCACCTCAGCAACAACAACGACAACAACCTGGGCCGACCAAAGGTGCTGAAGGAATGGTAGGTTTTGAACGATACCAGAGACGCTCAAGTTACCCCGCAGCTGCATTGGTTGCTGCTACGGGTCCACGGTGTTTTTACTGTAATGATCTTGGACATTTACGACCAGCATGCACGTATCCGTTAGTGACTTGCTTCACTTGTGGTGGGCAAGGTCACCTAGAGATTTTCTGTAGATGGAGCGGAGTTCTACCACAGCAAAGTTCTTTTCCTGCCCTTGCAGTGAGAGGTGGACAGAGATTACCTCAACAGATACAGGGACCGTGGAGAATCCCAGATTGCCTTACTACTGTGGGAGCTGCTCCGGGGCCGAGTAGAGGCTTAGGTGTGTATTGACGTGGGTTTATGTATGTATATACTTGTATGTAAATTTGGATGAGTGAAGACATGATTTGATCATGAGAAGAGCCGAAGAGAAGCCGCGGGATAACTTCTTGCGTTGTCGCCGCCCCCGCGGCACCTGTGCTGTAGCGCCCGCGCCGTGCCAGCGTTGCCAGCGGCCTGTGTTACCGCCCCCGCGGCTGAGTGCCGCCGCGCCTGCGGTCGCCTGTTTTCCGTCCCTGCGTCTCTCCTTCACACAGGTGCGTCTTGTTCCGGTTCTACCTTGAGTAAGGTAGATCCTTTCATTTCATAGTATGAGTGGTCTAGTAGTATGCTAGGTACGAGTATGAGGTTAGAATGAGGTTGAGTACAGTATTGTTTGTGCCGGTTACGGCCTTGAGGTTTACGAGTTAGAATATGATCCTTATGGATCCCTTGGGTCTAGGTGTGACCCTATTATAGATATGAGTGTGATGTATCTTGCCATACCTTGTTTAGGTTGTGTTGATCTCCACAGAGGAGCCGGTTGGGTTTGGAACTTCAGAGTTTGAGGTAAGTCCATAGGACTTACTTAGTTGCCATCCTTATATTGGATGTGTGCATGAGTGGTGATTGTTATATGTTTTATAGCATGCGTTATGGTTATTACCGACCTATGATGTATTGATTGCCCATTGTAGGGTTGTGACAACTTTTCCATTCATCCCGTTGGGAGTTGGGGGTTCTCTGTGGTCAGGCCAGACCTGGTAAACGGTTCGGGCACTCTCCATTCCCTTAGGGTACATGGGGAGGTGTTCCAGGCACCACTCCAGCTGGTTATAGTACCCAGAGGCGAGGGTTATATTCCTCGTGTCACCTATTTTCATATGGAGATATTTGTTTATACGATGCGTGTGCTGGACTATTGATATAAAGATAATAAACCGGGTAAATGTGTGATAGCATGATGAATGTTTATATTTCCATGAGGTGTGTTTGTGCTCTGCATGATCTCGTATATGTGTATGGTTAGCTAACGGTTTTATACCGTGTTGTAGATCTTTTGCAGGTTAGGAGAACTGCAGAGTGATCCAGAGTGGGTGATCTGCTGAGGGCTCCGTACACTGGGGTCATACTCGTGGGTTACGGGATATTTTGATCATGTATATACGTTATGTTTTGTTTGTACTCAGCAACGTTGTATAAACCTTTTGATACTTTTATAACAGTTTGATGTTTTGTATTTAATCTATCGGTGCCTTGTTGAAAGAATCAGTGAACTTGTTGTCAGGCTAGGGTCAGGATCCATTGTGAGATCCTAGCCCAGTAGCACTCCGAGTCCTACGGATTTGGGGTGTTACACTGTGCACACCAAAGTCTAAAACAAGTAAACAACACAAATTTTATTTCATCTTTTATCAAATTAATATTTTCGTATAAATTTTAGAGTAAATCACACAAATCCGAACATAAATTGACCCGAATCAAGATGTTAGGCAACCCGATCCGGTTTCGACCGAACCCAAACATAAATTGATCAAGATGTTAGCCAAACTGTTTTGGTTTTGACCCAACCCAAACATAAACTTACCCGACTCTAACCGGATTGACCCGTTTTAACCCGAACAACTAATACCCGACCCAAACTGGCCCGACTCGAAACAAACCGATAAAAATGAGAGCTTGTTTTAACCCGACCCGTTTCAACCCGTGCCTGTTATGACCGACCCGATTCCCACCCGTCCCGTTATATCCCGGGAACCGAGACTACCCGTTAACCCGTTTCAACCAGAACAAACGATACCCGACCCAAACCAACACGACCCGAATAATAACCAAGTCGTTTTTTGTTAACCCGACCCGTTTCAACCCGGGCTTGTTGGGACCCGACCCAAACCCGACCTGTTAGTCCCGTTTGACACCTCTACTATGTGTAGTTTTTCAAACCTAACCCAAAAATAAAAACTAAATACGCAGTTTCGGACAAAAATCAAATATTGCACCAAACGACGTCGCTTTTAGTAGAGCAGGAGTGAGGGAAATCTGGATTCAAGTAAACGACACCGTATAAGCCGCGCATAGGCAGAGTATCCAAGGCGGCCCCTCCCTCGCTTCTCAAAAACGGGGTACAGCAAGAGCAACAAATACGTTTGACTCGACACACTCTCCTCTTTCCTAATCCTATTCACAGTACTCTCTTTCAAAACTTCCCCCTTGATAACCGCAATCTTCTCTCTACTCAAACCTCTCCGTTTCTTCGCCTTCAATGGCCGACCAGCTCATTTATACACAATGAAGATCACCTCCAACACTGCCCTATCAACCACGCTCCCTCAATCATCCATACAACAGCTCGATAATCAACAGACGACCCCTCCTTCTCTTCACTTGGGTCCAGATCTTCCGAAAAAGCCTGCTCACCGGAGACTTTCCCGTCGGAGGGCCTCGGTGGTCTCCGCCAGGACCCCTAGGAAGGATGCTAGCTCATCGGCGGTCGGGAAGCGGACAGGTCCTCCTACACCTCTTCTTCGGTGGAAGTTTGATGAGGTGGACGAGGGAGAGAGGAAACCGGTGAAGAATGTGGTGGACGGAGATGATGTTAATCCGACTATGGTAGGTACTAGGTGTCAGAAGGTGAGGGAAGTCGGAAGTACAGGTGGAGGAGCGGTTTCGGTGAGGACGCTCGCTACTGCTCTCTGGCGGCTGCAGCCTCTGGACGCCGTTGCTGATGGCGGACATGAGCGGCGCGTGTCCAGACACGTGGAGGATCGGTTACCGTTTATGGTACGTTTTAATTTCTGGCTTTGATTCCCTTTATGTCTCCTTAATGTGGTCAGATCTGAAGAGTCTCTTCATTGTTTGTTGTATTTCAGTTTGAAATCAAAATATTACGTGTTGATAGAGCTGTTTTTGCTTCTTTCAATATCATTCAGTTCTCTGTTTCAAGTGCTGAGAACTCGCTGTTTGATGTATATTCTTTGATATTGAGTTACGACGGTAGCTGCAATTTGCTATTACGAATGCCAGATAGCAAATTTGTCCATTGTTGCCATGTTATACTGCTAGAACTACATTGTTTAAATTAATGCTTTAATTAATATGCTTACCAAATGCAAGTTGAACTTGCTACTTGTTTTATGAGTTCCAGACCTGCTAGCTAACCGGTTTGAATCCTCTCGTTGTTGCAAAAAGAAAAAAGAAGTGTCAACATGAGAGCAGTCCACTTGTTGATTGACGTGATATTTGGTGCTTCAATGAAGTAATGATCAGTGTCATTTATTGTTTTGCTTGTTGTTTTCTACCAAATCATCAATTAAATTTGCATAAACTTGTCTGTTAATTTGGCATTTGGTTGAACCCTCACTATAGTGGATCGTGAAGGACTAGGAAACATGCTACGAGGTATTGTTTTATTTTTGGGCAAATCTTCAAATTGGATTGATTTAAATTTTGTTTCTCCTTTTGCAGCATGAGACCAACCACGTTGCAGATTGGTTGCCTAGTCATCATGAAAGCGGACGATTGAGCTCTGTGGCAAAAGATCAACCGAGGAGCCCTTGTTCTGTGAATGGTTCAATAAATAGATACATTTGTGAGGTAATCTTTCTTATATATACCTCATTGCTCCCTCGATTTATCATTATTAGGTAATCTTTGTCTATATTGCTCCAGTAAGTGCTAGGCCAGGGCATAAGTCAGCTCCTGGCTAGTATGAGTCATGAAGTGGCTTTACTCTCCTGAACTATTCAGTTGCATTTAATGTGGTTGAGGTCAATCTTTGAAGACAAAGTTCATCATATAACCTATTAGCCCTCTATCAAACAATAGATGAAATTAAGATTATTTTGTAAGTCATGACATTGTTCTTATATGTATGTAGATTGGCTGAACACGAAATCCCGACCCCCCTAATTATAATTTGTTTATGTATGATCTTCTTTTTCTTCTCTTCTGAAACCTAATATGTGATGAATCTCTTTATTATTCTTACCTCATAGCCCCAAGCTTCTTTAAAGCTCTCTACCTACGCAATGGAGGGGGCAACAAAGTGGGACCCAGTTATTCAAAAAAGAATTGAAGAGCGCAGTAGCTCCTCAAGGTTACTCGATGAAAAACTGAACGCCATCTCAAAGGCCTCAGCGCTTCAATCAGAGCTTGACCAGGCTCAATCCCGAATTGAGGAGCTTGAATCAGAAAGAAGTTCTTCAAAGAAGAAACTAGAACATTTCTTAAGGAAGCTCAGTCAGGAGAAGGCAGCATGGCGGAGTAGAGAACACGAAAAGGTCCGTGCAATCATTGATGGAATGAAAGCAGACTTGAACAGAGAAAGGAAGAACCGTCAAAGATTGGAAATTATCAATTCAAAGCTGGTCAATGAGCTGGCTGAAACAAAAGTTGTCACAAAGAGGTACATGCAGGACTATGAAAAGGAAAGGAAAGCTAGAGAGTTGGTTGAAGAAGTTTGCGATGAACTTGCAAAGGAGATTGGTGAAGACAAGGCCGAAATTGAAGCAATTAAGAGAGAATGCATGATGATTCGGGAGGAAGCTGATGATGAGAGAAAGATGTTGCAAATGGCCGAGGTGTGGCGAGAGGAACGCGTCCAAATGAAGCTAGTTGATGCAAAGGTAACTTTAGAAGACAAATTCTCTCAAATGAATAAAATCATAGCAGATCTCGAAAATTTCCTTAAGTCCAAAAACGAGGCTTTGGATCCTAAGGAGATAAAAGAGGTTGAAATACTTCATAATTCTGTTGCTTCTGTGAAGATACAATGTGTCAAGGAATTTAGCTACGATCCCCCGAAATCCGATGATATTTTCTCTGTTTTTGAGGAAATGGCTATGGAGGAAACTGGTGAGAGGGAGATACAAATAGAGAACCCTGAGTTAGATGATGATAAAAGCGGATGGGAAACAGTGAGCCATGTTGATGATCATGATTCGAGTTTCTCATGTGAAGAAAGCATTGTATCAATCAACAAAGGCGACGAAACACCAGTGAGTGGTGTCAGTGAGGTATGTTCAGTTCAGTCTAAACAGATGAAGAAACCATCATCAATATCGCGCCTTTGGAGATTGGGTCACACGAATAGCTTCAAAAATCGGTTTTCTGGATTTTCTGATGGAAGGATTTCAAATGGAAGTAGTATAACGACTTCCGATTGTGGGTCTAGACGAGGTGGGTACATTCCGATGGACTTAGCGAGCTATTGTAGCTCGCCTGATACAGGCGGTCAGAAGATGAGCTTGAAGTCGAAGCTCTTGGAGGCTAGAATGGGAAGTCAGAAGATCCAACTACGCCAAGTGCTGAAGCATGAGATGTAGGTGATAACTATGAAGATGAATGTAAGCTTGTAACTTATATTGTTGGTTCTGTCTTTTTATTGTTTCAAAATGTAAGGGCAGGTTGTACTCGGAAGTTGGAGAGCAAAAATTGTTGTGTATTCTAGCGTCGTATATGTTATCATGTATGTAGAACTTATTGGTGATATTTCCACTTTGTTGCAGCATTTCGAATTATTGAAAATGGATCAGTGGTCCCCCAACGATAAAATAAAAATATATGATTTGAGGGTTTGCAAATAATATAATACTCGATCTTCAATTCAAATGAACGGAGTTAACGGCTATAATCTGTGGAGCGTTAGCGGCTAGATCATTTATGCACTTTTCATAATACTCCAACGATAAAATTTGTCCCTTTTAAAAGATTTATTTCATAAGCTTTAATTGATCTGAATCCGTCTCCCACTCGCATATAAATCCCCGCCTCTGCAGATTATTGGGTCAGATGTCATTAGAGTAGTAAAAAGCTTCTGCAGATCTGGAAAAATTCTCAAACAGTTGAACCCCACATTCATTGCATTACTGCCGAAAGTGGACAACCCGTCAACAACCTCTAACTATAGACCAATAAGCTTATGCTCGACAATATACAAAATAATTGCTAAAATTCTGGCATGTAGACTAGGACGAGTCCTTCCAAAACTAATTCACCTACTACAAAGTGCGTTTACAAAAAATCGGGCAATACATGACAATGTTCTTATAGCCCATGAAGTTTTTCACGGATTTAGATCCAATAAAGGAAAGCAAGGCTATATGGCCATAAAACTAGACATGGAAAAAGTTTACGATAAAATGGAATGAAATTTTCTAAAAGAGGTTCTCCAAAAATTTGAATTTAGTGAAAAATTTTGGAGCTGATTAACGAATGTGTTACGACTGTCTCTTATTCGATACTAATAAATGATTTCCCAACAAGCATCATTGTACCTCAAAGAGGAATTTAACAAGGCGATCCGTCTGAAATTTTAGCCAGAAATATACAAAAAATAAGCAGAGAGAACCCGAAGACAATTGGATTTCCCATTACAAAGAACGGTTCAATAATCCCATTCTTAGCGTTTGCGGATGACATTATAATTTTCACTAAAGCAACAACGGAAGCTAGCAATAAGATTATGACAATTCTTAGCGATTACTATAAAGTTTCGGGTCAAGTTATTGACTATCATAAATCCTCATTTCAAACATCTAACAACGTAGACCAAACAAATAAAAGGAGGATTCAATCTCTACTTGGTATTAACTCATCTAACAATATCGAACAATATCTAGGATACCCTATTGTGAATGGAAGGGTGAATAAAGATATCTTCAACAAGAAGGAAGAGCAACCTTAAGAAAACCAAACCTAAATGCGAAACCAAACCATCTTATGCAGGCTTTTATGTTACCAACAAGTATCCACAACGAACTTGATAAAATTAACAGGAATTTATTCTGGAATAAAGGTCCAAATTTCCGGCCTCTTATAAGATGGGACAAAGTTTGTAAACCAAAGTCCTTAGGCGGTATAGGGATCAGAAAAACTAAGGATATGAATAAAGCACTCCAAATAAAACTATTATGGAAAATCATGGCAAAACCGGACAATAAATGGGTTAAAAAAAATAGACGAAAAATACCTTCATGGACAATGCATTTGGAATTATGAAAGTGGAAAGAATACTTCGTGGCAATGAAAGAAATTGAACAAACTCAAAGAGGAATTTAATAAAGGTCTAAGATGGCAAGTGGGAGACGGAAGAACAATAAATTTCTGGAAGAATAGATGGTTGCTGGAAAAACCACTAATAGAGTTAGTCTCAGATAAATCCAACATAAACCTCGTAGAGAAGGTTAGTGCATTTATCTCTGGTGGAAATTGGAATCAAAGCATTGTTTAACAACTAAGGACAACACTGCTAAGGGACATTGTCAATAAAATTATAATCTCCCTGTAAATAATATAAGAGATAGAGTATACTGGCATGCTAATTTGGATGGCTGGTACTCGACAAAGTCGGCAATGGAGATAATACAACAAAGAAAAGTGATGTGACTAAAGACAAATCTTGGATATGGAAAATGAACATAAGGCCTAAAGTCCAAAATTTCTTGTGGAAATTGGTCCTAAACAGCATTCAACAAAATAAATTCTTGACAAGCAAAAAATCTCGGTAGTAATGCACTGCGAATTTTGCAACCACCACACGGAGAGCGCGAAGCACCTTTTCTTCGAGTGTCCGTGTACACATCAAATCATAGATAACGTTAAAATATCAGAACTAATTAATGAGTGCGATACCTCGGCGCAAAACATTTATGACACGCTATTACAAATAAAAGAAGCACTATCACTGATTGAACTCAGAGAACTAGTTATGATTTGGTGGAACATCTGGATGGCCAAAAACCAAACTATCTTCCATAATAAAAAAAAAACTTCCTCCAAATTTGAAACAAATTGCTCTAAAACAATTAGTTGAGTGGGATGAAGCCAATGTCAATCTAAAAGATACCACTCAATGAACAAAATCAAGAAGGAAAAGTAAGAACATCAAATGGCAGAAACCAAAAGAGAACTATGTCAAACTTAACTTCGATGCATCAAGAAACAATAATAACCAATATGCGTTCGGATTCATCGTTCGTGATAATTCTAGTTTCCGTTTGGCTGCAGGAAAAGGAATATGCAAAGCTGAGTCAGTCCTTGAGGCAGAAGCTTTTGCTCTTCGGGAGGGTCTAAAAAAGGCCACGCTGTTAGGGATTACATCAATCAAGATAGAAGGAGATAACCTGATGCTCATCAACCATTAAACCGGTCGTGGAATCCCCTTGGGAGGCGGATATGATCATCTCTGATATATCTACCTTGATCTTGAGCTTCACACAATCCAGTGTCATTCACATCTTCAGGGAAATCAACACGGTAGCAGACAAGCTCGCCCTCCATAGTCACAATGCCTTCACTAATGATGAGGACCTACTTGATGATGTTGTCTACCTCATCCACTTGGATACCATAGGTCAGTCGGTCTCTAAGAGCTGACTCACTTATTTCCCTTACCTTGTATCAACAAAAAAAATAAAAATTTCCCACCTCTTGCACGCTCTGCACATGCACCATAAGCTTAATTTTGGAAAGTGACTTATATATCAGTTCTCATCAAAATTTGAAAGTTGGAGCAACATACATAACTTTATATGTTGGATTTGAAAGGTAGAGAACTGAAAATCTATAAATATAGAACAAACAACTTCCAAAGTTTACATCCAAACACTCAAATTCGATTTCCTCTAATATAGTTTCGTTCGTTATAAAAATGTTGGCATACAAAGATAGAGATGATGTTGATTCCGATGGTGAGAGCGTAAGCCTTTTGTTTGATGAAAACAAATTATAGTGATGTGGATGAACTTCCCACACTTCTCCAAGTAAGTTCTTAATATAAGTTGATTATTTTATGTGTTTACATAGAAACTGTGTAAATATCATTTTTTTATTACAAGTATTTAAAATACATTGTTAATAATATTAGATTGTTACCGATACTGTAAAATTAATGTTTTTCTCATATTGTATTAGGTTCTTACGGAATTCTCGCGTGATATCGGTACAAATTATTCTTCTTTGTTTGAATTGTACGGATATTTTCATAATCGTAATGAATTTGTGAGTATGACTCGTTTTTTGGCGAACACAATGAATATGGTGTTGGTCACAAACAAATCATGGTTGGATAGAAGTGGCCTCTGTAACTTTTGTTTGTCATGCGAGATATATGGAGAACCTATAAAGGAGAAAGATGTCAATCCTAATCATTGTCAAGTACTAGCCGGAAAGAGAGGTCGAAAAAGTGCACATGCAAGTTTGAACTCGAGGGTCACATATTGAATGTAACACCCCAAATCCGTAGGACTCGGGGCGCTACTGGGCTCGGATCTCACAATGGATCCTGACCCTAGCCTGACAACAAGTTCACTGTATTTTACAACAAGACACAAATAGATTAAATCCAAAACATGAAACTGATATATAAATATCAAAAGGTAATACAAAAGTACCGCACTACTACAAAACAGGACAAATACCGTGGATATTTGACGGGATATAACGCGTACTAGATCTGCTATAATCGTATTCGCAGTATTTTCTTATAAAGTAAATACCGTGGGCATTCCAAATCAACATCCGTGGTATTTTCTCAACTATATACCACGGATAAAACATATCCGTGGTATATTCCCTACATAATATCCGCCATTTATGATGTTATATATCGCGGATGTACAAAGATCCGTGGTATATACCATGCTCATATCCGCGGTATATATGTCAATATAACGCGGATATTGTTGACACTTTACCTTGGAGTTACGGCCGTGGTATAGTATAAGAACATCCGCGACATATAGTATGTCATATCCGCGGTATATTATTTGCAACATCCGCGGTATATTTATGTGAGGTCCGTGTTATATTCTATGTGATGTCCATGATATATTGTATCTAACGTCCGTGATATAATATTTCTTTCATATCCTCTAATGTAGGTATATACCACGGAGATGATTATCCGGGGTATTTGATAATTTAAAATTTTAAAAGGGAAATTAAAAAACCGAATATTTACCACCTGCGTATGAAATACAACGTGATATCTTACATACAATTCATATTACTCAAATCACAATTGATATTCTGATTAAATTTAGCTAACAAATTTCTCCGACAAAATATTCAAAGATATAAATCGTGTTCCTAAACATAACAATGTCACTAAATAGTTCTCGTAGTTCATCGGTCCAAAATAATAAGAGTATGTTCCTTGGAATCCAAAAGCACAAATCTAACATAGAAGTTCTAGATATATAGTCATTCTTCGATCACTCTCCTAGGTAGCTTAAATGATCAAAATCTCCCACTAGTAGCCAATTGACTGAAAAAGAGAAGACCAATTAAAATATAAAAAAGTTAACATAATGCAAAAGAAAAACCAAATATCTAAATCAAATTCCATCAAAAATAAAGTTCGCTTTTTTTCTTTCTTTCTAGATATACTACACAAGCATACCTAAAAGATGAGCTCAAGTATATATTGCACCATCTCCTTTTGAATTTCATCAACTTCATCACGTGAGTAAAAATCCTTTTTACCATACCACAGACAAAATAAATAAATATAAAGTGTGTAGATTAATTTTGTAATGTAGAAAAGAATAAATTTTCATTAGTTTAAAGGACATACAATCTTTGGGACAATGTGACTCCTTCTCAATATTATGTCCCGCATAAACACGTAATATCCACAATGAGTAGAATCTGGTTGGTGTGGACATTGCGATTCACAAGCATGTAAAATCATAGGTAAAAAATATAATTAGAGAATTAACCTTGATGACATGCCACAAAGATTCTCTTCTAGGCTTGTTTTGTGACAAATTAGTGTATATTAGAGTGTAACTCCTACATACAAAGAAAATAAATTATTATTAGAGTATGATATAAGTGGTTTATTTTTCTAAATTAATAAACAAATACTTGGCCGCTGAGTACAACTAAAACATATGACTGTACACATGAAATGTCCCATAACCCTCGCATAAAACCCAGTGTACGGAGCCCTCAACGGATCACCCTGTCTGAATCACTCTGCAGCTCTCCTAACCTGCAAATGATCTACAACACGGTATAAAACTGTTGGATAACCATACACATATATATAGAAGATGCATAAGCACAATCACACATCAGGGAATAATAAACACCTCATCATGCTATCACACATTTACCCGGTTTAATCATCTTTATAACGTCCAACACTCAAATCGTATATATATCGGAATATGAATATATGTGACACGAGGAATATAACCCTCGCCTCTCGGTGCTAATGCCAGCTGGAGTGGTAATTTGGGATCACTTCCCCGTGTACCCTATGGGAGTGGAGACAGTGGCCGTCCCGTGTACCAGATCTGGCCTGCCCGCAGAGAACCTTCCAGACTCCCAGCGGGATAAAAGGACAAGTTGTCACGCCCTACAATGGGCTGTTACTAAACCATAGGTCGGTAGTAATCAATCATCACATGCTATCAAGCATATATCAAACACCACTCATGCATACATCCAATATAGGGATGGTAGCTAAGTAAGTCCTATGGACTTACCTCAACCTCGAAGTAGTTTCAAACCCGATCAGCTCCAACTCTGGAGAATAACACTGCCTAATAACAAGGCATAACAAGATATCAAACTCCTATCCATCAAAGGGGTCACACCTAGACCCAAGGATCCATAAGGATCGTATCCAACTCATAACCTCGATAAACAACTAAACCTCAAAGCCGTAACCGGCATATAACGATATCATACTCATCATCATTCTATCCTCATACACATACCTAGCATGCTACTACTGCTCATACTAGGAAAGGAAAGGATCTACTCTACTCTAGATAGATCCGAGACAAGACGCACCTGCGTGACAAGACGGACGCAGGGGCGAAGCAAGGCAAACCGCAGGTGCGGCGACACTCGGTCGCAGGCGCGGTGACAGTGGCCGCAGGCAAGCGCAGGCACGGGAACAGGCGCTGGGACCGTGGCCGCGGGGGCGGCAGCTTCCGGGCGCGGGTGCGGTGACAAGGTTCCCGCAGGGGCGGCGGCTTCCGGACGCGGGGGCGGCGACTCTGCAGAACGTAGAGTCCCGACTTCTCTTCCACTCTTCACGTGATCAAATCACGTCTTCTCTATTCCATATCCAAACACATACATATACATACACATTCAATACACATTCAAACACATCTAATCCTAAGCTAGGAAAGAGGAAACAAGGAAGAAAGAAAGGAAGGAGAAGCAAAAAGCTTACCTCTACTGCAAAGGCCTAAGCAAGGGAAAGATCACAACACCAACAATTGGCTCCCAAGCTCAGCAATACACACATATGCTCAGCATCATCAACCACACAACAAAACTCTTCCAAACTCCAAGGAAAACAAGCACAAGATCAAAGAGAGGAAAGGAAGCAAGAAGGATGTGAGAAGCTGAAGAAATGAAGATGGAAACCCTTGCTCAGAAGCCAAGGAAGGAACTTAAGGAGGAAGGGAAATAAAGGGTAAATCACGAGTCCAACCGGTCAACAAAACCGGCTGCAACCGCAAAAAACCGCAGGGGCGGAAACTAGACGAGCCGCAGGGTCGGCTCCCTAAACCCGCGGGGCGGCTAAGACCAAAACAAACTCCAAAGACTAAGGCTCTTACATTGAATACCAATAATTGACATTGAAGGTTGTATGTGGATTGTACAACAACAAACTTCTCATCCATTTAAGAGGACATGCATATGTCGGATGCTTTGTGATAACATGATTTATTGGCCTAGTTTAGTAGAGCATTTAGGTAGTTTTTCTCTTTCCGCATGCATGTTTTAGCCATAGTTTGTGTCTTTTATACTTGTTTAGTGTTACTTTGCAAGTATAGATGTCTACACACACTTTTGGTGTCTTTGTAGGTACTTTGGCGTGTTTTGGAGCTAAAATGATGTATTTGAGGACAAAGTCTCGGAGTGGACGCTTAGGAGTTGTCATACGAGCATAGGAAAGGAGAAGACACAAATTTGGAGCAACCGAGACGAAGTGCCCGAGGTGGAGAAGCATCTCGGCCGAGATCCACATACCTCGGCCGAGCTTGGAGCTACAGTAGTAAAATCTCGCCCCCTATCTCGGCCATGATCTCGGGTGACCAGACCGAGATGCCATTGATGCTAAAGTAAGAAGTCGAAATCTCGGCCCCGAACGTAACCCATCTCGGCCGAGATCCAGACCAAGATTCTTCCCATGGCTTCGTATTTTATTTTATTTCGGACTTTCAGCCCAGCCCACGTCTTTCTGCAGGTCTTGGGTTATAAAAGTAGGGTTCTGAAAATAAAGAAGGTGTGTTCGCCTGTTCGTTCGTGAGAGAGAAAGAAGTTAGTTTAGGTTAGATTGTTAGAAGGAGAATTCTTCTCCTACCTTTCTTCTCCATAGTTTCAACATTGTTAGTTTTAGTTTTAGTTTAGAAGAACATCCAGTCTTTTTAGTTGTTAGAGGTTTTGAGACACGTTTGGAAGTTTGAGACAGTTTGTTTTTAGAGATTCAATAAAATTGGGTACTTTCTTCATGCCTTTTTCTTATTTCAATTGCATGTTTCTTTTTATTGAATTGTTCTCAGGTTTTGCTATAAGTATTGATGGCTAGAAACCTTATGTGGTTCCAAGGTAGTTAGAGATTAGTTTATACCTTGGACTATGATCGATTGAATTGTTCTTTATTATAGGTTGTATAAATCGCTTTAAATCCTAAGAAAAGGTTGGTTTTTGTAGGTTTAGAATAAATTTAAACCACTTAGCCTAAGTAGGAATTGAGTTGTTCCTAGGTAATAAAGGTTTTACCTTTATTGAATTGAATGTGCCATTGTTTCTTCCTTTGAGACAATAATTCCTGAGACGTAACTGTAAAGAGTTATTGTGTTTCCTTGATTGAAAGAATGAGGTTTATTTATTTATTTCTCCCTCTTTACCTTGAAAGCTATATGTATTAGGTTGCGGACCTTTATGTTCTTGAGACGTCACTATAAAAGAACATAGATTTAAGAAACATTCATCCAAAGCTCTTCAACATTACATATATGCCACGTGAGAATTATAATCCTGAGTCCTATGGGTATAAATAATGACATTAATCCTTGGAACTGCATTTCATTCCATATTTATTCATTTGTTAGTTAGTTGTTAGGATTTGATTTTCAATCAATCTATTATTGATTGCAAATCTACAAAACTTTCCAAAACCTTTTAAAATTCTTCCCCTTTCTTTTCCAACCTCTTTCTTATTTTTTTAAATTTATACTATAATTGATCATTTTCATATTTCATCTAACTTAGTCCTTGAGATCGATCTCGGAATACTTTCTCTATATTGTGATAGATCCATACACTGTAGGTTCGCTGCAATTTTAGAGTAGATATTAAGAGTTATAAATTTAAAGCAGAGATTGCTCAGTTTTGTGCATTCTTGTGAATTTCTATCTATTTTAGATAGGGATTTATAGAGTGTGTAAAACAACGAACAAAGTTTTTGGCGCCGTTGCCGGGGACTAATTAGTTGATCTAGTTATTTGATTCATTATAGTATAAATTTTTCTTGTTACTTTTGATCTCGCTTTTGTGTTTGTCTTTAACATTTTCAGGACACTAGGTACTTTTCGCAATGTATGCGAAGGACTCGGAGTTCAAAAGAACTAGTTCCTTTTGATCCCGAACCTGAAAAGACACTTAGAAGATTACTTAGAGCCTTGAAGACTTCAAGGATGTCTCAAGAAAGAGATTATGAGGCGGAGCTTAGAAAAGCTGCAGAAGAGCTAGAAGCTGAGAGAGAAGCTTCAAGAGAGAGACAACCAATACACGATTAATGGAGCAGCTTAGAGATAACCTGAGAGAGATGCTTCGTGGTCAAAACGAAGGAAGAGCCGCTCCACAGTCCGTGGTAAACGTGCAGGCGGCGTCCCGGTTGATGCACCTCTCGTCATTCCACCTCCTGCCCAAAGGATTTACCATCCTAGAGTTAACTTTGGAGATCCCGCAACACATGAGCATGAGCTGCGACCACATGTACTCGAAATGATTCGCCACAATCAGTTTGGAGGGATGGATTCGGAGTCTCCTCATCAACACTTGATGAATTATGAGATTCTAATGGATACGGTGAGACTGCCCCGTATGGAAGGTAATAGTCATAAGCTAAGAGGTTTTTCTTTTCCTCTCAGGGATAAGGCTCTAGCTTGGTATCAATTAATACCATACGGACGGATCAACACATGGGAAGAGATGACCACAAAGTTTCTCACAAAGTTCTTCCCACCTTCCAAGACTACGGAGCTTAGAGGTAGGATAAGTGCCTTCATCATGAAGGATAAGGAGAGTTTCTTTAAGTATTGGGAGAGATTTAAGGATTTATTGCTTGATTGTCCACATCATGGAATCCCTAAGATTGAGTTACTTGAGATATTTATTTTAAGGGACTTGACGAGGACACTCAATTTAAGTTGCAGTCACTTTTTGGAGGTACTTTTATGGATAAAGAACAAGATGAGGCGTAGGAGTTTGTTGCGAAGCAAGCCTTAGTTATGGAGAAGTACTCTCACAAGAAAGTAGAAGAGAAGAAAACTAGACCCGGAGTGTATGAGGTAAGTCAAAGCACCCGGACAGGTGCAAGGTTTGATTCTTTATACAATGAAATTAAATCTTTGAAAGAATTGTTTGCATCTAATGTGAAAAATCATCAAGCTGAAGTGCAAGTAGCATCCAAAGAAGAGGATGAAAACTACATGAATAGAGGTAATTTTCAGGGAGGATATCAAAATCAAAGAAGTTATGGCAATAATAACTTCAATAGAAATTACCAAGGAAATAATTTCATGCCTAACAATAATCATCCAGGCTTTTCATATTCTAATCATGAGGGAAACCATCAACATTCTTTTAGTGGTGCAGGTCCATCATCTAAGCTAGCTGAGCAAGCTCAACCAAAAGATCGGACTGAAGCAATGTTTGAGCAACTAATGGCAAGGATGAACAGTCTAGAGAGTTTTGTCAGTCGTGTTACCAAAGCTCAAAAGATATTGGAAGCTCAAGTGTTCAAGAAGGCTGAAGAAGCTCCTAAAGATCTAGGAAGGATTCCTGGAAAGAATGAGGAGAACCCCAGAGGACAGATTATGATCATCACCGCTGAAGACAAGCTGAGGAAGGACGAATCACACGTGAAGGAAGAAATCTCGGCCACTTGTGGGCTGATCTCGGCCCGAGATCCCTCCTATGCCGACCGAGATTTCACAGTAGAATGCAGTGCCTCGGCCCGAGATCAAAAATCTCAGGCGAGATCCCCTGCCCTGAAAGAAAAGCTTGGAAACGTGGAGAAAGAGCCTGTTGAGAAGGAAGAAGTATACATTCCACCGCCCCCGTACAAGTCTCCACTTCCTTTTCCGAAAGCCCATGCCAGAGCTTTGCTAGATGAGACTTTTGGTAAGTTCATTGAGATTATTAAAAATTCAAATATTGATATCCATTCTCTTGATGTTGTTTTAGGGATGCTTGAGTACGGAAAGTTCTTGAAGGAGACCCTCTCCAACAAGAAAACTATGGAAGTGGAAGAAGAAGTGATGATGACTCAAGGATCAATTGAGCTCATCAAGATATCAATGGAGAAGATGCCACCAAAGCTTAAGGATCCCGGATCATTTTGTGTCCGAGTAGAACTTGGAGAAGGATCATATACAACTTTGTGTGATCTTGGCGCGAGTGTGAGCATGATTCCTCTTGCACTTTGCAAGGAAATTGGCCTTGGGGAACCAAAGCCAATGAAGATGACACTGTGCATAGTGGATGGATCGGTAGTTGAACCTGTTGGAATTCTGGAGGATGTTCCATTGCTTCTAGGGAAGTATTATGTTCCCATTGACTTTGTTGTTCTTGACATTCCTGCTGATTTTCCTATACCTTTAATTCTAGGAAGATCCTTCCTAGCTACTTCTGGATGTCATGTTGATTTCAGGAACGATTCCCTTACATTCAGCATAGAGAGGGAAGGTGATGAGGAAAAGAAATATTGGCTCCCAAAGGTCGCGGAAGAAGCCAATTTTACAAACGGATCGCTGCACATCGAAAAAAGACCGTCAGAGAAAATCTCGGCTGAGATCCCTACTGAGCTGACCGAAGTTTCACGATAGAGAGGTCTTCCACGGTCCGAGATCCAACCATCTCGGCCCGAGATCCAAACATCTCGGTCCGAAATCCATCCATCTCGGCCGAGATTCAAGTGTGGGGTCAATAAGTGCTCGGAAACGCTTTTCGAAGTTCCTAAACCTCCCGATACACCTCTCTCATCCATCAAAGGGAAGGAAAAGGTAGAGGAGTTGGCAAAACCAAAACCTGGAAGGAAGGAGAGCATTCCCGCGAAAGAAGTTGGATTCTACCGACAATTCATCAAAGAAAATTCAAGGCCTCCTACATCACTCACCTTCATACTAGTAAAGGGAGGAAAGCTTGACGCATATGAGAGCTCGAAAATTATAGAGAGAGCTCTAAAGTCCATAGTAAGTATAAGAAAGGTGATGTAGTTATGTTATCTAACTCTAAATATCATCTTATGTACGGAGAATTTGAGAAGAAACGGACAGGACCGTTATAGTGAAAAAGATCCACCCCTATGGTTCAATTGAAGTATGGGGTAAAGATGTCAGATCGCTCAAGGTTAAAGTGTAAGCCGGAACCTCCGGTGAAGCAGCCTTCATCTATATCTCCAGGATAAAAGTTGATGGAGTTAGGTCTATCAAGACACCTAAAACCAATGCGCTTCTCGGGAGGCAACCCGAGGTAAGGTTTTTCATGTCTTTGTTTTTGTTTTTGCTTTTTGCTTTTGCTTTTTTGCGTTTGCTTTTGCTTTTGTAGGATTTAGGTGTCAATGGAGAAAGAAAAGGAGATTATGCTCGCAAAAATTCTAGAGACAAGTCGAATACATGTTGGAAGGAAGAAGGAAGACGACGAGCTGGAAAAAAAAAATCTCGGCCGAGATCGGCCGCTGTCGGGTTTTAAAACCCTTTCTTCTTCTTCCTCCCTCAAACCCCCAAAACCTCCATAGCCTCCAAAACCTCCAACTTCACCCAGTTTTCTCTAAGTCCCTCAATTCTTCGCAAATCCACTCTTTCCACCCACAATCATTCCCAAATCCAATTTCTAACTCATTCCCAACACAAATTTCATCAAAAACCATCCACATTCACATCCCCAAACTCAAACCCTAACCAAAAATCCCAATTCTCAAAAACCCCAATATTCCTTCATTCCTTTGAAGGATTTTGAGCAAAAAAGCCTTAGGAACATCATACAAGCAAGGAATGAGCAAGAAATCGGCCGAAACCGTCGATCCCGGCCGAGACCCGAGACCACCGATTTCGCCCAGATTATCTCGGACGATCGACCGAGATCGAGACCGAGATACCGACCGAGATTTGCTTCTATCGGGATTTTTCGATCAGAGATGGGTCGTTTGAAGAAACCTGCATCCAGAAACAGTTCTTCAAGGAAGGGCAAGAAGCAAGCTGAGACTTCCGAACCCCAAGGGAATGTTCCGATCATTCCCAACGCTTGTAAGTCCAACTATACCCGCCTTTCTAAGCTTAAATTTGATGCTCCTAAGTATTTGGATATTTTGGATATCGGTGAATTGGGATGTGGTGAGGACTTGTATATGTTAATGGATAATTGTGATTGGTTGCATTTGGTTGAAATTAGGGAACCTAATTATGTTGAGTTGACATTGGAATTCTTGAGTTCTTTTATGTATAAAGGTGGGAATGGAGATAGATGTGTGAAGTTTAAGCCAATGAACGATGACTACGGGATGTCTAAGGACGATTTTGGAGATTTATTCCACTTTTCACACAGTAATTTGTCCACCTTTGATAGTGATGTGGATCAGAGTGCTTTCTGGCATGAGATTGCCAAACCTATGGGTTTAGCTAGTGAGTGGAAGGCCGGAGAGGCCAAGTGCAAGTTCATTGTGAACTTTACCTTTAGGATAGCTCATAGGATTATGAGTGAGATTCTTTTACCCAAGCGAGAAAAAAAACATTAGGTGCTCTTAGGTGAGTTGTTTGTGTTGTGGTGTGTTACTCGTGGCCGTACCTGTAACGTCCGGAATTTATTCCGGACTTAGAGCGTTTTATAGATCTTCCCGCAAGAACGGGATGCTGAGTGCTGGGATCTATTCCCAAAAAAATCCCGAGCCGACTCGTCGTTTTTCCCTTTTTCCCGCGTTCCAACCCTTCCTTCCGAGTCGAAGTGACAAGGGGTCAATTCCAACCCCTCGTTCCGAGCAAATGTGACATGATGGCTGCAGTCCCCTCTCCCTCTTGGCAGCCTTGTCCCCTCTCTCTCTCCTCTCTTCTCTTTCACGTTCTTTTTTCATCTCCACTCTTCGTCTCTTCTCTTCTGTTCTCTTCTCTTCTTCTTCCATTGTTGATTGTGGAGCTTGCATGTGTGGGCTGCAGAAGGAGAAGTGCAGATCTGGAGTGGTAAGTCTCTTCCCTTCCTTCCTTCCTTCCTTCCTCTCCATGGTTGCTCACCCCTTTCTTCTTCCCTCCTTCATCCATGGCCAAGGATGAAGCTTTGAGAGGTTTTCACTCAAGTCCTTTGCATGCTTGTGTTCTTAGCTCGATTAGGTCGAAGAGAGGTGCCTAAGACCAGTGGTGGGTGTTTGGAGAAGATCCAGCAAGAGAAGAAGGACTTTGGAGCCAAGGATCCACGATCGAAGACGAAGAAGATGACGTTCTGCACAGAACCCGCGGGGCGGCTCAACACAGCCGCAGGGGCGGCCCAACACAGCCGCAGGGGTGGCTCCGGGCTCCAGGACGCCGGACTGCCGCCGTTGCGGCTGACCACGGCCGCGGGGTGGCCCAGACCTCCGCAGGTGCGGCTCCTGCCGCCGCAGGGGCGGTGCCTGCTCCGCCAGAAGGCCGTTGGGGCGGCGCCAGCCTTCCTCAGGGGCGGCGTCTGCCGGGGCGCCAGCTTGACTCCGCGGCTCCGTTTCTTCGACAGTAGGTTCCTCCTCTCCCTTCCCCTTCGTTCATTCCTTAGTATTGTTGTTGAATCATGTTAGTAACATGCCTAGGATGGATCTAGAGTATCTTGAAATACCATTTAGTGGTTGTGAACCTAGGAGCCCCTAAGGCTCGATGTAATTGTTGGATATGAGCATGTGAGCATGATGGATCCTCTAGGCTAGCTTGTGCCTCTTGGGTTGAGGACTAATATCTTTGACGTTATGAACTGTTGGGTGTTACTTTCATGTGTGGAGAGTGTGATGAGCATGATAGATCTAGTAGGCTTTTACTCGTTCTTGGGTTTTGAGTATGATCATATGAGAGTTAGTAGGTTGTTGAGATATCTCCTCATGCGTTGAGTGAGATGTGAGTATGAGAGATTCTAGGATGCGGTCCTAGAATGAGAGTCAAATGATCTTGCGTAGATCATTTGTGTTGAAGTCCTAGACTTCTTGAGTTGAGCGGGTTTTGATGGTTATCTTGTTGTGAGCAGGTTGTGTGCTTCTTCCCAAGGGAAGCGAGAGTGTTTTGTGATTTAGCATTGAGACGAGGTAAGTCTCCGGACTTACTTAGCTCGTATTCTATGTATTAGCATTGATGTGTGTTTGGTGGTGTGTGTTTATGCTTTTGTTATGACAATGAAACCGGTAATTAGGACCATCGATCTTATATTTATGTTGGCCCAAGTGTGTGATAACGGGCGGTGACATCAGCTGCCTAGCCTTGCGGGAGGTCTAGGAGGTTCTCGGCGACGAGTCCGGCAGGTTAGATGGACGGGTGCATCCGTACCATTTCTTGCCGGTAAGGGACCGAGGCGAGACCTCGGTGGTCTCGTGTCACAACCGAAGTTGAATTAGAACGGGATACGACTTAATAATGAAATGATAATAAACCGGACTTGTGTGATTCATGTTTTGTGTTATATATGTGTTTGGGCCTTCACCGCTTTTCTAATGCTTCAAATATGAGCTAACGATTTTAAACCGTGTTGTAGATGACTTGTAGGTTAGGGACGCCGCCCGAGTGAGGTGGAGGAGTGGACAACCGGGGTCTCCGTACATTATAGGACGGGGATGGTTTTTGGATCATGTTTCCTATCGTTGTTCATGGATGTTGTCGTACGTTAGACTTTCGTATCGGGTTGTATTGTTTTGAGGACTCGGCTGAGTTTCCACCTTGTATTTGTCACTCTTCGTTTTTGCATGCACTAAAAAGTTTTAAGTTTTCGCCTTTATTTGTGCCTTGTTGGAAGGTCCGGTGAAATTGTTGTCAAGCTAAGGGTCAGGACCCATTGTGAGGTCTCGCCCGTAGCATCCCGAGTCCCTCGGATTTGAGGTGTTACAGTACCCCGGATTATGCTACACTGATGCTTGAGCACCTTAAAAAGGTGTCCAAGAAGAGTGTTGGATATATTTCTATTGGTGGGTTGATTACCCACATTGCTTTGAGACTTAACATAGATCTTTCTGGTTTGACGGTCACGAATTTGCCCGTTGATGTGGGTAGACGACATTTAGTGCATAGGAAGATCTTGATCCAAAAGGGTAATCAACCCTTTAGAGTAGCTATGCCTTGGGATGAGAGCGTTGGGATTGAGTGGAAGAGCAAGTATACCATTAGAGAGAGGAGATTTTAGAGAGAGGCTTTGGAGCAGGTTAGTTCTGAGGAGGGGTGTGTGGGGCACTCAAATGATGTGGACCCTGCCATGGAGCCTGCTGTTGAGACAAAGGATACTGTGTTTGAGAGGGGGAGTGTAGATACACACCCCACAGGCATGCCAACAAGAGGAGCATCATCTTCACGTGCTCCTGGACCGAGAGGGATGCCTACTTTGGATCAGCTGGCCGATGATGTCCACCAGATACAAGTACGCCAGCAGAGGATTTTGGATATGCAGAGTAGGATAGGTGCTATTCTTCCTTAGATGGGCTATACGGCGACATGTATCGCCAGATGTTCGGGCATTTCTATGACCCGAACAGCTTTCACTTTCCTCGTGATCTGCCCCCTCCTTTCGAGTAGACACGCCCCAGTACCTACATCGTCATTTTACTTTGTAAGTATTGTTTTTATCCCTTCTTATTTTTCACATTGGGGACAATGTTGATTTAAGTATGGGATAGGATGCTTACAATCCTTTTCAGCAGATTTTGATATTATGTACTGCATTTGAACAATTTCGGATTATGTCACACGTTTCCTTATTGTTTTTGTATCGGAAAAATGTGTTTGTGCTTCTTAAGTACTTGATAGGACATCTATGATGAAATTTGGTGTATGTTATTTGTCTTTGGGATTTTATTTTGAGTTTGAATGAAAATTGGAATTTGCAATAATTGATTTCTTTACTTGAAATTTGTATGATTGATGGAAATTTCAATGCTTAATTGAATTGAATTTGATAGTTGAAGCTATATGATGAGTTCTTTGACATTGCATGAGAATGATTTAGACAATTCAAGTTCTTCTTCTCTATCTTATTCATGTTTAGCCTCATTTGACCTATCCGGAAATGAGGAAAATTTTGAAGTTTGAATGTGTATGCTTAAAAGAAAAAAGTTCATATGTGTTATGTGAAGAAGTTGATTGATGTATGAGACGTGAAAATTGTAACACCCCAAATCCGTAGGACTGGAGGTGCTACTGGGCTAGGATCTCACAATGGATCCTGACCCTAGCCTGACAACAATTTCACTGATCTTACAACAAGGCACATATAGATTAAAACAAAACATGAAACTGATATATATAAATCTCAAAAGGTTATACAGAGTACTGCTGAGTACAATCAAAACATCACAAATATATACAAGATCAAAAGGTCCCAAACCCACGAGGACGACCTAGTGTACGAAGCCCTCAACAGATCACCCTCTCTGGATCACTCCTAACCTGCGAGGGATCTACAACACGGTATAAAACCGTTAGCTAACCATACACATATATAAGATGAACATAAGCACAATCACATATCAAGAATATTAAACACCTCATCATGATATCACGCATTTACCCATTTTATAATCTTTATAAATATAGTCCAACACTCAAATCGTATATATATAAGGATATCAATAGGAATATATGTGACACGAGGAATATAACCCTCGCCTCTCGGTGCTAATGTCAGATGGAGTGGTGATGCGGTCACCAACCCCGTACCCGATGAGAGTGAGAAAGCCCGCCCCACAATCCAGAACTGACCTGCCCGTAGAGAACCTCCAGTCTCCCAGCGGGATGAAAGGATCGTTGTCACGCCCTACAATGGGTAGTCACTAAACCATAAGTCGGTAATGACAGTATCACATGCTAGCAAGCATAAACATGCACCACTCATGCAACATCCAATATAGAGATGGCAGCTAAGTAAGTCCTATGGACTTACCTCAGTCTCGGAAGTAATCCCAACTATGATCATCTCTCAGATACGTCCACTCCAAACTGGAGGACAACACAGCCTACACAAGGCATACATATATATATAAATCTACAATCACACAAAGGGTCACACCTAGACCCAAGGGATCCATAAGGATCATATCCAACTCGTAAACCTCGATAACACTAAACTTCAAAGCCGTAACCGGCATATCTATATCATACTCATCAACATCCGATACCTAGGATGGTGCTAGTTCCCTCATACATGGAAAGGAAAGGAGCTACCCAACTATGGGTAGTTTTGGGACAAGACGCACCTGCGTGATCAAGGGACGAAGGAGCGGAGTAGACAACCCGCAGGCACGGCAGGGATCAGCCGCAGGCGCGGTGACACGGGACGCAGGCAGGCAAGGCGTTGGCGCTGCGGCACGGCTTCCGCTGGGGCGATGACTTCTAGGCGCGGGGGCGGCGTCGGTGTAGAACGTGAACCCGCGGCTTCTCTTTGGCTCTTCACGTGATCAAATCACGTCTTCTCTCATTCAAAACCACACACATACATATACATACACATTCCAACATTAATCTATGATCAATACATCTAATCCTAAGCTAAGGAAGGAAGGAACAAAGGAAAGAAAGAAGGAGAAGTAAGAACACATACCACAACTGTGGCCTAGGCACGAAACTACTCCAAGACAACACCTCCACTAGCTCTCAAGCTCAGTATATCAATCACTAGCATCAACATCAACATCCACCACCATAACTCTCTTACCAACTCAAAGGAAAACCAACCACAAGATCAAGAAGGAGAAGGAGAAGCAAGGAGGACGTGAAGGATGGATTGGAAAGTGAAGAAGTAACCCTTGATCAGCCAAGGGAAAGAAAGAAGTAAGGCAAAGGTAAAGCACTGGTCAAAGGAGTCAACAAAACCGGCTGCAGCCGCCGGAAACCACAGGGGTGGTTCCCTGAGCCGCAGGGGCGGCAGTCATGCCCGCGGGTGCGGAAAGGCCAATCTCGGCCAAAGCCAATCTCGGTTAAGGTCCAATCTCGGTCCGAAAGACTAAGGCTCTTACATCTCACCACCCCCTAAAAACAAGTTTCGTCCCGAAACTTGCAAAGTCCTGAAACCACTCGGACTCCAAAAGCCGTTGTACAACTCTCTCTATAACCTCAACATAAGCATGGAGGAACTCATCAACTCCAGCAACAACTATACTATCTAGGGCATAGAGGAAAACCATCTCTAGCCAAACCATAAACACATCACAAGGCATAGAGGAATCACATGTCTAGCCGTATCATATCCATAACAGGAAGGCATGGAGGAAGAACATCTCCAGCACTACTATGTCCATCAAAGTAGCATGGAGGAAAGAACCGTCTCCAGCTAAACCTATCATATCACAATAGCATGGAGGAAAGAACCATCTCCAGCTATAAACAAGAATCATACTAGCACAACAAGATCTAATAAGATCATAATCACATAAAAGCTAGTATGAAAATAAACACATCATAGCATATAAGCATATAAGCACATAACACTCACCAAGGTAGTACTAAGACCTACTCGGTGATCCTACTGGTGCATCTAACTCAGCATAGAACTCTGGATTGTTCCTTTGGATACTATCCTCAGTCTTCCATGTAGCCTCATCAAGTCCTCATCTGGACCATTGTATCCTCAGCATAGGAATGTCATTCGAACGCAGGCGTCTCATACCTCGCTCTAGGACTGCAATAGGATGCTCAGCAAACGTGTGGTCCGGCTCAACCACCAAATCATCATAACTCACGATGTGTCTCGGATCTGGTATGTACTCCCTCAGCTGAGACACGTGAAATACAGGGTGAACACCCTCTAATCTCGGAGGCAAGGCTAATCTGTAAGCTGCGCTCCCAACCCGATCCAGAATCTCGAATGGTCCGACATATCGGGGACTCAACTTCCCCTTAATGCCAAAACGCCTAACACCTCGTGTCGGGGACACTCTCAGCCACACATGGGCTCCAACCCTGAACTCTAGAGGTCTACGCCTCCTATCAGCATAAGACTTCTGACGGCTCTGAGAGTTCAGCATCCTCTCTCTAATCAGTGCTACTCGAGCCATATCATCCTGAATCTGATCAGGTGCTAAACCACTAACACTACTCTGCTCATCCCATCATAACGGGGTACGACATCTCTGTCCATACAGTGCCTCATATGGGGCCATCCCAATAGATGCATGCTAGCTGTTGTTGTATGAGAACTCAACAAGTGGGAGATGATCCGTCCACACTTGTCCCCAATCCAACACACAAGCTCGCAACATATCCTACAGGGTCTGAATGGTCCTCTCTGACTGACCATCTGTCTGAGGATGGAACACAGTAGTAAAGTGCAAACTCGTCCCCAAAGCAGTCTGAATCTGCTGCCAGAATCTCGAGGTAAATCGCCCATCTCTATCTGAGACGATCGTCCTCGGTACACCATGGAGTCTCACTATCTGCCTAGTGTACACCTCAGCTAATCTGCTCACCGGCCACGTCTCCCTAATAGGAATGAAACGTGACGTCTTCGTCAATCTGTCCAAAATGACCCAGATGCAATCAAATCTCCGGCTCAGCCTCAACCCAGTCACAAAATCCATGGTGACGTCCTCCCACTTCCTCTGTGGAAAAGGAAGTGGATAGAGCTCACCTCCAGGTTTGATATGCTCTATCTTGACCTGCTGGCAGGTCGCACAATGTGCCACAAATCTGGCCACATCGGGCTTCAACCCTCCCCACCAATATAAACGTCTCAAGTCCTGATACATCTTACTCGTACCTGGATGTACAGAGTAAGGTGTACAGTGAGCCTCTTGTAAAATCCTCTGTCTCAGCTCTGTATCAGCAGGTACACAGACGCGACCGCAACGTCTCAAAACTCCATCTGCTCCTAGCAGGAACTGTGGTGCCTCATCCCGAGACATCCTATCATGTATCCTCATCAATGTCGGGCAGGTCTCCTGCTTCTGTTAGATCTCACCCAACAGATCAGGAAGAACCTCGAAAGTACGCAGCTGGGCATCCTCATCAGGAAACTGGATGTCCAACTTTAACCAGATCATATCTCTCTACAACTGATGCTGAACTGTCAATCTCGTAATCGTCTGCTCTCGAGGCATCTTCCTACTCAGGGCGTCGGCGACAACGTTCGCCTTCCCCGGATGATACAAGATCTCTAAATCAAAGTCCTTGATCAGCTCAAGCCACCTACGGTGGCGGTTATTCAATTCCCGTTACGTGAAAATATACTTCAGACTCTTATGGTCTGTGAAGATTTGACATGTAGCACCATACAGGTAATGTCTCCAGATCTTCAGTGCATGAACTACCGCTGCCAACTCCAGATCATGAGTCGGGTAGTTCTCCTCATACGTCTTCCACTGTCGAGACGCATATGCTATCACTCTGCCCCGCTGCATCAAGCCTAGCTTGGATGCATCACTGTATACCATGAAATCCTCAGTACCCTCTGGTTGTGCCAAAATAGGAGCAGAAGTCAAACGCCTCTTCAACTCCTCAAAACTCTGCATGCACTGATCAAACCACACAAATCTGGTAGTCTTCCTCAGCAAACTCATCAGTGGACGGGCAATCACAGAAAATCCCTCCACGAAGCGTCTGTAATAACCGGCTAGGCCAAGGAAACTACGTACTTCCTTGACGTTCGTCGGTGTAGTCCATGCTGCTACTGCCTCTATCTTCGCTGGATCCACCTTGATCCCTTCAGCTGAAACCACATGACCCAAGAATGCTACCTCTGGCATCCAGAACTCACACTTAGAGAACTTAGCATAAAGTTCTCTATCCCGCAAAACCTGCAATACAGTCCTCAGATGTCCTGCATGCTCCTCTTTGCTGCGAGAGTATACTAGAATGTCATCAATGAAAACCACCACAAACTGATTCAGGAAGTTGATGAAGATGCTGTTCATCAACTCCATAAAGACGGATGGGGCATTCGTAAGTCCAAATGGCATCACTACAAACTCGTAGTGTCCATATCTGGTCTTGAATGCCGTCCTATGCACATCCTGCTCTCTCACCCTCAACTGGTGATACCCGGAATGTAGATCAATCCTAGAGAACACTGTCGCTCCCTGAAGCTGATCTAACAAGTCATCAATACGCGGCAATGGATACTTGTTCTTGATGGTCACNTCGAGCCTAGCTTGGATGCATCACTGTATACCATGAAATCCTCAGTACCCTCTGGTTGTGCCAAAATAGGAGCAGAAGTCAAACGCCTCTTCAACTCCTCAAAACTCTGCATGCACTGATCAAACCACACAAATCTGGTAGTCTTCCTCAGCAAACTCATCAGTGGACGGGCAATCACAGAAAATCCCTCCACGAAGCGTCTGTAATAACCGGCTAGGCCAAGGAAACTACGTACTTCCTTGACGTTCGTCGGTGTAGTCCATGCTGCTACTGCCTCTATCTTCGCTGGATCCACCTTGATCCCTTCAGCTGAAACCACATGACCCAAGAATGCTACCTCTGGCATCCAGAACTCACACTTAGAGAACTTAGCATAAAGTTCTCTATCCCGCAAAACCTGCAATACAGTCCTCAGATGTCCTGCATGCTCCTCTTTGCTGCGAGAGTATACTAGAATGTCATCAATGAAAACCACCACAAACTGATTCAGGAAGTTGATGAAGATGCTGTTCATCAACTCCATAAAGACGGATGGGGCATTCGTAAGTCCAAATGGCATCACTACAAACTCGTAGTGTCCATATCTGGTCTTGAATGCCGTCCTATGCACATCCTGCTCTCTCACCCTCAACTGGTGATACCCGGAATGTAGATCAATCCTAGAGAACACTGTCGCTCCCTGAAGCTGATCTAACAAGTCATCAATACGCGGCAATGGATACTTGTTCTTGATGGTCACCTTGTTCAGCTCTCTGTAATCTATACATAACCTCAATGATCCGTCCTTCTTCCGTACGAAGAGGACAGGTGCTCCCCATGGGGACACGCTAGGGCGAATGAATCCTTTCTCGGCCCACTCCTCGAGTTGCTTCTTCAACTCCAGCATCTCGACAGGCGTCATCCGGTATGGGGTCTTCGAGATGGGTCTCGTACCAGGCTCTAACTCAATCCCAAAATCCACACTCCTCTGAGGCGGCAAGCTGGACGGCTCAACAAACACATTTGTGAACTCACAAACAACTGGGATGTCCTCTACAGCTGGACTCTCCCCCTCCTTCATGGCATAACACCAAAAGGCCTCGCAACCCTGTGCAATCAATCTAGCTGCCCGTATAGCGCTGATAACTATGTCTGTCTTTCCAAGGTCCCAACCTCGGAAAACCTCTATCTGGCCTAACTCGGTAAAGAGGGTAACATTCCTCCTACCTACATCTAAAACTGCAGAATGTCTATCCATCCAGTCCATATCTAGGATGACTTCTTCATGCTCTAATGGCATGACAAAGAAGTCAACTAGTAACACACGGGTCCCCACAAAAATGGGACAACCGTGAATCTCACGGGTACCTCTGACCCTACCACCATCGGGTAACCTTATAATAAAGGGCATCCCCTCAACTATATCTAACCAAGACGCTCTACACAGGCATCATAAATAAAAGAATGCGTAGCACCAGTATCAATTAAAACTCTAACAGGTAAACAATGAATCAGAATGGTACCTGTAGCAGTAGGTGCAACTGGCTCCTCTGCACTCCTCGGATCAAAAACACGACCCTGTGGGCCTCTGGTATCAGTGGTGCTCCCACCACGGCCTCTGCCTCTACTCGGCCCAGGAGTAGATCCTTGAGTCGTAGGGCGATCTGGGACTCTCTGTTGTCCTTGTATCTGTTGTTGCTGCTGAGGTGGCCTCTGCCCACCTCCCGCTACACTAGCAGGAGAAGAACCCTGTTGAGATGCAGCTCCACCCTGGCGACAGTAAACGGCTCTATGACCCTGTCTACCACAAGTAAAACACGTCACTAATGGCCTCATGCACTCTGGCCTCATATGTCCTAGATCACCACAGTTATAACATTGTCGTCCCTTCTCTATAGCTGGTGCAGATACAGAATGACCCTAGCGTCTCTGACTACGCCCAACACTAGCAGCTCCAGCAGTACCACTGGCCTGCCCCGTACGCTGTCTCTTCTCCGACCCTCCGGCCTGAGAAGCTCTCCTCTGCCCAGCTCTCTCTCTCTTATAGTCTGCAGCTCTGTCCTGATAGTCCATCAACGACTCACAGTGAAAACCCGCCATATAGGCTCGGGTACCATCCCTCAATCGTCGAGAGAAAAGATAAACATGCTGATCAGCAGGAGGTGCAGCTGGACCCAGTAAAGCCAGCTCCTCTTGAAACCTCCTGATGGCCTCTGAGACTGGTACATCATCAAATCCAGCCTCAACAAAGTCGCGCAGTTTCTCCCTCCTCAGTGAGGCAATACAGAAACGCTCTTTGATCATGGTCCTCATCTGGTCATAACTGAGAACCTGACTCCGTACTGACCTCCACCAGTGTTGTGCCAGATCTTTGAACAGAGTCCGCACCAACTCTATCTGCCTGTCATCTGGACATCTGATAGACTCTAAAGCCGAGTCCACATGCCCTATCTACAACTCCACCTCTAATCTCACCTTTCTAGAGAAAGGGGGTACTCCCAATTGATGAAATGCCTTCAACCAACTGTCTGGTCGAGGCCCTCAATGCTCCTCTCGAACCGGAGGAATCTCAGCAGCAGGTGCCGGTACAGTTGGCACCTGAGTTACTGTATGGGATCTCCCAGTGGATCCCTCATGTGCGGGCAGATCAGAAGCACGTCTGCCTGCCCTGGCGGCCTCCTCTACCCGTCTGATATACTCTCGGAAGGCTGGTCCCTCCACGGAGACACGATCTGAGCCATCTGACCGGGCTCCCTGTGATTCCTGCCTCCCAGTTGCCTCGTTCCCAATCTCGGGAACGACACTCTCAGCAACGTCGTTGTGAATATCCTCTGTTGCACGTAGATCAGCAGTAGGAGTCCTACCCCGTCCTCTACCTAGAGGGGGTTTACCTCTACCTCGTCCAGCTGCAGGTAGGGCTCTAGTATGAACCATCTGTAGAGGACATAAACCTAACTTAGAAGGCTATATATATGCCGTATGTATATATATATATATATATATATATCACACATCACATCAGATAGTATCTATCTATATATATATACCTATACTGTCGAGATCTTCAGAGAAGTGATGGCTTCACGTACACACTAACCCAAAACATTTGTACTCATTTCAAACCAAAAATCTTTTGAAAAGTCAGACCCCTTTTGGGTTCTGTTTATTTATCTATTCGACCTTTATCGTAGATTACAAGTGTCATTGTTGTCAACCTGGGCTCTGATACCAACTTTGTAACACCCCAAATCCGTAGGACTCGAGGTGCTACTGGGCTAGGATCTCACAATGGATCCTGACCCTAGCCTGACAACAATTTCACTGATCTTACAACAAGGCACAAATAGATTAAAACAAAACATGAAACTGATATATATAAATCTCAAAAGGTTATACAGAGTACTGTTGAGTACAGTCAAAACATCACAAATATATACAAGATCAAAAGGTCCCAAACCCACGAGGACGACCTAGTGTACGAAGCCCTCAACAGATCACCCTCTCTAGATCACTCTGCAGTTCTCCAAACCTGCGAGGGATCTACAACACGGTATAAAACCGTTAGCTAACCATACACATATATAAGATGAACATAAGCACAATCACATATCAAGAATATTAAACACCTCATCATGATATCACGCATTTACCCATTTTATAATCCTTATAAATATAGTCCAACACTCAAATCGTATATATATAAGGATATCAATAGGAATATATGTGACACGAGGAATATAACCCTCGCCTCTCGGTTCTAATGCTAGCTGGAATGGTGATGCTGTCACCAACCCCGTATGCCCGATGGGAGTGGGGAAAGCCCACCCCACAATCCAAAACTGACCTGCCCGTAGAGAACCTCCAGTCTCCCAGCGGGATGAAAGGATAGTTGTCACGCCCTACAATGGGCCGTCACTAAACCATAGGTCGGTAATGACAGTATCACATGCTAGCAAGCATAAACATGCACCACTCATGCAACATCCAATATAGAGATGGCAACTAAGTAAGTCCTATGGACTTACCTTAGTCTCGGAAGTAATCCCAACTATGATCAACTCTAAGATACGTCCACTCCAAACTGGAGGACAACACGGCCTACACAAGGCATACATATATACATATCAATCTACTATCACACAAAGGGTCACACCTAGACCCAAGGGATCCATAAGGATCATATCCAACTCGTAAACCTCGATAACACTAACCGGCATATCTATATCATACTCATCAACATCCGATACCTAGCACGGTGCTAGTTCTCTCATACTAGGAAAAGAAAGGAGCTACCCAACTATGGGTAGTCCCGGGACAAGACGCACCTGCGTGATCAAGGGACGCAGGAGCGGAGTAGACAACCCGCAGGCGCGGCAGGGATCAGCCGCATACGCGGTGACACGGGACGCAAGCAACGCAGGCAAGGCGCGGGCGTTGCGGCACGGCTTCCACAAGGGCGGCGACTTCTAGGCGCGAGGGCGGCGTCTGTGCAGAACGTGAACCCGCGGCTTCTCTTTGGCTCTTCACGTGATCAAATCACATCTTCTCTCATTCAAAACCACACACATACATACACATACACATTCCAACATTAATCTATGATCAATACATCTAATCCTAAGATATGGAAGGAAGGAACAAAGGAAAGAAAGAAGGAGAAGCAAGAACACATACCACAGCTGTGGCCTAGGCACGAAACTGCTCCAAGACAACACCTCCACTAGCTCTCAAGCTCAGCATATCAATCACTAGCATCAACATCAACATCCACCACCATAACTCTCTTACCAACTCAAGGGAAAACCAACCACAAGATCAAGAAGGAGAAGGAGAAGCAAAAAGGACGTGAAGGCTGGATTGGAAAGTGAAGAAGTAACCCTTGATCGGCCAAGGGAAAGAAAGAAGTAAGGCAAAGGTAAAGCATGGGTCAAAGGATTCAACAAAACCGGCTGCAGCCGCCGGAAACCGCAGGGGCGGTTCCCTGAGTCGCAGGGGCGGAAACCCGCAGGGGTGGCAGTCATGCCCGCGGGTTCGGAAAGGCCAATCTCGGCCAAAGCCAATCTCGGCTAAGGTCCAATCTCGGTCCGAAAGACTAAGGCTCTTACAAATAGCAAAAGAAAGCAAATGGGTTTATTGGCTATGAAGATGAGTAACTCGGCACCATTCACATAATTGGGTGTTTGAGTTTTGCCAAAGTCTAATTAGTTTGAAAAACATTCCCTATGAGTTCATTTGGTATGTGCATTTTGGTGTGAGGTACGTGAAGGAAACTGAACACCAAGGTTTCGGCTATATGTTGAAAAAAGAGTTCATTGTGTTGTTCTTCTTTCCGGATTACAACCACATTACCTCTATCATGCTACCTTGATCACGTTTTTATGGCCTTTTCATTTAAGTCCTTTTGATCTATGAATTCCTTGTAAGGTTTGATTTTCTTTCATTTGCCTATTTCATTTGAATTCAATTGAAATATCTCTTTAGTTTATGACTACACCTTTGAGAGTGATCATGTATAGAAGCACAGCACACCAAAAAGAGTTTTTCATATTTGTTTTGCATAGATAAATCGTGTTATCCTATCTTGGATTTACTACTTGCTTGAGGACAAGAAAGGATAAGTATGGGGTATTTTGATAACATGATTTATCGACCTAGTTTAGTAGAGCATTTAGATAGTTTTGCCCTTTCCGCATGCATGTTTTAGCCAAAGTTTCTGTATTTTATACTTGTTTAGTGTTACTTTGCAAGTATGGATGTCTACACACACTTTTGGTGTCTTCGTATGTACTGTGGCGTGTTTTGGAGCTAAAACGATGTATTTGAGGACAAAGCCTTGGAGTGGATGCTTAGGAGCTGTCATACAAGCGTAGGAAAGGAGAAGACACGAATTTGGACAACCGAGACGAAGTGCCCGAGGTGGAGAAGCATCTCGGACGAGATCCACATACCTTGGTCAAGCTTGGAGCTACTGCAGTAAAATCTCGCCCCCTATCTCGGCCATGATCTCGGGTGACCAGACCGAAATGCCATTGATGTTGAAGTAAGAAGTCGAAATCTCGGCCCCGACTGTAAACCATCACGGTAAAGATCCAAACTGAGATTCTTCCTTGAGCGTCGGATTTTATTTTACTGCGGACTTTCAACCCAACCCACGTCTTTCGACAAGTCTTGGGTTATAAAAGTAAGGTTCCGAAAATAAAGAAGGTGTGCTCGCTTGTTCGTTCGTGAGAGAGAAAGAAGTTAGTTTAGGTTAGATTGTTAGAAGGAGAAATCTTCTCCTACGTTTCTTCTCCATAGTTTCACCATTGTTAGTTTTAGTTTTAGTTTAGAAGAAGATCCAGTTGTTAGAGATTTTGAGACACGTTTGGAAGTTTGTGACAGTTTATTTTTAGAGATTCAATAAAACTAGGTACTTTCTTCATCCCTTTTACTTATTTCAATTGCATGTTTCTTTTTATTGAATTGTTTTCAGGTTTTGCTATGAGTATTGTTCGCTAGAAACCTTATGTGGTTCCAAGGTAGTTAGAGATTTGTTTACACCTTGGTCTATGATGGATTGAATTGTTCTTTATTATAGGTTTTATAAATCGCTTTAAATCCTATGGAAATGTTGGTTTTTGTAGGTTTAGAATAAATCTAAACCACTTAACCTAAGTAGAAATTGAGTCGTAACTGAGATATTTCTATTTAGATACATAAGATAACTTGTTCCTAGATAATAAAGGCTTTACCTTTATTGGATTGATCGAATGCGTCATTGTTCCTTCCTTTGATGCAATAATTCCTGAGACGTAACTGTAAAGAGTTATTGTGTTTCCTTGATTGAAAGAATGAGGTTTGTTTATTTATTTCTCCCTCTTTACCTTGAAAGCTATATGTATTAGGTTGCGGACCTTTATGTTCTTGAGACGTCACTGTAAAAGAACTTAGATTTAAGAAACATTAATCCAAAGCTCTTAAACCTATATATGCCACGTGAGAATTATAATCTTGAGTCCTATGGGTATGAATAATGACCTTAATCCTTGAAACTGTATTTCTTTGCATATTTATTCATTTGTTAGTTAGTTGTTAGGGTTTGATTTTCAATCAATCTATCATTGATTGCGAATTTACAAAACTTTTCAAAACCTTTTGGATTTCTTTCCCTTTTTTTCCAACATCTTTCTTATTTTTTAGATTTATACTATAATTGATCATTTTCATATATCATCTAACTTAGTCCCTGAGATCGATCTCAGAATGCTTGCTCTATATTGTGATAAATCCATACAATGTGGGTTCGCTGCAATTTTAGAGTAGATATTAAGAGTTATAAATTTAAAGTAGAGATTGCTCAGTTTTGTGCATTCTTGTGAATTTCTATTTATTTTAGACAGGGATTTATAGGGTGTGTAAAACAGCAAACACCTTGACTCCCACAATATATCGAAAGGTAGGGTGTAAATAGGGTGTAAGAGCCTTAGTCTTTGGAGCCGTTTTGGACTTAGCCGCCCCCGCGGGCTTAGGGAGCCGCCCCTGCAGCTCGTTCAGTTATCCGCCCCTGCGGCTCAGGGAACCGCCCCTGCGGTTTCTTGCAGCCGCAACCGACTTTGTTGACTCTTGACCCGTGCTTTACTCTCTTTCCTTTCCTCTCTCTTAGTCTTTCCCTTGGCTTGCTGAGCAAAGGTTTCATCTTCATTCTCCAACTTCTCACGTTCTTCTTTCCCTCCTTTCCTTCCTTTGATCTTGTTCTTGATTCTCCTTAGTTTGGAAGAGTTTTGTGTGGCCTTGTTGAGGTTGATGTTGTATGTTGTTGTTGCTGAGCTTGGGAGCTAGCTGAAGTGGTTGTGTTGAGCTCTTCCTCTTGTGTAGAATCCCAACAGTAGTTAAGCTCCATTCTTCTTCTTCTCTTCTTTCTTTATTTGATTCCATCTTCCTTAGATTAGGATTAGATGTATTGAATGTATATTGATGTTAGAGTGTGTATGTAAATGTATGTGTTTGGTTATGGAATGGAGAAGACGTGATTTGATCACGTGAAGAGTGAAAGAGAAGTCGGGACTCTACGTTCTGCAGAGTCGCCGCCCCTGCGCCTCAGAGTCGCCGCCCTCGCGGGACCTTTTCACCGCACCCGCGCCCGGAAGTTGCCGCTCCGCGGCCACGGTCACCGCTCCTGCGCTTGTGTGCCGCCGCGCCTGCGTGCCGCCACGCCTGCGGTTTGCTTTGCTTCGCCCCTGCGTCCCTCTTGTCACGCAGGTGCGTCTTGTCCCGGATCTACCTAGAGTAGCGTAGATCCTTTCCTTTCCTATTATGAGCGGGTTAGTAGCATGCTAGGTATGTGTATGAGGATAGAAGATGATGAGTATGATATCTATATGCCGGTTATGGCTTTGAGGTTTAGTGCTTTATCGAGGTTATAAGTTGGTTATGATCCTTATGGATCCCTTGGGTCTAGGTGTGACCCCTTTGAGTGATAGGAGATTGATATCTCGTTATGCCTTGTTTTTAGGCAATGTTGTCCTCTAGTTTGGAGTTGATCGTGTTAGAGACTACTTCGAGGTTGAGGTAAGTCCATAGGACTTACTTAGCTACCATCCTTATATTGGATGTATGCATGAGTGGTGTGTGATATATGCTTGATAGCATGCGTAGTGATGATTACCGACCTATGGTTTAGTGACAGCCCATTGTAGGGCCAAGGATTATATATATTCCTCGTGTCACATATGTTCATATACATT
>CM008285.1:29581174-29695096 GCA_002319775.1 Fagopyrum tataricum
TTATTTATACGATTTGAGTGTTGGACTTTATAATGATAATTAACCGGGTAAATGTGTGACAACATGTTTATATGTTATGATTCTTGAAGTGTGTTTGTGCTCTTGCATCTTCTATATATATGTGTATGGTTAGCTAACGGTTTTATACCGTGATATAGATCCTTTGCAGGTTAGGAGAGCTGCAGAGTGATCCAAAGTGGGTGATCCGCTGAGGGCTCCGTACACTAGGATATTACGTGGGATATGGGACCTTGTGTTATGTACAGTTTTATGTTTTGATTGTACTCAATGGTACCTTGTATAAACCTTTTGATTTATATATTAAAGTTTTATGTTTTGGTTTTAATCTATCTGTGCCTTGTTGTAAGATCGAGTGAACTTGTTGTCACGCTAGGGTCAGGATCCATTGTGAGATCCTAGCCCAATAGCACCCCGAGTCCTACGGATTTGGGGTGTTATACAAGGACTGGGGTTAAAACTGATTCATATAAGAAAATAAATTTAATCGGACAAATCCGACAATGTCATAGCCATCCGACAAATATACAATACTGATTTGAAGATAAGTATGACACCAACCGAAGGAAGAGGATCATTACATCAAAAACTACATATGTTGATGGAACATGGATACTATGTGAATGCAATGAGATGTTCGGACTCATATGAGACGACCGGTTTCTTTATCTCACATCCAAACTCTAGGCATTTATTGAACGTGTTTCCTTACGTTATTGTCATGGACTCGACATATAAAACCAACGAGTATGTATTCTTGTTTTCAATTTGTTTCTAACACATCTCTATACATACAATATACCTCACTTGTAGTTAATTCATCAGTTGAATTCTTTTTTATTTGTAAATACAATATACAGTTTTTGGAGATCATCTGTATCGTGATCACAAAGAAAATATTTGCAATTGCAAGTGCACGCATGATACATGACAACAAATATCATTATGACAAGACTTTAAAGAGGCTCCGTCATTTGTGCAACAGTTGATTGCCACAAATCGAGAGTTAGGTTTAATTTCCGCCTTAAACGTATTGTTCCCAAAAGTGCATATTTTGTGCCATTTCTTATAAAGTGCACCATTGGACATCGATTGACGGTCATGTTGCGTTCAAAGGAAGGAAAATCCGTCTACCATGAGTTGTTTGAATCAAGATCCGGTGTCAACTACAAGCGACTTTTTGTGGAAATGAGAGTGCATTGGTAATCGTTTTCGACATTGATGAACTACCTCGAGGGAATGGGATCAGCCCATACAAGGAGGTAATTGATTGTGGCAAGTTTTACCAAAATAAAACAACCTCCCCCGCAAGTAGTACAAGATCGGATGTAGTATAATCGAGCATCAATCACAGGGACCGTGTCTATTTGGATATAAATTATAGGAATTACTCTAAGTAAAGGGAGAAAAGAGAGAGAACGGAAGAAGAAAAACTGTCTTTTGAAAGCAATGATTTGTAGTAACAAGAATAAGGAGGAAGGTGATCTAAGGAAACATGAATCCCCGACCACTATAGTTAATTAAAGTAATATTTCATATATGAGACTCATGAACATTGTTGTATAAACATTGCATGCAACCATCTAAAATATTATTGGGCATAGACAAACCAAGACCATGCTTTCCAACTCACGTAGCTATCATTCAGCGGTTCGGTTAGTATAGAAAATCCCATGCGCATTTAGAAATCCATAAAAGACCAAGAAAAACCTTCACTAGAAGTCCTTCAATTTAAAAAGTTACAAACACCAGAACTTTCTACGATAGTTAGGAATCCTCGAAGCATAAAGTATAGATATCATCCTTTGAACCAAGCTCTTTTCAAATCATCCAATAAAACAACTTGTTTGGTTCTCCAAGCTCTTTTCAAATCATCCTTTAAACCAAGCTCTTCACCTTGGAAGCTATATGTATTAGGCTGCAGACCTTTTTGTTCTTCAAACGTCACTATAAAAGAAGATAGATTTAAGAAACATTAATCCAAAGCTCTTCAACCTTACATATATGCCACGTGAGAATTATAATCTTGAGTCCTATGGGTAATAATGACCTTAATCCTTAAAACTGTATTTCTTTCCATATTTATTCATTTGTTAGTTAGTTGTTAGGGTTTGATTTTCAATCAATCTATTATTGATTGCGAATTTAAAAAACTTTCCAGAACATTTTGGACTTCTTTCCCTTTTTTTTCCAACATCTTCTTATTTTTTAGATTTATACTATAATTGGTCATTTTCATATTTCATCTAACTTAGTCCCTGATATCGATCTCGGAATGCTTGCTCTATATTGTGATAGATCCATACATTGTGGGTTCGCCGCAATTTTAGAATAGATATTAAGAGTTATAAATTTAAAGTAGAGATTGCTCAGTTTTGTGCATTCCTGTGAATTTCTATTTATTTTAGACAGGGCATTTGTAACGTCCGAAATTTTATTAATTTCATTCCGGACTTAGAGCACTTTATAGTTATTCCGTAATCCCGAGATGCCGAGTGCCGGGATTTATTCCTAAGAAAATCCCGAGCCGATTCGTCGTTTTTCCTCTTTTTCCGCGTACCGACCCTTTGTTCCGGGTTAAAAATGCCAAGGGGTCATTTCCGACCCCTCGGTCCGGGTGAGGGACAAGAGGTCAGCTAACCCCTTGATCCCCACACCCACTTTTCAGGCTTTGTTTCCCTCTGTCTTCCTTGCCTCCTCCATTCTCACGTTAGATCCCATTCCACTCTTCCTCACTCAATTCTTTTCCTCTCTTTGCTCTCTTCTCTTCTCCCTTGGTGATGAGGATATGTGGTGGACTGCAGAAGGTGTTCTCAGCTGTTGGTAAGCTCTCCCTCTCCCTTCCTTCTCTTCCTTGCTGCTCTTTCCCCCTTCTTCTTCCTTCCTCATTCATCCATGGCCATGGATGAAGCTTGGAGAGATTTTCACTCAACTTTTTACATGTCTAGGTTCTTAGCTCGTTTAGTCAAGGAGAGGTGCCTAAGAAACGTGGTGAGTGTTTGGAGAAGATCCAGCAAGAGAAGAAGGACTTTAGAGCAAAGGATCCAAAGTCGAAGACGAAGAAGACGGCGTTCTGCGCAGAACACACGGGGGCGGCTCAACAGGACCGCGGGAGCGGCCAGCCGCAGGGGCGGACCAGCAGGCCGCGGGTGCGGCTTAGCATGCCGCGGGCGCGGCTCGGCACGGCCGCAGGGGCGGTGGCAGGCACTTGGCTCGGGCGGCAGCGGACGGCCGCGGGTGCGGCGTGACTCGGGCGCGGGGGCGGCAGCGGATGGCCGCAGGTGCGGCGTGACTCGGGCGCGGGTGCGGCTCCTTGCAGGCAACGCAGTCCTCCACGGGTGCGGCTCCTGTGTCCGCAGGGGGCGCCGGCTTGACTCCGCGGCTACGGTTTCGGCAACAGTAGGTCCCTCCTCTCCTTTCCTCTTCATTCCTTCCTTAGTATTGATGTTGGATCTTGTTAGTAGCATGCCTAGGATGGATCTAGAGTAGCTTGGAATGTCACTTAGTGGTTGTGAACCTAGGAGCCCTTAAGGCTTGATGTAAGTGATGGATATGAGCATGTGAGCATGATGGACCTTCTAGGCTAACTTGTGCCTCTTTGGTTGAGGATTACTCTTGTGGAATTAGGGACTGTTGTGGGCTGTTGCATGTGTTGAGAGTGTGATGAATACTTGGTACCTAGGATGCATTCCTAGTTTGAGGGTTAGGTGATCTTGCATAGATCACTAGAGTGAAGTCTAAGACTTCTTGAGTGTGAGTATGTATTGATATGCATATCTCTTGTGAGCAGGTTGTGGGCTTCCTCCTTAAGGGAAGCAAGAGTGTGGTGACTTGGGTTTGGTGACGAGGTAAGTCTCCGGACTTACTTAGCTCGTATTTTATGTATTGGCATTGCTGTGTGTTTGGTGGTGTGTGTTTATGTTATGTTATAACAATTAAACCGGTAATTAGGACCACCAACCTTATATGTATATGTTGGCCCAAGTGTATGAGAACGGGCGGTGACATCACTGCCTACGACCAAGGGAGTCTAGGAGGTTCTCGGCGACTAGCCCGGCAGGTTAGATGGTCGGGTGCATCCGTACCATTCCTTGCCGGTAAGTAGGGACCGAGGCGAGATCATTGGGGTCTCGTGTCACAACAGAAGTTGAACTAGAATGGAATACGACTTAATAATGAAAGATAATAAACCGGACTTGTGTGATTTATGTTTTGTGTTATGGATGTGTTTGTTCCTTCACCGCTTTTCTAATACCTAGAATATGAGCAGCCGGGGTCTCCGTACAATATAGAACGGGGATGTTTTTTAGTCATGTTTCATATCGTTGTTCATGGATGTTGTTGTGGGTTTAGACTTTCGTATCGGGTTGTATTGTTTTGAAGACTCGGCTGAGTTTCCACCTTGTATTTGTCACTTTTCGTTTTCGCATGCAATAAAAACGTTTTGAGATTTCGCCTTTATTTGTGCCTTGTTGGAAGGTCCGGTGAAATTATTGTCAGGCTAAGGGTCGGGACCCATTGTGCGGTCTCGCCCATAGCATCCCGAGTCCCGCGGATTTGGGGTGTTACAAAAGTGGTATCAGAGGCAGGTTGACAACAATGGCACTCGCAATCTTTTTAAAGGCCGAATGAGGTATAAAAACAGAACCCAGACGGGTTCTGACTTTTCGTTTTCAAAATCATGTGCATGAGTCGGGTTTGGGTTAGAATGTACGGGACCACCACTCCTTCCGCAAACCTCGGAGACATAGATCTCTGGATTAGAAATAGGTATATATAGTTATATATATATGACCTTAGGACGTTTGTGGACTTGTATGTACTTAGCTACGAATGTGACCTTAGGATGTTTGGACATGTATAATTTGGATGTACTTTATGATTATATTTACCTTACGTTTTTAAGTGTTATCGTACCGACATCATAAATAGTACCTACGTAGCTATATATAAGTAAATGTTATACGCAATCAGATGGCACGTACGAGGGCGACCGCTTACGTAGGACCCGCCCGGGGTAGACCACCACTTTCCCCTACCGTCCCAAGAGGGCAGGGACGAGTAGGAAGACCTCCAGGTACGAGAGGTAGTGGTCGGGGACGTATCCCCATTGCGGACCCACCAGTCATGGGTGCACCGGCAGTAGAGGCTCCAGTAGAGGAGGTCGGAGAGAGCATCATTCCCGAGGCTAGGGATAGGACCGTTGTGAGCTCCGGGGCGCAGGGTTCTCCAACTGCCAGGACCGAGGGAACGTCCATTGGAGCTACTGTATTTGGAGACTATGTACGACGAGTTGAGGAGGCGTTTAGGACTGGAGCACCACCTCCCGCACCACCGGTGCCTGATTCGGGCTAGATTAGTTGAGGTCACACAGAGGGTGACCCAGATTCGGGCTGCACTAGAGATAGTTGCACCGGCAGTGGTTGCACCCGAGCCAGTTGTGGAGGTTGTTAGGCCGAGAGACGAGCTGAGGTCTCCGAGACTTGATTCCTGGTTGAAGGCTTTCAACCAGCAACATGTACCCAACTTTGACGGGAAGGTAGGGTTAGAGGTTGAGCACTGGATTGGGCACGTAGAGTCAGCTTTAGAGGCGATCCGTTGCCCAGAGGAGAGGCAGGTTGAGATAGTCCAGACCCTGTTTCGAAAGCAGGCCCAGTATTGGTGGAGGACAGTTAGAGGCGGTGTGACCAGGATGGATCAGCTACTGAGCCTCGTTAGAGAGACCGTTTGCCCAGGTTCACTGAGGAGGGACAGAGTCCAGGACTTCCTGGAGGCAGGATTCGAGGATGTCCCCGTCATTGAGGCGATTAGACGATTCCGGACGGAGTTAGCCTTGTTGGGACCCGCAACACCTCCAGCGGACCAGCATGTCTATCTCTTTTCCAGGAGACTGAGGGAGTCCACCCGTGCTTACCTTGCGGGATTTCGTTGCGACTCACTGGCAGAGTACCAGGACCGGGCTTCGGCCTATGAGAGAGACCGCCCTGGGTTTAGGAGAGCAGCACAGTCCGGGGGACCGGACAAGAGACAGAGGACGGCACCAGCTGGTTCAGGGGCCGAAGTAGCAGGTTAGGGACGTAGCCAGACCCCTGGACCTTCCAGTCCTCAAACGTCGAGACCGACATCAGACGGGGGACGTCAGTGCTACGGCTGTGGAGGGTTTGGACACACGAAGAATACATGTAGGAAGCCGCCAGTGGCTTGTTTCACTTGTGGTCAGATGGGTCACCGAGCTACTTTTTGCCGTCAGGGCAAGTCCCAGTCACAGAAGGGTTTTTCGCCTGCCGGTATAGCAGGGGGCAGTCAGAGGCCGCCCCAGTATCAGTCACAGGGCTCTCAGCAGAGGAGCCAAGGTCAGGGTCAGACCCGCACTCAGGGATCAGCTCAGGGACAGGGCCGAGGTAGAGGCCGTGGTGGAGGTACCCAGGAGACCAGAGGCACACAGGCCAGGGTATTTGAGCTGAGGAGTGTTGTTGATCCTACAGCGCCGGCAGCCCCAGGTACTATTCAGATTCACGGCTTTTCGGTCCGAGTTTTATTTGATACGGGTGCTACGCACTCGTTTATATCCGATGATTGTGTAGCTAGGTTTTCCTTAGCTACGTTAGAGGGGAGACTCTTCATTGTAGGGTTACCCGATGGAGGTAGGATTAGTGGTACCCGAGAGGTACGCGGTTGTCCCATTCGTTTGGGAAACTGAGTTTGGTTAGCCGACTTCTTTGTCATGCACTTAGTGCATGAAGAAGTCATCCTGGGGATGGATTGGATGGACCGCCATCATGCCGTTTTAGACATCAGCCGGAAAACCGTGACGATTTCCACGGAGACGGGGCACAAGGTGATTTTCCGAGGTTGGGACCTCGGGAAAGCCGGTACAGTCATTAGCGCCGTTCGAGCTGCTAGACTTATCGGGCAGGGATGCGAGGCCTTCTGGTGTTATGCCATAAAAGAGGAGGAGACGGGACCCTCACTAGAGGCGATCCCTGTGGCATGCGAGTTCGAGGACGTTTTCGGGGAGCCACCTGGGCTACCACCGCAGAGGAGCGTTGACTTCACTATTGAGTTGGAGCCCGGCACGAGGCCGATCTCCAAGGCTCCATACCGCATGGCGCCGATCGAGATGCTGGAGCTGAAGAAGCAGCTCGAGGAGTTAGCCGAGAGGGGTTTCATACGCCCGAGCGTTTCCTCTTGGGGTGCACCGGTCCTCTTCGTTAGGAAGAAGGACGGATCTTTGAGGCTATGTATCGACTACCGGGAATTGAACAAAGTCACCATCAAGAACAAGTACCCGTTACCGCGCATTGATGATTTGTTGGACCAGTTGCAGGGAGACTCCGTATTTTCACGTATCGATTTGAGGTCGGGATATCACCAGCTTAGGGTGAGAGAGGAGGACGTGCCGAAGACGGCATTCAGGACGAGATACGGCCATTATGAGTTTGTCGTGATGCCATTCGGGCTCACGAATGCACCCGCCGTCTTCATGGAGTTGATGAACGGCATCTTCATCGACTTCTTGGACCAGTTCGTAGTGGTATTCATTGATGATATCTTAGTCTACTCCCGGAATAGGGAGGAGCACGAGGGACACCTGAGGACGGTACTTGGAGTCCTCCGGGATAGAGAGCTTTACGCTAAGCTCTCTAAGTGTGAGTTTTATATGTCCGAGGTGGCATTTTTGGGACATATCGTTTCCGCCGAGGGTGTCATGGTCGACCCGGCGAAGATAGAGACTGTTTCCTCATGGCCGCCTCCTAGGACGGTCAAGGAGGTGCGCAGTTTCTTGGGCTTAGCGGGTTACAACCGCCGTTTTGTTGAGGGTTTCTCTGTGATTGCACGACCGCTCCCTTCCTTGCTGAGGAAGTCTACCAAGTTCGTCTGGTCCGAGCCTTGCCAGCGCAGCTTTGAGGAGCTGAAGAGGAGGTTGACCTCCGCTCCTGTGTTAGCCCAGCCTGAGGGCGTAGAGGACTTTGTGGTTTATAGCGACGCCTCTAAGCTAGGCTTGGGGTGTGTCTTGATGCAGAGAGGTAGGGTTACTGCGTACGCTTCTCGGCAGCTGAATCCGTACGAGAAGAACTACCCTACCCATGATCTCGAGCTAGCGGCAGTGATTCACGCCCTAAAGATCTGGCGATACTACTTGTACGGGGCTACGTGCCAGATCTTCACAGACTATAAGAATCTGAAGTATATGTTCACTCAGCGGGAGTTTAATAACCGCCAGAGGAGATGGTTGGAGCTCATTAAGGACTTTGACTTGGAGATTTTATACCATCCCGGGAAGGCGAACGTAGTCGTCGATGCTTTGAATAGGAGGACACCTCGGGAGGAGGTGATAGCTCGGCTTACGGTTCAGCCTCAGCTGCGGAGGGATTTGATGGGTTTGGAGTTGAATATCCGATTCCCGGGTACGGACGGTTGTTTCTCCGAGTTAGAGGTGTTACCTGACCTGTCTGGCGAGATCCTGCAGAAGCAGGAGGGATGTCCCATTTTGATGAGGATCCGGGACAAGATGTCCCGAGGAGAGGCACCGCAGTTTATCACGGGAGCAGACGGGCTACTGAGACGTCAGGGACGTATTTGTGTACCGTCGGATCAGGAGCTGAGAGAGCGGATTCTGCATGAGGCCCATTCCACACCTTACTCAATGCACCCAGGCGCGAGTAAGATGTACCAGGACATTAGGAGATCTTATTGGTGGGGCAGGCTCAAGCCCGATGTAGCTAGATACGTGGCCCGATGCGCGACCTGCCAGCAGGTCAAGATCGACCACCAATGACCCGGAGGAGAGCTTCACCCACTGCCCGTGCCGCAGTGGAAGTGGGAGGACATATCCATGGACTTCGTGACCGGTCCGAGACCGAGTAGGTGCTTTGACGCGATATGGGTGGTAGTAGACCGGTTGACGAAGACCGCACGTTTCATTCCTATACGGGAAACGTGGCCGGTGAGTCGTTTAGCCGAGGAGTTTATCCGTCAGATTGTGAGACTACATGGAGTCCCGAGGACCATCATCTCGGACAGGGACGGGCGTTTTACCTCGAGGTTCTGGCAGCAGGTACATGCCGCCCTAGGTTCGAGTCTCCATTTCACCACCGCATACCATCCTCAGACCGACGGCTAGTCCGAGCGGACTATTCAGACATTGGAGGATATGCTATGAGCATTTGTACTAGATTGGGGACAGGTATGGCCAGATCACCTCCTGTTGGTCGAGTTTTCTTATAATAACAGCTGGCACGCGTCGATTGGGATGGCACCTTATGAGGCATTGTATGGACGGAGATGCCGTACTCCCTTATGTTGGGACGAGCCCGGGAGCTCTAGCATTGTAGCACCGGATCAGGTACATGACGACATGGCGAGAGTCGCATTGATTCGGGAGAGGATGTTGGCTGCGCAGAGCTGCCAGAGATCGTATGCGGATAGGAGGCGTAGACCTCTCGAGTTCAGGGTAGGAGCTCAGGTGTGGTTGAGGGTATCACCGACGCGGGGCGTCATGCGATTCGGCATTAAGGGGAAGTTAAGCCCCCGATATGTCGGACCATTCGAGATCTTGGAGAGAGTCGGTGAGGTGGCGTACCGGTTAGCACTGCCACTGCGGTTGGAGGGTATACACCCGGTCTTTAATGTCTCTCAGCTGAGAGAGTACATACATGACCCGAGACACACCATCAGTCACGAGGACCTAGTGGTCGAGCCGGACCATACTTTTGCAAAGCACCCGATAGCGGTCTTAGAGCGGAGACGCCTTCGATCGAAGGAGATACTGATGTTGAGGATTCAGTGGTCGAGGCGAGGAGCTGATGAGGCTACATGGGAGACGGAGGATAGTATCCGGAGGAACTATCCCGAGTTTTATGCAGACATAGTGACATCGATAGGACCGTCGGGTTAGTTCCGAGATCTTCCTTGATTGCTTATTAAGCTATGTGTTTTGTTGAGTTATGAGTACCTTGCAAGGTCTTTATGTGATGCTTTACGTAGACTTGGATTAGAGCCAATAGTGTACGTTTTATGAGCCCACGGAGTTACGAGACGGGTTGGTTGGACAGTGTTGGTTTAGCAAGTTTCGGGACGAAACTTGTTTTTAGGGGGTTAGTTGTAACGTCCGGAAATTTTATTCCGGACTTAGAGCACTTTATAGTTATTCCGTAATCCCGAGATGCCGAGTGCCGGGATTTATTCCTAAGAAAATCCCGAGCCGACTCGTCGTTTTTCCTCTTTTTCCGCGTTCCGACCCTTCGTTCCGGGTTAAAAATGCCAAGGGGTCATTTCCGACCCCTCGGTCCGGGTGAGGGACAAGAGGTCAGCTGACCACTTGATCCCCACACCCACTTTTCAGACTTTGTTTCCCTCTCTCTTCCTTGCCTCCTCCTTTCTCACGTTAGATCCCATTCCACTCTTCCTCACTCAATTCTTTTCCTCTCTTTGCTCTCTTCTCTTCTCCCTTGGTGATGAAGATCTGTTGTGGACTGCAGAAGGTGTTCTCAGCTGTTGGTAAGCTCTCCCTCTCCCTTCCTTCTCTTCCTTGCTCCTCTTTCCCCCTTCTTCTTCCTTCTTCCTTCATCCATGGCCATGGATGAAGCTTGGAGAGATTTTCACTCAACTCTTTGCATGTCTAGGTTCTTAGCTCGTTTAGGTCAAGGAGAGGTGCCTAAGCAACGTGGTGGGTGTTTGGAGAAGATCCAGCAAGAGAAGAAGGACTTTGGAGCAAAGGATCCAAAGTCGAAGGAAAAATCCGTCTACCATGAGTTGTTTAAATCAAGATCCGGTGTCAACTACAAGCGACTTTTTGCGGAAATGAGAGTGCATTGGTAATCGTTTTCGAGGTTGATGAACTACCTCGAGGGAACGGGATCAGCCCATACAAGGAGGTAATTGATTATGGCAACTTTTACCGAAATAAAACAATCTCCCCCGCAAGTAGTACAAGATCGGATGTAGTATAATCGAGTATCAATCACAGGGACCGTGTCTGTTTGGATATAAATTATAGGAATTAGTCTAAGTAAAGGGAGAAAAAAGAGAGAACGGAAGAGTAAAAACTGTGTTTTGAAAGCAATGATTTGTAGTAACAAGAATAAGAAGGAAGGTGATCTAAGGAAACATGAATCCCGACCACTATAGTTAATTAAAGTAATATTTCATATATGAGACTCATGAACATTGTTGTATAAACATTGCATGCAACCATCTAAAATATTATTGGGCATAGACAAACCAAGACCGTGCTTTCCAACTCACGTAGCTATCATTCAGCGGTTCGGTGAGTATAGGAAATCCCATGCGCATTTAGAAATCCATGAAAGACCATGAAAAACCTTCACTAGAAGTCCTTCAATTTAAAAAGTTACAAACAACAGAACTTTCTACGATAGTTAGGAATCCTCGAAGCATAAAGTATAGATATCATCCTTTGAACCAAGCTCTTTTCAAATCATCAAATAAAACAACTTGTTTGGTTCTCCAAGCTCTTTTCAAATAATCCTTTGAACCAAGCTCTTCACCTTGGAAGCTATATGTATTAGGTTGCACACCTTTATGTTCTTGAGACGTCACTATAAAAGAACATAGATTTAAGAAACATTAATCCAAAGCTCTTCAACCTTACATATATGCCACGTGAGAATTATAATCCTGAGTCCTATGGGTATGAATAATGACCTTAATCCTTGAAACTATATTTCTTTCCATATTTATTCATTTGTTAGTTAATTGTTAGGTTTTGATTTTCAATCAATCTATTATTGATTGTGAATGTACAAAACTTTTTCCAAAACCATTTGGACTTCTTTTCCTTAACGTCTTTCTTATTTTTTAGATTTATACTCTAATTGATCATTTTCATATTTCATCTAACTTAGTCCCTGATATCGATCTTGTAATGCTTTCTCTATATTGTGATAGATCCATACACTGTGGGTTCGCTGCAATTTTAGAGTAGATATTAAGAGTTATAAATTTAAAGTAGAGATTGCTCAGTTTTGTGCATTCTTGTGAATTTCTATTTATTTTAGACAGGGATTTATAGGGTGTGTAAAACAGCGAACACCTTGAGTCCCACAATATATCTAAAGGTAGGGTGTAAACAGGGACTTGGGTTAAAACCGATGCATATAAGAAAATCAATTTAATCGGACAAATCCGACAATGTCAAAGCCATCCGACAAATATACAATACTGATTTGAAGATAAGTATGACACCAACCGAAGGAAGAGGATCATTACATCATAAACTACATATGTTGATGGAACATGGATACTATGTGAATGCAATGAGATGTTCGGACTCATATGAGACGACCGGTTTCTTTATCTCACATCCAAACTCTAGGCATTTATTGAACGTGTTTCCTTACGTTATTGTCATGGACTCGACATATAAAACCAACGAGTATGTATTCTTGTTTTCAATTCGTTTCTAACACGTCTCTATACATACAATATACCTCACTTGTAGTTAATTCATCATTTGAATTCTTGTTTTATTTGTAAATACAATATACAGTTTTTGGAGATCATCTGTATCGTGATCACAAAGAAAAAAAATTTCAATTGCAAGTGCACGCATGATACATGACAACAAATATCATTATGAGTAGACTTTAAAGAGGCTCCGTCATTTGTGCAACAGGTGATTGCCACGAATCGAGAGTTAGGTTTAATTTCCGCCTTCAACGTATTGTTCCCAAAATTGCATATTTTGTTCCATTTCTTATAAAGTGCACCATTGGACATCGATTGGCGGTCATGTTGCGTTCAAAGGAAGGAAAATACGTCTACCATGGGTTGTTTGAATCAAGATCCAGTGTCAACTACAAGCGACTTTTTGTGGAAATGAGAGTGCATTGGTAATCGTTTTCGAGGTTGATGAACTACCTCGAGGGAACGGGATCAGCCCATACAAGGAGGTAATTGATTGTGGCAAGTTTTACCGAAATAAAACAACCTCCCCCGCAAGTAGTACAGGATCGGATGTAGTATAATCGAGTATCAATCACAGGGACCGTGTCTGTTTGGATATAAGTTATAGGAATTACTCTAAGTAAAGGGAGAAAAGAGAGAGAACGGAAGAGGAAAATCTGTGTTTTGAAAGCAATGATTTGTAGTAACAAGAATAAGGAGGAGGGTGATCTAAGGAAACATGAATCCCCGACCACTATAGTTAATTAAAGTAATATTTCATATATGAGACTCATGAACATTGTTGTATAAACATTGCATGCAACCATCTAAAATATTATTGGGCATAGACAAACCAAGACCGTGCTTTCCAACTCACGTAGCTATCATTCAGCGGTTCGGTGAGTATAGGAAATCCCATGCGCATTTAGAAATCCATAAAAGACCAAGAAAAACCTTTACTAGAATTCCTTCAATTTAAAAAGTTACAAACACCAGAACTTTCTACGATAGTTAGGAATCCTCGAAGCATAAAGTATAAATATCATCCTTTGAACCAAGCTCTTTTCAAATCATCCAATAAAACAACTTGTTTGGTTCTCCATTTTGTTTTACCTAAACCAAATAACAACGCCACTTCGAAAATACGAAGATAATTAAAAGGTGAGAATTAAGCCATTTTAAAAGAAGCAATATCGCAATCTCAATTCACATATATATATGCAACAATAAATCAAATTATTATAGGGATCATCCAATCCTTACATCGAGAAGAATCAGTCAGACATGATAAAAGAAAAGGAGTCTTTCGTAAATATCAAAGGTGAAATGTACTTACAAGGGAAAGTGAAGTTTAATTCTAAGGCGCCGTGGTTGTAGCCTTGGAACTCTAAGAACCCTAGAAAACTCTACCGCATCATGAGGTTGCGGCTGTTGAAAATCCTGATCAAATTGTGTGTTGTGTGTTTTTAATCTAGCTTGGAAAGGTATATTTCTAGCTTTTTGAAAAAAACCATAGGGTTGACGTAAAAAGCCCGGCCCGTACATATATATTAAGCTAGAGTTATGTAACGCCCGGAATTTTATTCCGGACTTGGAGCGCCTTGTAGATCTTCCCGTAGGCCCGAGATGCCGAGTGCTAGGATTTATTCATAAAATCCCGAGCCGACTCGTCGTTTTTCCATTTTTCCCGCGTTCCAACCCTTCGTTCCGAGTCGAAGTGACAAGGGGTCATTTCCGGCCCCTCGTTCCGGGGTGATGTGACAAGAGGTCAGTTCCCCTCTCCACATTGCAGCCTTGTCCCCTCCCTCTCTCTCCTCCCTTGCTCACATTTCACGTTACTTCCTCTCATTCACTCTTCCTCACTTCACTCATCTTCTCTACTCCTCTCTTTTCTTCTCTTCTTCCTTGTTGCTTGAGGATCTGATGTGATCGAACTCACTTCGAACACGAGGATCCACCGGCACAAGTTCACACTCGGATTGTAATAGGGTAAATGAAACTCATTTTTTTTGAATTTTGTGTTTTTGGATATGAAGAGAAAATTCCCTCGGCCTCTCACTTTGGGAATCCCTCAACTCGAACGAACTACACTCGGAATTTCACTTTGGGGTTCGAACCTTCGTTCCTCGGCCTCTCACCATAGAACCACCTAAGCATCTCACCTAGATATTTGAAAACTAAGCATCTCACCTAGAATTCGGGTTTTGTTTTAATGCAAACAACAACTTTGAAAGAACAAAGGATAACTCACTTAATTTCACTTGACTTGTCTTACAATGGGAGTATACAAGGCTTTATATAGCCACAAAACTCAGCCTAGAAACTCCCTAGTTAAGTGCTAGAAATATCAAAGATTTATCAAAAGAAAAAGCAAGAAATACAAGAGTTTTTCTTGGAAATTCAAAGCGAGTAATTAGCCACATTTGGCTTTATTCTAGGATGACTCATGGAGATCTCTCTTTAACCACATTGACAACACTTCAAGGAGGATATATCATAGCTTGGACGTCCATATTGAAGGAGAAGAGGGCCTTTGAGCTATCTTGGACATCATTCAATACAAGTGTGGAGATGCCTTCAATATTTGGTAGAATATTGACTTGTGCACCATCATTTGATTAACATAATTCATGCATAATATATGAATAATTTGAGCATGTATGTTGAATTAAATAAGCATGGATTGGACGTGCATATGTCTTGCATAACCACCTTGCAGTACTCCATACATGATTGTGGTCAAAAGGCCATACAAGTATCGTAGTTGTTGCATTGTTGGATCATTTTCACCATCTTCCTCTTGGAATCTCGACTCCCAGTAAACTACAAATTTGTAGATCTGGAAAAGAACTTTGAAAGTAGTATTCATGGGTATTTTAATTCAAGTATTTCTTCAGTTATAGTCATTTTACTGAGAGTGCGCAAACCTGACAGCTTATCCGGAGAGAGTGAAAGTCGGCTTGAGTTGGGCATGCTCGGAGCAAGTATTCTCGGTTTGATTTCGATAGGTTTTGGCTCAGTTTTGGGCATGACCTCAAACATATAAGGATTGATTTCAATAGGTGCTGGCTCAGTTTTTGACATGGACGGTTGGTGGCAAAACGATTTGTTCCGGTGTATTGACGATGATTTCTTTTCCGTGGAGGATCACATCATCCCCTTTCCCTTGAAAAGGATTCTTCCTCGAATCCGTTAGACCAACCTTGGGAAAGTTATTGTCGGAGTTATTACCACATGGAGGGGGAGGAACTCTTTTTAGAATCTCAACTAGTTGGGCTTTAATCCTATCCAAACGTTGGTCGAATCGATCACCACCGATTCCATTGTCATTGATGATCGTCATCCCCGAAAGCTTGAGGAACTCGCACCGTGGGCTCTGATACCACTTGATGTGATCGAACTCACTTCGAACACGAGGATCCACCGGCACAAGTTCACACTCGGATTGTAATTGGGTAAATGAAACTCGTTTTTTTTGAATTTTGTGTTTTTGGATATGAAGAGAAAATTCCCTCGGCCTCTCACTTTGGGAATCCCTCAACTCGAACGAACTACACTCGGAATTTCACTTTGGGGTTCGAACCTTCGTTCCTCGGCCTCTCACCTTAGAACCACCTAAGCATCTCACCTAGATATTTGAAAACTAAGCATCTCACCTAGAATTCGGGTTTTGTTTTAATGCAAACAACAACTTTGAAAGAACAAAGGATAACTCACTTAATTTCACTTGACTTGTCTTACAATGGGAGTATACAAGGCTTTATATAGCCACAAAACTCAGCCTAGAAACTCCCTAGTTAAGTGCTAGAAATATCAAAGATTTATCAAAAGAAAAAGCAAGAAATACAAGAGTTTTTCTTGGAAATTCAAAGCAAGTAATTAGCCACATTTGGCTTTATTCTAGGATGAATCATGGAGATCTCTCTTTAACCACATTGACAACACTTCAAGGAGGATATATCATAACTTGGACGTCCATATTGAAGGAGAAGAGGGCCTTTGAGCTATCTTGGACATCATTCAATACAAGTGTGGAGATGCCTTCAATATTTGGTAGAATATTGACTTGTGCACCATCATTTGATTAACATAATTCATGCATAATATATGAATAATTTGAGCATGTATGTTGAATTAAATAAGCATGGATTGGACGTGCATATGTCTTGCATAACCACCTTGCAGTACTCCATACATGATTGTGGTCAAAAGGCCATACAAGTATCGTAGTTGTTGCATTGTTGGATCATTTTCACCATCTTCCTCTTGGAATCTCGACTCCCAGTAAACTACAAATTTGTAGATCTGGAAAAGAACTTTGAAAGTAGTATTCATGGGTATTTTAATTCAAGTATTTCTTCAGTTATAGTCATTTTACTGAGAGTGCGCAAACCTGACAGCTTATCCGGAGAGAGTGAAAGTCGGCTTGAGTTGGGCATGCTCGGAGCATGTATTCTCGGTTTGATTTCGATAGGTTTTGGCTCAGTTTTGGGCATGACCTCAAACATATAAGGATTGATTTCAATAGGTGCTGGCTCAGTTTTGACATGGACGGTTGGTGGCAAAACGATTTGTTCCGGTGTATTGACGATGATTTCTTTTCCGTGGAGGATCACATCATCCCCTTTCCCTTGAAAAGGATTCTTCCTCGAATCCGTTAGACCAACCTTGGGAAAGTTATTGTCGGAGTTATTAGCACATGGAGGGGGAGGAACTCTTTTTAGAATCTCAACTAGTTGGGCTTTAATCCTATCCAAACGTTGGTCGAATCGATCACCACCGATTCCATTGTCATTGATGATCGTCATCCCCGAAAGCTTGAGGAACTCGCACCGTGGGCTCTGATACCACTTGATGTGATCGAACTCACTTCGAACACGAGGATCCACCGGCACAAGTTCACACTCGGATTGTAATTGGGTAAATGAAACTCGTTTTTTTGAATTTTGTGTTTTTGGATATGAAGAGAAAATTCCCTCGGCCTCTCACTTTGGGAATCCCTCAACTCGAACGAACTACACTCGGAATTTCACTTTAGGGTTCGAACCTTCGTTCCTCGGCCTCTCACCTTAGAACCACCTAAGCATCTCACCTAGATATTTGAAAACTAAGCATCTCAACTAGAATTCGGGTTTTGTTTTAATGCAAACAACAACTTTGAAAGAACAAATGATAACTCACTTAATTTCACTTGACTTGTCTTACAATGGGAGTATACAAGGCTTTATATAGCCACAAAACTCAGCCTAGAAACTCCCTAGTTAAGTGCTAGAAATATCAAAGATTTATCAAAAGAAAAAGCAAGAAATACAAGAGTTTTTCTTGGAAATTCAAAGCAAGTAATTAGCCACATTTGGCTTTATTCTAGTATGAATCATGGAGATCTCTCTTTAACCACATTGACAACACTTCAAGGAGGATATATCATAGCTTGGACGTCCATATTGAAGGAGAAGAGGGCCTTTGAGCTATCTTGGACATCATTCAATACAAGTGTAGAGATGCCTTCAATATTTGGTAGAATATTGACTTGTGCACCATCATTTGATTAACATAATTCATGCATAATATATGAATAATTTGAGCATGTATGTTGAATTAAATAAGCATGGATTGGACGTGCATATGTCTTGCATAACCACCTTGCAGTACTCCATACATGATTGTGGTCAAAAGGCCATACAAGTATCGTAGTTGTTGCATTGTTGGATCATTTTCACCATCTTCCTCTTGGAATCTCGACTCCCAGTAAACTACAAATTTGTAGATCTGGAAAAGAACTTTGAAAGTAGTATTCATGGGTATTTTAATTCCAAGTATTGCTTCAGTTATAGTCATTTTACTGAGAGTGCGCAAACCTGACAACTTATCCGGAGAGAGTGAAAGTCGGCTTGAGTTGGGCATGCTCGGAGCAAGTACTCTCGGTTTGATTTCGTTAGGTTTTGGCTCAGTTTTGTGCATGACTTCAAACATATAAGGATTTATTTCAATAGGTGCCGGCTCAGTTTTGACATGGACGGTTGGTGGCAAAACGATTTGTGTCGGCTCAGTTTTGACATGGACTTTGGAGCCAAGGATTCAAGATCGAGACGAAATAGACGAGCTTCTGCAGCGTAACCGCGGGGGCTGATCATCACGACCGCGGGAGCGGCCCGCTGCAGGTGCGGCCAACACGGCTTAAGGGGCGGCCAGCATAGCCGCAGGGGTGGCTCGGCACGCCGCAGGGGCTGCTCCGGGCTCCAGACGCCGGACCGCCGCAGGGGCGGTTCCTGCTCCGCCAGAGGGCCACAGGGGCGGCGTCAGCCTTCTGCAGGGGCGGCTTCTGCTCCCCGGGGCGCCAGCTTGACTCCGCGCTGCGTTTCTTCGACAATAGGTTCCTTTCCTCCCTTCCCCTTCGTTCATTCCTTAGATTTGTTGTTGAATCATGTAGTAGCATGCTTAGGATGGCCTAGAGTAGCTTGAGAATGCCACTTAGTGGTTGTGAACCTAGGAGCCCTTAAGGCTCGATGTAGTTGATGGCAACGAGTGTGATGAGCATGATAGACCTAGTAGGCTTTTACTCGTTCTTGGGTTTTGAGTATGATCATATGAGAGTGAGTAGGCAGTTGAGATATCTCCTCATGCGTTGAGTGAGATGTGAGTATGAGAGATTCTAGGATGTGGTCCTAGAATGAGAGATCTCCTCATGCGTTGAGTGAGATGTGAGTGTGAGAGATTCTAGGATGCGGTCCTAGAATGAGAGTCAAATGATCTTGCGTAGATCATTTGTGTGGAAGTCCTAGACTTCTTGAGTTGAGTGGGTTTTGATGGTTATATTGTTGTGAGCAGGTTGTGTGGTTCTTCCCAAGGGAACCGAGAGCGTTTTGTGATTTAGCATTGGGACGAGGTAAGTCTCCGGACTTACTTAGCTCGTATTTAACGTATTAGCATTGATGTGTGTTTGGTGGTGTGTGTTTATGTTCTTGTTATAAACAATTAAACCGGTAATTAGGACCACCGACCTTATGTATATTTTGGCCCAAGTGTATGATAACGGGCGGTGACATTCTGCCTAGCTCTGCGTGGGTCTAGGAGGATCTCGGCGACTAGCCCGGCGGGTCAGATGGTCGGATGCATCCGTACCATTCTTTTCCGGTAAGTAGGGACCGAGGCGAGACCACGGTGGTCTCGTGTCACAAACCGAAGTTGAATTAGAACGGGATATGACTTAATAATAAAAAGATAATAAACAGGATTCGTGTGTTTTATGTTTTGTGATATGTATGTGTTTGTGCCTTCACCGCTTTTCTAATGCTTCGAATATGAGCTAACGGTTTCAAACCGTGGTTGTAGATGACTTGCAGGTTAGGGACGCCGCCGAGTGAGGTGGAGGAGTGGACAGCCGGGGTCTCCGTACATTATAGGACAGGGGCGTTTTTAGGTTATGTTTCATATCGTTAGTTTGTGGATGTCGTTGTACGTTCTAGACTTTCGTATTTGGGTTATGTTGTTTTGAGGACTCGGTTGAGTTTCCACTTTGTATTCGTTACATTTCGGTTTCCGCATACATTAAAAACGTTTTGAGTTTTCGCCTTTATTTGTGCCTTGTTGGAAAGGTCCGGTGAAATTGTTGTCAAGCTAAGGGTCGGGACCCATTGTGAGGTCTCGCCCGTAGCATCCCGAGTCCCGCGGAATTGGGGTGTTACAACACAAAATATATCTTGCACCGCGGGTTTAAAAACCTTTTGTGACAGCCAAGGTTACGGTCGTAAGAGGCCGTTACAGTAGAGTTCTGGGTTGGGCTTCTGATGCTGAATTATCCGCCCAAAGGCCAAAGTTACGGTCAGGGTTACAGTCATAAAAGGTCGTAACAATTTTCCGAGCCATTGCTCTGGTTGGAACCATGAGACCCGTGAGTACTACTTTCAAAGCTCTTTCAAAGAATTACAGCTTTGCAGTTGACACAATTGTCCAAATCCAAAGGGAAGATTGTTGAAATTGTGAATCTCTCAAGATTCGTCATAATATGGTATCAAACATCAATGATCTTTACATGGTTCTTCAATTCTTCATTCTTCATCCTTCAACATAAATCCACCTCGAAACTTTGATCCTCAATCAATATAGCTGTCTTTTATGATATGCTTGACCTCAAGGAGGATGTAAACTCATATTTTGGCATTCTTTCATCGTTCTTTGCTCATTTTTGACCCCGAACGCCTGAAATACGAAATAAACCAATGTAGACACCACAATATGCAATAGGAAGGTTTTATCCCTTATATGAACACAAACCAAACCAATTGAGGTATGATGATGCATGCAAATGACGACGTAAAAGACGTATGTTTGGGACTAATTTAAATACCTAGATTTGTCAAACGTTGACCCGACAGACCCGACGAACCCGACCTGGCCCCGAAAATTTTGAAAAAGAAAATCTCCGTAGCTGACATGCTTGATACCGATTTAACCCAAAGTAATTTATGACCCGAATTAACCAGACTTGAATTAACCAGACCCGAAAGAACCGATAACCCGAAGTAACCCGACCCGAATGACCTGATAGCCCAAAGTAACCCGACCTAAAGTATCCCGACCCGAATAACCCGATAGTCCAAAGTAACCCGACCCGAATGACCTGATTATTTTTAAAAATAATTATAAATATTAAAATAATTTGTAAGAATATACTTTTTAAATAAACTGTATAAGTCTATAATAATATAATCCATACAATAAGTTTTATCCTATAACTTTATAATGACATAAATACATAAGCCATACTATAAATTTTTAGAATGGAATTTTTATACAAAAATGTTTTTTATGTAATATATTGTCTATATATACATATACATATTACTAATTACTATATTTTCGCGTATAAAATGAACGTAAGAAAATCAAATTTAAATAAAAACTTTGTAAATAACATAATCCATAAGTCCATCATATAAGTTTATAATATAGTCATTTTTACTATAAGAGTATAATGACATAATTCATACTACGAGTCTATAATGAATTAGTCGGATATCCAAATCCAAAGTCATTTTCAAACATACGGATCGGGCTAAACTCTTTCCAATTAAACATATCACCCATATATCTAGCATAATTATATGATCTAAATAAAATTATTTTTAAATTCCATATTTTAGAATTTGGATCAAACGGATCAATAAAATATCCACGGATTATTATCCGATTCGGAAAAGATGATAAATTTTATTTTACATTTTATAACAAACAAAATATGAAAAGCATAAATGGATCAAATAGATCGGTCAGTCGGTCAAATTGGATATTTTGATCAAACGGATCAGTCGGATATCCATATCCGGTTAAATTCATTTTCAATCAAACAAATCGGGCTAAAACCATTCCAATCAAACATATATGTGGATAATCATCCGATCCGACTAACGTCGTTTTTAGATATTAAAATCAAACGGATTAGTCGGATATCTAGATCCGCTTAAAGTCATTTTCAATCAAACAAATCGGGCAAAAATCATTCTGATCAAACATATCTCCCAAATATTCGCGGGATGATTATCCGATCCGATTAAATTCGTTTTTAAATACTATAACCTGTATTAACCCGAACAATTAATACCCGACCAGATCTGGCCTGACCCAAAACAAACCGATAAATAGGAAAGATTGTTTTGACCCAACCCATTTCAACCCGAGCTTGTTATGACCGACCCGATTCCGACCCGATTCCGACCCGTCCCGTTATGACCCGAGAACCAAGACTACCCGATGACCCGTTTCAACCCGAACAAACGATACCCGGCCCAAACCGACCCGACACGAAACAAACCGATTAATAACCAAACCTTTTTTTTACCCGACCCGTTTCAACCCGAGCTTGTTGGGACCTGACCCGACATGTTGGCCCCGTTTGACACCCCTAAAAATAACCCATACTTAAAGCTTACTCATCCCCGAGTAAGATCATGACATACGGAACCCTATATGCAAATAAGAGTAGGCTTCAACTAGGAAGAAGAAGAACTTTTCAAACCATGTCATTATAGCATCAATCACTATCAAAGGAAGAAAAATGAATCATAACTCTCCAGACCACTCAAAGGATTATATGTTTCACTCAATCTCAAATGATGTATTTAGCCATATATCAAAAATCACTCGAACTCAACAAACATGCAAAGATCTTGCCGAAAGCTTGTCAGGGCGTTCTCAATCTCCACCGTCGTTCAAATGAAACTAAAACACAAGTTGTGATTTATGAGGTCTTTTCATAGGATGTAACGGGGATATGAGACATGGAAAATATAATGTTGGTATATAGGCCAAAAGTAGGTCGAAAAGGCAAATAATATCCGGGGTATCAAGTGTGATCACTACTTGAAATCCTTCAATGATACACCGACTCGCATTTTTCTTCATCTTTGTATTGTTTTCCACGTAACATTGCACTTTTGACTTGTAGCACTTGCTTTCTCTTCCTGGATAAGATTTTCTTCACTTTCGAACCAATTCTTACTTATTTGCAGCATCAAGGATGGTGGGAAATTTGTCTCACCACCCATGAAAAGATCTTCCATAAGAGTAATTTATTCCAAATTCTTGCAAACATTTCACACTTCTTTGAGAGATTACCCTATACTTGATTATTCACTCATTGCTTCTATCATAACCACGGATAAGGTCATATGAGGCTATATCACGATGTGAGACATTTTGAGGGGCTCCAAAGAAAGGAAAATAAAGGCAAGAAATGGGTAATTGAGGAAAACATATATAAGGGTAGGAAATGTCATATAAACAAAGAGGGCCTCATAATCTTCACAAACAAGTATATAAAATCAAATGAGCATGTAGTCTCGAAAAAGAGTCAATTTCAAGTTCTAGAAGACACTAAGCATGTTGGAGATCTCATAAAAATATGAAAAAAAGGACATATGAAAGTGCATGTCCATAGGTCAAGAGCGCTTACATGGTAATGTATGGCTAAGTTAATCATCAAAATTCATCCAAAAACAAATGTGCATAAACAATAAAAAAAGACATCATCTAAAGCATCGTAATTAAGCACGTCAATTACCAAATAACAGTTTTCCAATATATCAATTTTCAAAAGGTAATACAGACATGTCCGTGATACGGGGTTAGCCGTGAGGTTGCCCTGATCTTTCAACACCAAGACCTTGAATGAATAAGGAAAGAGACAGAGGCGTGTGATAGAAAAATGGAGTAATGATCCAATGATGGGGATGTATTGTAGCTAAATAGATCTGGTTAGATTGCTTGAAGCAACTGAGAGAACACTAGGGAAACTAAGGCCCTAACCTCAATATGATTGAAAAAACTCTTCCGCTATAATCTTACACAGAGAGAAGCGATAGTTCCCAAAGCACGAGAAGTCGCCTGAAGTTGATTGACAGCACCAACTTGCCAATCCAAGTGACATAACTCAAAACAGTTCAATCTTCTTGGCGAACGAGAATCCACTCGCTCAGGTTTGAATAGGATTCCACCTATTCGACTCTTTCCTTCCTAGAAAGACACTTGATTACACAAACAACTCCATTCCACGAGCCAATGAATAATAGCTTGAATAAGATTCCACCTATTCCTTTCCTCAGGAAGACACTCGATTCCACGAGACACTCAGTCCACGAGCAAGAACTAAAAACGTGTTTATTGAATTAGTTGAGAGGAAAAACGTCCTACAAGGCCTTATATAGGCAGGGAGGTGTCCTCTAGGGTTTCACAAGATAAGATCTAATCTATGAGCTTGATAATCTAATCTAGAGCCCAAACAAGGAAAATATAAGATCAAATCTTAAAAAAATATGATAACATCTGGGGCTGAACTAACAAATGTAAAAGCCCAAAAAATATAAGATAAGATCAAATCTTAAAAAAATATGATAACATCTAGGGCTGAACTAACAAATGTAAAAGCCCAACAAAATATAAGATAAGATCAAATCTTAAAAAGATATGATCAAATCTAAGGCTGAAAACTAACTAAAAAGCCCATGAAACAAAACAACTAAAAACAATCCAATATTAAAAGAGTCCAAATATGGGCTAAAAATAATAGATCTAATTAAGACTTAATTTAATCAATAGAATAGGCCCAACTAGCACCTATAAAAACGTCCAAAACTTCTACACAAGCAGCTCCTTGCTTCTTGACATCGAATCCTCCTCCTCGCCCATGCATACGTGATCATGCATGCACTTGAGGAACATAACTTCCATGCAAGGCTTCTCTTGATGTATTTAAGCACTAGCAAAGATGTAAATGCCTTATCCCATGAAAAAACTAATTAAAACACATGCAAACAACACTACTAAAGACAACATAAAAACATTATAGCACCCGTCTAATTGGATGTTTTTTTATTTGTAGTTATCCATGAAGGACAAATCCTATCCTATTAGAAGATAGATTTGATAGTTAAGATAGATCTTAGGGGGATAAGTTAGATTCATGCATTTTAAATTAGACATTCAACCTTAGGTTTTAATGACCCTTTCTTCTACATTATTCCGAGTTCCCGAAGCACAATTTGGCATGTTGGCTGATAGATCGGTCCTTTCCGTCAATTAATAAATCTTCGAGTAATCAATTAGGTATGTTTGACTAATCTTCATCTTTTCTAGGGTTTGAAAAGCCCGAATGCATTGATCTATGATATTGAGTTAATTCTATAAATATTGGATGTATGTCTATGAGAGTTATGGTAGTATTTGGATCGTTCCTTGTAAAATGCGAGAGCCGAGTTTGAAATATTTTTTTTATATGTTCTTCAAGGTGTTGATGTAAAAATGCGAGAGTCGAGTCACTCATGCCTATATACTTCGTTCGATGTGAAGAATAAGCCGTCTTGGGTACTTGAAAATCAACAAGGGTGACAATCATTGATGTATGCCAAGCAAAGTCTTAACTACGTGACAATCGAATGAAGTTGTTTTGCACATAACAAGATTTATATTTAATCTTCATATTTACTCATAAGCATGTTATGGATATTTTGATCATGAAATTGCTTTAATGATTGATCATTTTTATTTCTCGTTCTCCCACTCTCGAATTATTTGATTAATGTTATGAAAAATACAATTTATTTCCCTCTCCATTACTACGACTATTTTACTCGTGTTTTCAGTTGGAGGCCGATTGACAAAGATAGTGTTGGCCGATTTTCTTTGAATTTTCTTTCCTTTTCATGCCTTTCACTTCTTCTTTCGTATTTAATTAATTGCTAAAGTTTGTGTTTTTGGCCAATCGAAAGAGCCTTGTTGGCCGATCGACCGGTGTTTGTCTTTCGTTTCATTCATTTTGTATTGTTTTTGTATATACTTTAGTTTTATTTCTTCATTAATCTTTAGAGTCAAAATATCGCCTTCCTTGTGTTTAATTCTGACTTCCTATACTACAGTGGGTCTCATAACTTATTTGCGAGATATGAGGCTCATGTTTAAGCCTTTATCAACTTGTATCATCACTTCGGCACAAGGACAACAAACATGAATAAAATGTTTCATCTTTTGTTTCTCACATGTTCCAAGTTCGTCGTTTTAATATAAGATTTTACTTTTTAGGTGGGAGTCCGTGCACAAGTTATTGAAACAAATTTTGGAGTTCGAGAGTAGGAGGATTCTAGTTGTTCTTTGACAACATCCATTTGATGATCATGGATCAAATCCAAAAGATACAATTTTTTTTAGAAATGTCACAAGAGATGATCTCGTGGGACATGTAGATACTAATATTTGACTGGCTTTAGAACTACGTCACCAACGAGAGTTTTATGCTTTTGTGGGATGACACAAGAAGGTTAAGAAAACAAGGGATAATGATGTATGTCATGATATGTATTTGATACGAGCTTAGCCATTATTAGCCTAGATATTTTGACACCATGATTAGGGGTAAGATTGATAGGGTCATGGTTAACCATGACTAGCTTGAGCAAGAGGTTTATTACTGGGCCAAATTTCCGAATAGGTTGCACATTTTTGATGACAATCCGGCAATTGTCATGTCATCCACCGACCTATATCAAGAAAGTCCATTATAAAACTTTTTAACATGTGGGCAAACCATGTATACTTCTAGGTAATAGTGAAGAAGAAATAGAGTTACAGACCCCGGGGAATGTACCAATTCAACATATGTGCCCTACTATGAGCCATAAAAGGCCCGCTTTGGAGCTTAATAGGAGGCACTTTGCACATACTTTCGAGAAAGCCAAGATGGACAATAATGAGTATGAGGCATGCATGCCTAGCTTGAGTGCATTAGACTTGATCCCGAGTCCGGGTCCTTAAGGACCAACTTGGTTCACCTCAAGACCGAGACAAAAAGGCTTAACGCTGCAAAGAGGAGTTTCTACGCACAACAGGAAAAACTTAGGTATGTCCTTAAGAGTGATCATTCTTCATCCAATTTTCATCTACCTAGCGTGAGTACCGGATGGATAGGCATCATAATTGGTTCAAATTTCAGGTTTTGATGTAAGATAGTTCCTCTTCAGATAACTAGGGATTGCGATTGCGCCTCAACAGTTGCGTGTTGTAGATTATATACCTCTTACTACAAGATTGATAAACATATTTGTGCATGAAACAAGAGGCATATTTTGTGTTCGGGACGACTTGAGTTGATTAGATTAGTGTTATAGGATATAGAGAGCTTCTAGTTGTCACTTCTTTCGTTTCCCGGTTTACTTAGCATTCATGTGCAAGTACTCTTGATACATTCATGATAAGAGAGATAACATGTGGTTGTGAAGGATACACCAGATGTACTTACAAGTGGTAGAGCCAGATGAATGGGTGGTATAACGACGGGATACGTCTCTTATTAAGGCAATCCTAGGTTCTAGAGATGAGGTTACTACCTATACTGATCAGATGACGACCTTGACATATGTATTGGAGTTGTGTTGCCATGGGGATATATTTTGTGTGATTGAGGCTTATGAGATGTTTAGGGAGCATGAACAAGAGGTTGAGTATCACAGGATGGTGTGGGACTCGGGCAACATGCCCAAGCACTCCTTCATACTATAGATGGTGATCATTGGTTGTCTGTCCATAGGGACAAATAACACTTTTTAGACATCGAGCCGACTTATGACTAGTGTTGGAGGGAGAGTGGGTCACACAATCACTTGATCTTTGGATGCACGTATGCTCGGGAGGTGTGGAGGCATGTTTGTGAGGGTTTTATGATGCCATGTGACCTGACCACTAGGACATATGCATTGGATTGGCCGAGACACATGGTATCGGGTAGGAATTGGACAAGTAGGTCGTAGATCTACGCTTTCTCAACCACAGTCTATTACCTTTGACATGCTATGAATGTCTTGGTACTTCACCATTATAGGATCCCTATTGATATCTTTTTTAAGATCGATCAGGTCCCATGTCTACAACTTACAGCATGAGACTTTCCCATCTAGAGTGGACGAGAGGATTTCAACATTTTTTTCATTTGTATAATGAGTTATATCTTGCTTGGTTAGTGATGTATGTATTGGACTTGGATCTTGTCTATTGATGTCTTTGTAGAAGGTGGACGAGACATGATTCGAGGATTGTCATTGTTTGGCTTGTATAGTTTTAGGTTGCTAATGGCATATCCAAAAGTGGACAAACTATATGAACATTGACATTAGATGTATGTATGTATTTGTGTTATTTTTGTAGGGTAATTGGTACATCTAGGAGGCAAGTATGCCTTCTTGGAGTATAATGGGGTTTAGTATGGTTTAGCCACTAACCAAAAGTCATGGAATTGTACATAAACTTTGTTCCCGTTTGCATAAACGGTTTTCGGTTATGCTTACTTTTGCATCAATGAATTTAACTTTATCAAAAAGAAAAACAAAAGCAGACATCCTTAGGAGGTACCTCAGTGTCAACATGATAGTGTTAGAACCTACCCGCAAGGATGATGAGTCAGTTGTAATAAATCAAGTGTCGAATTCACAAGGACTACATATGTATCGGATGTAACAATAAACAAATACACTAAGCTAAAGAAGGAAATGAAGAGTAGGGTAGAAAAATCAGCATTTGGTAAAGTTTTGGTGTTGGAAAAGGAGTAACAAGCAAACGAAATAGTGAGAGGTAGGATGATATATTTGGAGGAAGACAATCTAAGGATGCGAATATCCCACTATAATGAATCAATATATAATCAAGTATATGAATACACATGAACTTCAATCAGCAAATATGTAGGTAACCATCAAATATAGCTTATACCATAAAAAAATAAAGACCGTGTTAAACCTTTTTTTTCCTTGCTTTCGCATTCAGAACAGAACAAAATTAGTTAAAGCTCCATAAGGACTTAAAAATCCATAAAAGACCAAGAAAAGCATCTCTTTTGGCAAATGGGCTAGAAAAAGTATAAAGACCGGAACTATCTATGATAGTTAGAAATCCTCAAGCTAAAGATAAATCGCTACTCTCAAAACCAAGTTCTTCTAATTATTTCTAATTTAAACAGTCCGCTTTTGGCGTTAAACCAATTTTATCTAAAAACTTTTAAAAAGACCACTTCTTTCTAAGGTAAATAAAGGGTAGGCATAAACACAACTAGAAGAAACACATCACTGCTGATATTCATTCAATTATTCACACATAATTACAAACAAGACATCATAGGGTCTAACTAACTCCTTAGATATGAAAGGAATAGTCGTTGCATAAATTATAAAGTAGAAATTGAAAAATTGAAAAGCGGCAAAAGAAAGCTAACTATAATTCTAAGGTAGAAAAGTGGCGGACTATCCATGCTTTCTCCCAACCCTCTAATCTAAACTAAAAAGGTCCTTACATAATGATTACATCAGACCCATGAACGGAATTAAAAAGCTCAGTCCGAAAATAGAAGATAAAATCATGTTTCAGTTTTTCACATTTTTTATAGTTCTAGAAAAACCGACTTTTCCGCTTCTCTGATTAAAACCACGTGATTATGAGTACTAATTTGTAAGATCTTTTGAAGATATAAAACTTTTTAGTTGACACAAACGTCAAGTTCCAAAGTAAAGATGGTGGAAAATAGCAATCTCTTAGAGATAGTAAAAAAATCAACATTCAACTCCAATGATCTCTAGTCTCTACTTGGCTCTTAAATCTCTAGTCGATCTTGATATTTCCATGCACTTTTCCGACTCCAAGGAAGAACAAATCCTCTTGTTTAGGTACTTTTCATACCATTATGCTCCATAAATGGCCTTGATGTCTGAAATACGAAATAAACCGAAGTAGACAACAAAATATGAAAATGGAAGCTTTTTGCACTAAAATGAAGCATAGTCAAGCTATATGGATATGTAAATGCATGATTCTAACAGTCAAAATGACGGATGTACTGATGTCATCACAACATTACTTTCGGAGTCGTCTCCCCTTGAGACAACTAATGCTTGTTCCTTCTCTTTCCCCCTCTCATATTTCTCCTTTCTTAGGGAAATTTTTTGCTGAGTAACCCTTTCATTTGCATTCATAGCATATGATGCCCTTGAGGTAACTTTCTGGTGAAGTATTGTTGTTGGAGCTCATTTTTTGGTACATCCTATTGAAAAACCTGGTGAGAAGATAAGTTAACATCATCGATCAGCATCTACATCCTCATTGTGTTCTTCAAAGAATCTCTATGCTTGTGTAGTTTTAAGAGCAATTTCTCTAAACGACTTATAAATTTTGCTCTTGGCTGCAATTTCCATCTCAACATTGATCAAGCATCCCACAAGAATGGTTTCTTCATAGAACTTCAGTTATTGCCGATAGTAAGGAATCTCGATTGGTACTTTGATACATCCTCCTTATCTTTCATTTTGAGACTTCAGAATTCAAATGTAAGAGCAAAGGTTCTCTAGTTCTTGTAATCGGGACTTCCTTCATGCATTTGTTTGATGGCCTCAACTCCCACATGATCTTGGTCATGGTGATCCAATTACTTTTGGGATGTCTTTTTCACTAGAGGCACCCAAGAGTTATTGAAGGGCTAAGAAGTTATTTCGGTTGTCTTGTAGGCTTTTACTTCCCAAGCCATTTTTGTCTTCCTCCAGTGCGACCTCTTGGTCGCCAAGTTTTATGATCTGCCAGCATTAATAGTCTTGTGATTTGACATAGTACTCCGATTGCTTCTTCCATCAACATATTGTCCTAGTTTATGCAAAGGGGGTTTGAAACGTCCTCTTCCGTGCTCATTTCTTCACAAGTCAATCATCTGGTAATAGTATACAAAAATATCATAATCTAGAGCAACCGAGCTTTTTGATACCAATTATTGGAACGTGCGCGTAAATTTGTAGAAGTACCTTAGGGACATCCTAGTTGGAAGTACTTGTAATAGAAACAATTTAAGTACCGAAGCATATCAACACAAGGATTTACAGTGGAAACCTCATACTACCAACAACAAAGTGAGATCAAAACCACTCCCAACCTTACATAGATAAGTTGGACTTCAAAGATGTTTTTTGATTACTTTTCTTAGATTACAAGTAGTACCTCGACTACCCTCTTGTTAATCATGAAAATTATGTAACTCAATACAACTCCAGGAAGTCCGCCTTCACTAGCTCCCAAAAAGCCTTTGTATTCTCCTCTAACTCTTCTTCTCGAAGACCTCCTTGAATGGTTCCAACTCTGAAAATCTTCTCTCTCGGCTTTAAATATGTGAATTGTAGTGTTGAAGCGTTAACCTAGTACATAATCCTAGATAAGATCTCATTCTAATCAAATCAATTAAAGTAATATATTTTTTGATAAACTTGACTAATATATAACAAGATCATATATATATCGTTTTTAAGTTTTTCCTTACATTTTGAGCTTGAGTGTACCTATTAGGCATTTCTACAATGGAGTTCCACACCAGCAACAATCATGAATATAAAATCAACAAACTATTAGTATCAAAACTAATGATACATAGATCTAGTCAATTTTAGTCGATAAAAATGAGAAGATGGGATGAAAATGAAACGAAGCTACATCATATTCTTTTTTTTATTGTTGTTGTCAGTAGCTAGGTGATATTCTGAATCTTAGGTGATATATTTTCATTTGGTTTGATGACCCCACCACCAACCCATACGCTGGTATTATTCGAATCCAGCTAGAGAGCCAATAATTTAATTTAATGATCAGAATATATGCTTTCTTGTGTCTTGACAAACCAGAAACATCAAACAAAGAATGGGGAATTGCATTATACATGAATCACAAGATGAATGGGGAGGGGAAGACTGGGGCCCAGTTCTCAAACCCTCATATCACATTCACAACGATGAAGACGAAACAAAGAAACAGCCGATCAGCGCAAATGTGAAGGTGAAGGTGAAGGTGAAAGTGAAGGTGAAGATCAGCAAGCAACAGCTCCGAGAGCTGGCGGGGAACACCAATATGCAGCAAGTGCTTACAAAGCTTGCCGAGACGACTTCTCGGTACGAGATCGGCGATGAGAAAACCTCTTGGAGACCGCGGCTTCAGACCATACCCGAAGCAAATTCATTTTCATCATCCTAGCTACTTTTCTATTCTTCTTCGTCTCCTTTCGTATTTTCTATTTTCCTTTCGGAAACCAATACAGATTTGATTATATATGGTAGAAAATGCAATACTTGTATGTACATTAGCTAGCTATGAAAATTTATATGATGCAAGAGTTTCAAGGATATAGGTAAGTTCATAAATCTTTTAATTTAATTCAAAGTCATATTTATCATGGTTCATATATGATCCGAGCACGTAACATAACTGGAAGCAATGACAATCACAATGACACATACCCCATTAACAAACTATATTGGGTCATCCGATACGTTTTCGGACCTCACATGCCTATGTAATCTTACAAGTTATATTTTCAGAAAAAGTAAATAAATAAATAAGTAGTTTTCACAAAACATTAGGGGCGGATCGCTATAGTGCGGCCTTATGGAGTCATTTGGAGGTCGTTAATTCATTTAATCTAATAATTTACATCAATTCACGTCATTTAATAATTTATAAGAAATACGGTGACAATTTTACAATTTGTAAAAGGTACGGGCATTTTTTTCTTGTTGAAAATTTGTTTTTGAAAGGGGAACACGGTAACATTTTTGTAATTTTCGTAGAAAAACTAATTGTTATCTTAGTTCATAATTTTAGTTCAAGTCGTTCAAAAGTATACAATATCAGTTCGCATATTTTATGTAATTAGTTCGCATATTCTGTAGTAATTCAATTCGTTCAAAATTATACACTATCAATTCGTTCAAAAATTTTATATTATAAATTCAAAAAATATATGAATCATTAGTATAATATAGTTTGTGCCAAAAAAAGTCTCCATCAAGAAAAGAAATAAAATTGAACTAATAGAATGTCTTATTAGTTCAAAATTATACACTATCAATTCGTTCAATTTGGAAAGAGATCCTCAATATCGTGAGGTAGGGTCTCGTCATCTACGACTATGTTGTGTCCATACAGTGCGAGTCTATCGGCAGTAGCGTTAGATTTACTTTGGGGTATTCTATGACTGTGAGATAGAGCCTCGTCATTTACTACTGTAAGCTAGTTGTAATTATGATCTTCCTTTGGGTATTCTTTTGCGGCTATTTATATTTGAAGTCTTGTTGTCGTTTCATTCAACTAATAGATTGAAACGTATCGGTTTGACTTCTGTATAATTTTGATAATTAGTTGGTTTGGTTCAATGTGATATTTTGGAATAGGCAGTCAAAGGCACAACTGCTGAGGTGACTCGAGTTCAGGCTACTCAAGCTCAAGCGATCTCCGACGACAGCTTCCAACGCTTGTAGTTGAGAGTTTCTTTTATACATTTCTTCTCACGTGAATATAATTTCCTATGGTGTACGTTGTTGTAGTTGAGAGTTTTTTTCTACATTTCTTGGTAAAAATAATGATCATATAAAAGTTGTCTACTGTGGAAATTTCAAGGTCTCCTTTTCTCTCTTTTTATTTTCAACGTGTCATTGTTATTTTTATTGTTGTTTGAAACAGTGTAATTTCGCCTTAAAACATCTACTACTATTTATTTTGGGTTGCAACTTGCAAGCATTGCTTAACTTTCTATTAGTCAATACTAAGATGAAAAATCCATGCTCAATTTTGAATAGTGGTTACTTGTAAATCTATAACTTTTTTGAAAACAAAAAGCGGTTAGATTGGTCTACCTCCTAGAATAATCCAACATAAAGCCTCCTTACGGGTAAAAACACTAAGTTCGGGATCATAAAAAAATGGGTGCTTTTTTTGCTATATTTTTGTCCTACATAAATAAACAAATTCATCTCAATTTTGCAATGGACAAATAATAATAATAACAATACAAAAAAGAATAAATAAAAAGATAGAAAAAGAACATCATAAAAAAAATATATAACGATACGAATATCTAAGAAGTGGTCGAGAATTTTTTATTATTTAATTTCTTGTATTATTACTTGGATTGTCAATTAATCTATTTTTTTATTATAAACTTTTTTTTTGATTTCGATTGTATTTTATACTCTTTTCAGGTTGCTAACTCAACGGTAGAATACTCGGTTTTTAAGTGCGGCTAAGGTCTTTTACACATTTGGATGAAGCAAGGAATTCCCATCGATAGAGTTTGTAAGACCACCGGTCTTAAAGAAATAAATGAAAATGGTTTTTTGTTTTCTTGCTTTGGGGGTATATCTTACTCTCCCGATTCTACTGTCCTTTAATATGGCTTTTGCTCATGTCCTATGTCCTTGCAAATTATATGATTTTAAGATAATTATCTTTATCTTTTTTAAGCTTCACAAAGGAAACTTTTTGTGCATAAGATGGAGAGAAGATCTCAGGCTTCAAAAAGATAGCTAAGTGTTTACTAAAAAGAGGAATGGGCTCTATCCTTGAATATTTATTTAGTTTTATTTATAAAAAACTTTTATTTAGATGTGGTTATCATCAATGTGGTTCCTATCCAAAGTTAACTTTTACTTGATCTGACCTTTAAACTATATGTTTTGAAGTTAAATGTAAAGCCCGGAATTTATTTCGAACTTGGAGCACTTTGTAGTTATCCCGTAATCCCAAGATGCCGAGAGCCGGGATTTATTCCTATGAAAATCCCGAGCCGACTCATCGTTTTCCTCTTTTTTCGCATTCCGATCCTTCGTTCCGGGCTAAAAATGCCAAGGGGTCATTTTCCCCCTCGGTCCGTGTGAGGGACAAGAGGTCAGCTGACCCCTTGATCTCCACACCTTCTTTTCAGTCCTTGCCCCTCTCTCTCCTCCCTTAGCTCACTTCTCACGTTACTCCACTCATTCACTCTTCCACACTCCTTCTCTTCTCCTCTCTTCTTCCTTGTTGTTGAGGATCCAAGCTACGGACTGCAGAAGGAAATCCCATGATGTTGGTAAGCTCTTTCCTCTCCCTTCCCTCTCTTCCTTGCTGTTTTTCCCTTCTTCTTCTTCCCTCATTCATCCATGGCTATGGAGGAAGATCTTGAAGAGTTTTGCTCAACACTTTGCATGCATAGGTTCTTAGCTCGTTTAGGTCAAGGAGAGGTGCCTAAGACCAGGGGTGGGTGTTTGGAGAAGATCCAGCAAGAGAAGAAAGACTTTGGAGTCAAGGATCCACGATCGAAGACGAAAAAGACGACGTTCTGCACAGAACCCGCGGGGGCGGCTCAGCACAGCCGCGGGAGCGGCCAGCCGCAGGGGCGGCACAGCACAGCCGCGGGTGCGGCCCGGCACGGCCGCAGGGGCGGCCCCTGGCACTCAACGCAGCCACCGCGGGTGCGGCTCCTGGTTCAGCGGGGGCGGCTCCTGTGTCCGCAGGGGGCGCCAGCTTGACTCCGCGGTTGCGGTTTCTGCAACAGTAGGCTTCTCCTTTCCTTCACTCTTCGTTCCTTCCTTAGATTTGTTGTTGAATCATGTTAGTAGCATGCTTAGGATGGCCTAGAGTAGCTTGAGAATGCCACTTAGTGGTTGTGAACCTTGGAGCCCTTAAGGCTCGATATAGTTGATGGATATGAGCATGTGAGTATGTTGGATCTTCTAGGCTATCTTGTGCCTCTTTGGTTGAGGATTAATATCTTGTGGAATTATGAATTGTTGTAGGCTGTTTCATGTGTGGAGAGTGTGTGGTGAGTACTTGGGACCTAGGATGCATTCCTAGTTTGAGGATTAGGTGATCTTGCATAGATCACTAAGAGTGAAGTCTAAGACTTCTTGAGAGTGAGTAAGTATTGATATGCATATCTCTTGTGAGCAGGTTGTGGGCCTCCTCCTTAAGGAAGCAAGAGTGTGGTGACTTGGGTTTGGTGACGAGGTAAGTCTCCGGACTTACTTAGCTCGTATTCTATGTATTAGCATTGATGTGTGTTCGGTGGTGTGTGTTTATGTTCTTGTTATAACAATTAAACCGGTAATTAGGACCACGACCTTATGTATATTTTGGCCCAAGTGTATGATAACGGGCGGTGACATTCTGCCTGGCTCTGCGTGAAGCTTAGGAGGATCTCGGCGACTAGCCCGGCGGGTTATATGGTCGGGTGCATCCGTACCATTCTTTACCGGTAAGTGGGGACCGGGGCGAGACCACAGTGGTTCTCATGTCACAAACCGAAGTTGAATTAGAACGGGATACGACTTAATAATAAAAAGATAATAAACCGGACTTGTGTGATTCATGTTTTGTGTTATGTATGTGTTTGTGCCTTCACCGCTTTTCTAATGCTTCGAATATGAGCTAACGGTTTTAAACCATGTTGTAGATGACTTGCAAGTTAGGGACGCCGCCGAGTGAGGTGGAGTAGTGGACAGCCGGGGTCTCCGTACATTATAGGACGGGGATGTTTTTTAGTCATGTTTCATATCGTTGTTCATGGATGTTGTTGCGCATTTAGACTTTCGTATCGGGTTGTATTGTTGTGAGGACTCGGTTGAGTTTCCACCTTGTATTTGTCACTTTTCGTTTTCGCATGCAATAAAAACGTTTTGAGATTTCGCCTTTATTTGTGCCTTGTTGGAAGGTCCGGTGAAATTGTTGTCAAGCTAAGGGTCGGGACCCATTGTGCGGTCTCGCCCATAGCATCCCGAGTCCCGCGGATTTGGGGCGTTACAAAAGTGGTATCAGAGCTTTAGGTTGACAACAATGGCACTCGCAATCTTTTTAAAGGCCGAATGAGAGATAAAACAGAACCCACACGGGTTCTGACTTTTCGTTTTCAAAATCATGTGCATAAGTCGGGTCTGGGTTAGAATGTACGGGACCACCACTCCTTCCGCAAACCTCGGCGACGTAGATCTCTGGATTAGAAATAGGTATATATAGTTATATATATGACCTTAGGATGTTTGTGGATTTGTATGTACCTAGCTACGTATGTGGCCTTAGGATGTTTTGGACTTGTATGTTTTGAATGTGCTTTATGACTATGTTTACCTTTATGCTTTTAGAAGTATTATCTTACGAGATCATAATAGTACCTACGCAATTATACTTAAGTAAACGTCATACGCTATCAGATGGCACGTACGAGAGCTACCGCTTACGTGGGACCCGCCAGGGGTAGACCACCACTTCCCTCTACCGCCCCAAGAGGGCGGGGACGAGTAGGAAGACCTTCAGGTACGAGAGGTAGAGGTCGGGGACGTATCCCCATTGCGGACCCACCAATTGTGGGTGCACCAGCAGCAGAGGCCCCCGTAGAGGAGGTCGTAGAGAGCATCGTTCCCGAGGCTAGGGATACGACCGTGGTGAGGTCCGGGGCACAAGGTTCTCCATCTGTCAGGACCGGGGGAGCGTCGGTAGGAGCGACTGTGTTTGGAGATTATGTACGACGGGTAGAGGAGGCATTCAGGACTGGAGCACCACCCCCGGCACCACCGGTGCTTGCATCTGCACCGGCGAGATCAGCTGAGGTCACACAAAGGGTGACCCAGATTCGGGCTGCACCAGAGATAGTTGCACCGGCAGTGGTTACGTTGCACCCGAGCCAGTTGTGGAGGTTACTAGGGCGAGAGACGAGCTGAGGTCTCCGAGACCTGATTCCTGGTTAAAGGCTTTCAACCAGCAACATGTACCCTACTTCGATGGGAAGGTAGGGTTAGAGGTCGAGCATTGAATTGGGCACGTAGAGTCAGCTTTAGAGGCGATCCGTTGCCCAGAGGAGAGGCAGGTTGAGATAGTCCAGACCCTATTTCGAGAGCAGGCCAGTATTGGTGGAGGACAGTTAGAGGCGGTGTGACTAGGATGGATCAGCTACTGCGCCTCTTTATGGAGACCTTTTGTCCAGCTTCACTGAGGAGGGACAGAGTCGAGGACTTCCTGGAGGCAGGATTCGAGGATGTCCCAGTCATCGAGGCGATTAGACGATTCCGGGAGGAGTTAACCTTGCTGGGACCCGCCGCACCTCCAGCGGACCTGCACGTCTATCTCTTTTCCAGGAGACTGAGGGAGTTCACCCGTGCTTACCTTGCGGGATTTCGTTGTGACTCACTGGCGGAGTACCAGGACCGGGCTTCGGCCTATGAGAGAGACCACCCTGGGCCTAGGAGGGCAGCACAGTCCGGGGGACCGGACAAGAGATAGAGGACGGTACCAGCTGGTTCAGGGGCCGGAGTGGCAGGTTAGGGACGTAGCCAGACTCCGGGACGTTCTGGTCCTCAGACGTCGAGACAGGCGTCAGACAGGAGACGTCAGTGCTACAGTTGTTGGGAGTTTGGACACATCAGGACTTCATGTCAGAGGCCGCCCGTGACTTGTTTCACTTGCGGTCAGGTTGGTCACCGAGCTGCTTTTTGCCGTCAAAGCAAGTCCCAGTCACAGCAGGGTTCCTCGCCTACTGGTGTAGCAGGGGGCAGTCAGAGGCCACCACAGCATCAGTCACAGGGCACTCAGCAGAGGGGCCAAGGTCAGGGTCAGGCCCGTACTCATGGATCGGCTCAGGGGCAAGGCCGAGATAGAGGCTGAGGTGGAGGTACCCAGGAGACCAGAGGCACACAGGCCAGGGTATTTGAGTTGAGGAGTGCTGTTGATCCTCCGGCGCCGGCAGCCCCAGGTACCATTCAGATTCACGGCTTTTCGGTCCGAGTTTTATTTGATACGGGTGATACGCACTCTTTTATATCCGATGATTGTGTAGCTAGGTTGTCCTTAGCTATAGTAGAGGGGAGACCCTTTATTATAGGGTTACCCGATGGAGGTAGGGTTAGTGTTACCCGAGAGGTACGCGGTTGTCCCATTCGTTTGGGAAACCGAGATTGGTTGGCCGACTTCTTTGTCATGCACTTAGTGCATGAAGAAGTCATCCTTGGGATGGATTGGATGGACTGCCATCAAGCCGTTTTAGACATCAGCCGGAGGACTGTGACGGTTTCCACGGAGACGGGGCACGAGGTGATTTTCCGAGGTTGGGACCTCGGGAAGGTCGGTACAGTCATTAGCACGGTTCGAGCTGCTAGACTTATCGGGCAGAGATGCAAGGCCTTCTGGTGTTATGCCATGAAGGAGGAGTCGGGACCATCGCTGGAGGAGATCCCTGTAGCATGCGAGTTCGAGGACGTTTTCGGGGAGCCACCCGGGCTACCACCGCAGAGGAGCGTTGACTTTGCTATTGAGTTGGAGCCCGGCACGAGGCCGATCTCCAAGGCTCCTTACCGCATGGCGCCAATCGAGATGCTGGAGCTGAAGAAGCAGCTCGAGGAGTTAGCCGAGAGGGGTTTCATACACCCGAGCGTTTCCCCTTGGGGTGCACCGGTCCTCTTCGTTAAGAAGAAGGACAGATCTTTGAGACTATGCATTGATTACCGGGAGTTGAACAAAGTCACCATCAAGAACAAGTACCCGTTACCGCGCATTGATGATTTGTTGGACCAGTTGCAGGGAGCCTCCGTGTTTTCACGTATTGATTTGAGGTCGGGATATCACCAGCTTAGGGTGAGAGATGAGGACGTGCCGAAGACGGCATTCAGGACGAGGTACGGCCATTATGAGTTTGTCGTGATGCCATTCGGGCTCACGAATGCACCCGCCGTCTTCATGGAGTTGATGAACGGCATCTTCATCGACTTCTTGGACCAGTTCGTAGTGGTATTCATTGACAACATCTTAGTCTACTCCCGAAGTAGGGAGGAGCATGAGGGACACCTGAGGACGGTGCTACGAGTCCTCCGGGATAGAGAGCTTTACGTTAAGCTCTCTAAGTGTGAGTTTTGGATGTCCGAGGTGGCATTTTTGGGACACATAGTTTCCGCCGAGGGTGTCATGGTCGACCCGGCGAAGATAGAGTCTGTTTCCTCATGGCCGCCTCCTAGGAAGGTCAAGGAGGTGCGTAGTTTCTTGGGCTTAGCGGGATACTACCGCCATTTTGTGGAGGGTTTCTCCGTGATTGCACAACCGCTCACTTCCTTGCTGAGGAAGTCTACCAGGTTCGTTTGGTCCAAGCTTTGCCAACGCAGCTTCGAGGAGCTGAAGAGGAGGTTGACCTCCGCTCATGTGTTAGCCCAGCCTGAGGGCGTAGAGGATTTCGTGGTATAAAGTGACGCCTCCAAGCTAGGCTTGGGGTGCGTTTTGATGCAGAAAGGTAGGGTTATTGCGTACGCTTCACGGCAGCTGAAGCCGTACGAGGAGAATTACCCTACCCACGATCTTGAGCTAGCGGCAGTGATTCATGCCCTGAAGATCTGGCGACACTACTTGTACGGGGCTACATGCCAGATCTTCACAGACCATAAGAGTTTGAAGTATATATTCACTCAGCGGGAGTTGAATAACCGCCAGAGGAGATGGTTGGAGCTGATTAAGGATTTTGACTTGGAGATTTTATACCATCCCGGGAAGGCGAACATAGTCGCCGATGCTTTGAGTAGGAGGACACCTCGAGAGGAGGCGATAGCTCGGCTTACGGTTCAGCCTCAGCTACAGAGAGATTTGGTGGGTTTGGAGTTGGATATCCGGTTCCCGGGTACGGACTATTGTTTGTCCGAGTTGGAGGTACTACCTGACCTGTCCGGAGAGATCCTGCAGAAGCAGGAGAGATGTCCCATTTTGATGAGGATTCGGGACAAGATGTCCCGAGGAGAGGCACCGCAGTTTACCATGGGAGTAGACGGGCTATTGAGACGTTAGGGACGTATTTGTGTACCGTCGGATCAGGAGCTGAGAGAGCGGATTTTGCATGAGGCCCATTCCACACCTTACTCAGTGCACCCAGGCGCGAGTAAGATGTACCAGGACATTAGGAGATCTTATTGGTGGGGTGGGCTCAAGCCCGATGTAGCTAGATATGTGGCCCGATGCGCGACCTGCCAGCAGGTCAAGATCGACCACCAGAGACCCGGAGGAGAGCTTCACCCACTGCCCGTGCCGCAGTGGAAGTGGGAGGACATATCAATGGACTTCGTGACCGGTCTGAGACCGAGTAGGAGCTTTGACGCGATATGGGTGGTAGTAGCCGGCTGACGAAGACCGCACGTTTCATTCCTATACGGGAAACGTGGCCGGTGAGTCGTTTAGCCGAGGAGTTTACCCGTCAGATTGTGAGACTAGATGGAGTACCGAGGACCAACATCTCGGACCGGGACGGGCGTTTTACCTCGAGGTTCTGGCAGTAGGTACACGCCGCCCTAGGTTCGAGTCTCCATTGCACCACCGCATACCATCCTCAAACCGACGGCCAGTCCGAGCGGACTATTCAGACATTAGAGGATATGCTACGAGCATGTGTACTAGACTGGGGTCAGGTATGGCCAGATCACCTCCCGTTGGTCGAGTTTTCGTATAATAACAGCTAGCACGCGTCGATTGGGATGGCACCTTATGAGGCATTGTATGGACGGAGATGTCGTACTCCCTTATGTTGGGACGAGCCGGGGAGTTCTAGCGTTGTAGCTCCAGATCAGGTACAGGACGACATGGCTAGGGTTGCTTTGATCCGAGAGAGGATGTTGGCCGCACAAAGCCGCCAGAGGTCGTATGCGGATAGGAGGCGTAGACCTCTCGAGTTCAGGGTAGGAGCTCAAGTGTGGTTGAGGGTATCACCGACGCGGGGCGTCAGTCGATTCGGCATTAAGGGGAAGTTAAGCCCCCGATATGTCGGACCATTCGAGATCTTGGAGAGAGTCGGTGAGGTGGCGTACCGGTTAGCACTGTCACCGCGGTTGGAGGGTATACACCCGGTCTTTCATGTCTCTCAGCTGAGAGAGTACATACATGACCCGAGACACATCATCAGTCACTAGGACCTAGTGGTCGAGCCGGACCATACTTTTGCAGAGCACCCGATAGCGGTCTTAGAGTGGAGTACGAGACGCCTTCGATCGAAGGAGATACCGATGCTGAGGATTGAGTGGTCGAGGCGAGGAGCCGATGAGGCTACATGGGAGACCGAGGATAGTATCCGGAGGAACTATCCCGAGTTTTATACAGACACAGTGACATCGATGGGGTCGTCGGGTTAGTTCCGAGATCTTCCTTGTTTGCTTTATATGTTATGTGATTTTTGTATGAATTATGAGTACCTTGCGAGGTCTTGATGTGATGCGATCTGTAGACTTGGATTAGAGCCGATACTGTACGTTTTATGAGTTCCACGGGGTTACGAGACGGGTTGGTTGGAGAGTGTTGGATTTAGCAAGTTTCAGGACGAAACTTGTTTTTAGGGGGGTTAGTTGTAACGCCCGGAATTTATTCCGGACTTGGAGCACTTTGTAGTTCTCCCGTAATCCCGAGATGCCGAGAGCCGGGATTTATTCCTAAGACAATCCCGAGCCGACTCGTCATTTTTCCTCTTTTTCCGCGTTCCGACCCTTCGTTCCGGGTTAAAAATGCCAAGGGGTCATTTCCGACCCTCGGTCCGTGTGAGGGACAAGAGGTCAGCTGACCCCTTGATCCCCACACCTTCTTTTCAGTCCTTGCCCCTCTCTCTCCTCCCTTAACTCACTTCTCACGTTACTCCACTCATTCACTCTTTCACACTCCTTCTCTTCTCCTCTCTTCTTCCTTGTTGCTGAGGATCCAAGCTATGGGCTGTAGAAGGAAATCTCAGGTTGTTGGTAAGCTCTTTCCTCTCCCTTCCCTCTCTTCCTTGTTGTTTTTCCCTTCTTCTTCCTCCCTCCTTCATCCATGGCTATGGAGGAAGATCTTGAAGAGTTTTGCTCAGCCCTTTGCATGCATACGTTCTTAGCTCGTTTAGGTGAAGGAGAGGTGCCTAAGACCGGTGGTGGGTGTTTGGAGAAGATCCAGCAAGAGAAGGAAGATTTTGGAGCCAAGGATCCACGATCGAAGACGAAGAAGACGACGTTCTGCACAGAACCCGCGGGGCGGCTCAGCACAGCCGCGTGAGCGGCCAGCCGCAGGGGCGGCATAGCACAGCCGCGGGTGCGGCCCGGCACGGCCGCAGGGGCGGCTCCTGGCACTCAACGCAACCACCGCGGGTGCGGCTCCTGGTTCCGCGGGGGCGGCTCCTGCGTCCGCAGGGGGCGCCAGCTTGACTCCGCGGCTGCGGTTTCTGCAACAGTATACTTCTCTTTTCCTTCACTCTTCGTTCCTTCCTTAGATTTGTTGTTGAATCATGTTAGTAGCATGCTTAGGATGGCCTATTGTAGCTTGAGAATGCCACTTAGTGGTTGTGAACCTTGGAGCCCTTAAGGCTTGATATAGTTGATGGATATGAGCATGTGAGTATGTTGGATCTTCTAGGCTATCTTGTGCCTCTTTGGTTGAGGATTAATATCTTGTGGAATTATGAATTGTTGTAGGCTGTTTCATGTGTGGAGAGTGTGTGGTGAGTACTTGGGACCTAGGATGCATTCCTAGTTTTAGGATTAGGTGATCTTGCATAGATCACTAAGAGTGAAGTCTAAGACTTCTTGAGAGTGAGTAAGTATTGATATGCATATCTCTTGTGAGCAGGTTGTGGGCTTCCTCCTTAAGGAAGCAAGAGTGTGGTGACTTGGGTTTGGTGACGAGGTAAGTCTCCGGACTTACTTAGCTCGTATTCTATGTATTAGCATTGATGTGTGTTCGGTGGTGTGTGTTTATGTTCTTGTTATAACAATTAAACCGGTAATTAGGACCACGACCTTATGTATATTTTGGCCCAAGTGTATGATAACGGGCGGTGACATTCTGCCTGGCTCTGCGTGAAGCTTAGGAGGATCTCGGCGACTAGCCCGGCGGGTGATATGGTCGGGTGCATCCGTACCATTCTTTGCCGGTAAGTGGGGACCGGGGCGAGACCACAGTGGTTCTCGTGTCACAAACCGAAGTTGAATTAGAACGGGATACGACTTAATAATAAAAAGATAATAAACCGGACTTGTGTGATTCATGTTTTGTGTTATGTATGTGTTTGTGCCTTCACCGCTTTTCTAATGCTTCGAATATGAGCTAACGGTTTTAAACCGTGTTGTAGATGACTTGCAGGTTAGGGACGCCGCCGAGTGAGGTGGAGGAGTGGACAGCCGGGGTCTCCGTACAATATAGAACGGGGATGTTTTTTAGTCATGTTTCATATCGTTGTTCATGGATGTTGTTGCGGGTTTAGACTTTCGTATCGGGTTGTATTGTTTTGAGGACTCGGCTGAATTTCCACCTTGTATTTGTCACTTTTCGTTTTCGCATGCAATAAAAACGTTTTGAGATTTCGCCTTTATTTGTGCCTTGTTGGAAGGTCCGGTGAAATTATTGTCAAGCTAAGGGTCGGGACCCATTGTGCGGTCTCGCCCATAGCATCCCGAGTCCCGCGGATTTGGGGTGTTACACTAAATTACTAAAAAAAAACTTCATGAATGAGTTCTAATTTGTTATATATCATTTATCAATTCTTGTTCTATAATATTTTATGTTTATAGTATCTTAAAAGTAAACTAGTGTAATACCCGTACATTGTGCGGGTTTTGAATAATATTGGATTAGACGTATTTATTTGTTATTATATATATATTTTTTGTATTCTAAATTCACATATAAATATATTGATTGCAATGAAAAATTAGACAAACATTACATGATATATCTATATGTCGAAAAAATGGTTATCTAAATTTTTTTGAAATATGAAAAATTTAGAGTTAGCAAATAATCGACATACAAAATATAAATAATTAAAAGAATTATATATGAACTTGAGTTCATATTTTTGCAAATGTACATTAGATAAAGTTTTCAATTCTTTAATTTTGAAGAAAAAAAAACTTTTTAACTCTAATTAACGTTAAAGATTTTAAGAAACTTAATTAATAGAACTTTTTGTTAACGTAAAAGATTTACTAACTTTTCTATTTTTTTAAACCTAACTAATATTTCTATTTTTAAGAAACTTAATTAATAGAACCTTTTTTTAAAAAATATCTCGGACTGCGTGAATTCTGGCACTGACACGTGACAATAAGGGTTTCTCCTTTAATACTTATAAGATTGTGATTGTTTTAAGTTGTGAGTGTTGGGCATAGACATGTTTTTATTCTATATGTTCTTCAATGTGTTAATTGACAAATTACGAGAGCTATGTAATTGATACTTTTCGTATTCTGTAAAATTTCGAGACACATGGGTTGTTTTTTTCGTAGCCTTATATACAGACACATATGATATTTAGATATGGTTATCATCAATCAAGATCAGATTTGCGTTGTTGTGGTAATTCAGGTTTTGAAATTGCTTTATTAATCGTTGATTTTGTTATTATGTTTCTTGGTTGCATAGTATGATTAGACCAACCTATAAAAATATAATCGTCTCCCTCATCCATAGTCGATCTGTCCAACTTGTCTTATTAACCAATTCTCTCAAAAAATATATTCCTCTCCCTTATTTATAATCGATTGACTCGACTTGTGTCCCTGTCGGACTGATCAATCTTGTTCATGTATATTTTATGTCGTATGTTATCACTTTTGTTGTTCTGTTTATATTTCTATTTTTGCAATAACTTATTCAAGTTATTACATCAATTTCTCTGAGTTTGATCATAATTCATAAATCATAACCCTATGATACAATTGGATCTTATAAATATTTATATACTTTGTATTTTTGTGGGTGATAATAAACATTATACATGTGTCAGGAAACATGCATTTTCCCAACCAGAAAGTTGATAAAGAAAGGCAAAATCATACATTAGGTTACACAATGAGCTACTATGATGCAATACTACAAACATGTAAAATCATCCTTATCATATGGGAAAAAGAAGAGGTTTTGGTACAAAATTAGCAGGCTTTGAATCCGTATCGAAATTTACAAGCACCCATTGATTAAACGAGGTGTCGTCCCAAGGAGAAGAGGAACAGAAAATCCATCCTTTCAGTAATTGTATTGAATCAGCCAACAAATAGCAGCTAGTCAGTTTGAACCAATGAAGCACCAGCCTGTTCTATGCCAGCAACTGTGAACAAAAATCATGTTGCTTGTAATATGAAATAATACTTGACAATCTTTGGATTTAATTCGAAGTCATACTCATCGTGATAAAACACTGGACCACTCTCAAGGCCTAGCAATATGTCCACAAGCAAGGAAAGGTTCTATCAGATCATTCTGATGGTTGGTTTTCTACAAATAGATTCAGTTCATACGTTACCTTCGTATGAGATCAGAATATAATCAATTGTGCAACAAAATCATGAAAATGTGGAGTAGTACCGTATATGAACTGCTGATTCCTGTCATTACTTTGATTTTTTCCTTCCGGCAGCAGGCTTCTTCTTCTTTGATTTTCCGAATCCAACCCCACTTTCCTGTCAAAACCCGAACCAGTGTTACAGCATAATGGTTTTATATTCTTGATTTCAAATAATTGAACTACTTTAAATTTCATTTGCTGAATAGAGATATATTTCGAAAGAAAAAAGGCTGATTGCTATTTTTTGTTCTTATATAAAAAGGTCATTCCTACTATGATGGCAAGAATGTATGTTAAATTTTAATCATCAAACCACAGATTTTTCCACTCTTTCTGCTGCATTGAGTTATATTAAAAGGAACAATGAGAACTGTGGCTCACAACAAGAAGCATCAACATATTTAGTCACATCCTAAGATTGATGACTTATAGAGTACTGGATTGCAAATTGTTAAGGGGGGGTGGGGGGAGGGGTGAATGTGGCCAAGCAATATATGGGTTTTTCAACTAAAACATGATAATTGATCAAGAGATTAGAAGCACACGAACACCATCTTTCCAAAGAAAATAAATAAATAACCAACGGAAATAAAATAATTGAAGGACTATAAAGTTAAAACCTTCCTAATTAGTAGTCAAAAAGCTTAAATAACTGAAACCACAATACCTTTTTGTAACATCTGTAGGCACTTTGACCAGTAAACTCCTGCCCACTTTTACTGACATATACCTAGGGTAAATGGCAACATGTTGCAACACTGAGAGATATACCCATAAAAGTACACAGAAAATAGCACGAAACCACATTGATAGCTGGTGCATATGATTAAATTCAAATAACAAGAAAAGTATTAGATATGTAGAAGGTATAAGCATCATAAATCTTCTGCAAGCAATGCTGAGAAAATCGGTTTTTCATCAATAACTAGTTCAGAAAATATTTGATCCCAACTTATCGGTATCCTTACAATTGGAGACTAGCATAGCCCGTATATAAGTGTATTACGATGATGCCCATGTTTATCCCCCAATTAAATCAAAAGTAACCAAAATAGTTCTTTTCACTTATTACCATTATATCACTGCCTTACTGTTCACTAAGCCATAAAGGTGAAGGGCTTATGCCTGACAATATTTTTTCATTTAGTAGGTATTTTGAATATAATCAAGTTAGTACTGTCTATCAACTTTAACGTACTCGTGTTTTCAACACACGGGTGTTCCTCTAGCAAAAAAAATATGTTCAAAATCAAGGTAAATTCTTATCTCACAACATGATACAAGAGTGAAGCAAGTAAATACTTCCTACAAGAAACTTTAGCAATGTTAAGTATAAGAAGCGCACCTTCTTTCCATTTTCATTTGTATGCCACTGGCCAACGGACCCACCACTAGCATGAACACGCCTTCTGCTAGCAAATTTGGGAACATTAGCAGTGCTTTTAGGGTTAATCCATTCTTCAGCAGAGTTAGTATTTCCTTTGCCACGAGAGCTTTTAGAGCTACTGCCAGCTTTCGTTGAGCTTGTCTTTGGATTTGCTCGTGTACTGCTTTTCTGATTAGAACTAGTTTCATGGTTGAATTGACTCCTGAAGCCAAGACAGGCAAAAGTGTTAAAAAACAGATGATGCACATTCTACAATACACACAGGCTACCAAACACTAAATATAGTAACTAGTAACAAACCTGTAATCAATTGGTGATGCATTATGCTGATCATTTCCTAAATTATCAACAGGAAACAGTGGCTGAAAATGAGGCAAACGACTTTGAACAAGTCTCTGGATCCTTGGATCGTCGTGGAAAAAGTAATGGTGTGCAGGAGGAAGAGCATGACCGAGATCAGTTTGCTGTAACTTTTCAGCTCCTACTCTTGGCCTTCTAATTTCTCCTCCTTGTTTACAGAATCCACGCATTCCATCAGTGTCCCTTTTTGTATCTTTTGAAGCTCTGAAATATTCTTGACAAAATTCATCTAAGGCAGGTGTTGAAACATTACAAGTTTCCACCAGTCTGAAATCTTTCCAGAAATCAATCTTTTGTGAAAATTGTGCAGGTGGATCACTTGTTTTCCCAGCTGCGGCAGCAGAGCAACTGAGATTGGATTCTCTTTTATTTGTGAGTTTAATCCCAACACCAGCATCTTCAAAATCACACATGTCATCTGAATCAGAATCAAGCAGCTGAAATCTTCTAAGAGGACTTCTGTTCATGTCTGTTAAGACTCGTTTACCCTTGTCTGCAATTGAACTTGTAGAAGGAGCATCTAAATCCTGTTTCCTTTTTCTACATGGTTCATTAACTGGTTGCTTTGTCACAACCCCACGTCCGTGAAGCGAAAACTTCGTACCACTACAAACAGACTGGACTTGTGCAGCTGTCTGTTCATCTATTAATTGTGGCAGAGTAAATTAGAAAAATGTCAAAATCAAATTGTGGCATTTATACTCGAGGCAATATGATCATGAGCTGCATAAGCAGTTAAGCAAGTTTTTGAATCCTATTCTTATTAGTTATTTCATTATTACAAGGGTATCCGATTTAACAAAAAAAAAAAATCCATGGAGTAAACATGTTCTGGTACTATTAGCTATCATACAAGCTAACATGTCTTGACAAGGTAACAACTATGTTTCCTCGTCAACCACTCAGGCACGGCATTAAGCCATTGAAAGTGAGTTAATATTCATGTCATGAAAAACAAGTCATGCTCACAAGTAAAATCCTTACAAATATTTTTCATCTTAAACAATCAGTCTAATCCTTACCATCTTCCATATGCAAAGTATTCATAATTTACCTGCGTTCGATTCAGGCCAGACCATACTTCAAATGCGTCAGAAGAGAAACAATCGCAAGTATTCTTGAACATATTAAGATGCAATTTACAGGCAGAACAAGGGGATATCAATTTACGAGATTAAGCTAAAACTTGCGATATAAAATTTGGGGGAAAAAACCCTAACCTGGGCGGGATTGAAGTTCCTCTGGAGAAAACTCTTCGATATCATCTTCAACATTGAAATCGGAGAATAAAGGTTCCCACAGTTGGTTGGATAATCGTGGGCCTCGACGGAGGCGCCTGAAAATTGGACGGGGATCCGTAACCGGAAGAAGAGACTCGTTTTTGTTTTCGGGTGGTGCAGATGTGTCGGAGGTCGGTGAATCCGGAACCTGACATGGAAGGTCGAAGTCGAGGTCAAGATCCAGACCCAAGGAGAAGGATGGAGGTTGAATATCCGCCATTCCAACAGAAAGGTGTGTGTGAGACACTTGGTCAGGGATGTTTAGACAAGAAAGGGGAAGGTGATACGCTTTGAATTTGCAGAAAATGGAGGGAGTTTTTCGGGCTCAATTATTTTCTCAATTTTGCGCCAAAAGAGTCCATACGGTAAATACACTCACTTAATATCAATTTTCACTCCTAATTATTTCAAATACTCTTCCAATCTCTGTATTTACCAGTTTTAATCCTCTGCATATATTATCACTTAATCGTGCAATTTCTCCTTTGGCAAAATGGTAGAGGTTGATCCTTCTCCGAACCCCAAAATCAAAAAAAAGTTGGGACTTGACTTTTATGATTATGTGACTCTATCTCATGGGCAATATCTTTGGGAACCTCTTGTCTTCCCTAAGATCATAATCAACCTATTATCTGAGGGGGAAAAATATTCAAAGCGAAATTTGTTACCCTAAAAGATAATTTATAGTTTTCATGTCGCCTAAAAGTTGTTTATTGCTTTTTTCTAACCCCGTGGATAACAAAATCAAAATGGTATGGGATGCGTCCGTATCATGTGTTGGGTCAATTGATTATCTTTAAACTATGCTAACAGTGATGTTGTTGAAACTATGGGTTTCGAACTTTGTATGACATCCCCAAAGGCCGAAAATACAAGGTGGGTTTCAAACTTAGGATGACATGCACATACTCCCACCCTTTTACTAGCGGGATTAATTGAACTTGTGTAATTTTTTTTTTTTGTAAAATTATACTTAAAACCTAATGTTAATACACAATTTTAATACATAACATTAATACATAATGTTAATACACATTGTTGATATTCAATCATAAGACACATCATTAATACACAATCTATTGGATATGTAATCCGGAATCACAAAAGTGACGTTATTAGCCTCGACGTAAAAAAAAAATCAATTCGGTTATAAAAGTCGAAGCCTTTGCCCTCAAAACCGGGTTACAGGAGGCGATTAGACTACATATTAAAAAAATCGAAATCGAAGGTGATAACTTATGTGTAATCAAGGCACTCCAAGGTTTGTGGAGTTGTCCGTGAGAGATCAGGATGATTATATCCGACTCCAGATTGGGTCTTCGTTTCTTTGACGAGGTCCGTATTAGAAATATTTTCAGAGAAATAAACTGTGTTGATGACTGATTGACACATCTGAGAAACTCGACCCCAACGCTAATTTTTCTAAAGACCCCGAACTTCGTGTTCTCATCCGCAAGGATGCTTTAAGTTGGACTACCTATAGAAGATAGTCCAATCTAACCGCTTTTCATTTTCAAAAAAAAAAATTAATACACAATGTCAACCACATAAGTTTAACTCCATTTGTTAAAAATGGGTCATGAAGTATAGTTATTAAAGTTGAGACATTTTATGTAATTATAAACTTAGGTCATATTCTATAATAATTAAATCCATGGCATTCGGTGCACTTCAAAAAACAATGGGTCATTTCTATAAATATAAATGTGAGGCAATTTCTGTAATTATTTTTAAGGGAAAATTTGTAAAGAGAAGATTTGCATAATTAGGCCTTTTTACAATGGATACAAACTAGTACCTACTATATTTTGATAAAAATCTTATAAAATCACTCTCAATCGCCAAAATCCACATCCGAAAGGGGTTTCCTTGCATCCGCCGAGCAGTTAGTGTTTCCTCGCAGCCGCCGAGACCAGATCCGACGAACCGCCTTGCTGGCGACAGATCGAGTCGAAATGGAGGTGAAGATCGAGTCAAAGTGAAGGCACATTCACCGAAGGATCCCAACAAAGTGTAGCCTAGATCCCATATCCCGACGAAGCACTCGCGAGTGTGGAGCATGCATCATCGAGCCCAAAAGAACATTATGTAAACGACGTACCTTGGATCTAAGAAGAACATTGTACAGAAAGCACTGTAAGAGCCTTAGTCTTTGGAGCTAGTTTTAGCCTTAGCCGCCCCCGCGGGTTTAGGGAGCCGCCCCTGCGGCTTGTACCGTGTTCCGCCCCTGCGGCTCAGGGAACCACCCCTGCGGTTTCTTGCGGCTGCAGCCGGCTTTGTTGACTTTTGATCCGTGCTTTACTCTTTACTTCCTTCCTTCATAAGCCTCGTCCTTGGTTGGATCAAGGGTTTCTTCTTCACTTCATTTCCAGCTTCTCACGTTCTTCTTTCCTTCCTTTCCCTTCTTGATCTTGCTTGAGCTTTCCTTGAGTTTGGAGGAGTTTGTGTGGCTTTAGTGGTTGATGATGTTGTATGTTGTTGTTGTTGAGCTTGAGAGCCAGTTGACAGTGTGTGATTGATCTTCCTTGCAGCATAGGACCACAAGTGTGGTAAGTCTTCTTCTTCTTCTCTTCTTCCTTTCTTGGTTTTCCTTTGCCTAGCTTAGGATTAGATGTATGTAAAGGTATATTGATGTTGGAGTGTGGTTGTGTATGTATATGTGTGGTTATGGCATGAAGAAGACGTGATTTGATCACGTGAAGAGTGGAAGAGAAGTCGGGGAAGGCCGTTCTGCACTGTATCCGCCCCCGCGCCTGGAAGCCACCGCCCCTGCGGGAACCTTGTCACCGCACCCGCGCCCGGAAGCTGCCGCCCCCGCGGCCACGGTCCCAGCGTCTGCGCTGTGCCTGCGCTTGCATGCGGCCACTGTCACGGCGGTTGCGGCCGAGTGTCGCCGCGCCTGCGGTTTGCCTTGTTCCGCCCCTGCGTCTTTCCATTCCGCAGGTGCATCTTGTACAGGATCTACTTAGAGTAGTATGATCCTTTCCTTTCCTAGTATGAGCGGGTTAGTAGCATGCTAGGTACAGGTTTGAGGTTAGAATGATGAGGAATGTGATATATCTGTATGCCGGTTATGGCTTTGAGGTTTAGTAGTTTATCAAGGTTTATAAATTGGATATGATCCTTATGGATCCCTTGGGTCTAGGTGTGACCCCTTTGTTTGATAGGAGATTGATATCTCTGTATGCCTTGTATAGGCAGTGTTGTTCTCCAAATTTGGAGCCGATCATACTTGAGAGTACTACGTGGTTGAGATTACTTCGAGGTTGAGGTAAGTCCATAGGACTTACTTAGCTACTATCCTTATATTGGATGTATGCATGAGTGGTGTGTTATATGCTTGATAGCATGCGATATCGTTTATTACCGACCTATGGTTTAGTGACTGCCCATTGTAGGGTTGTGACAACTTGTCTTGTCATCCCGCGTGGAGACGGGGAGGTTCTCTACGGACAGGCCAAATCTAGAAGTGGGACGGGCATCTACCACTCCCATAGGGTATACGGGAAAGTGTTACCAGATCACCATTATAGCTGGCAGCATCCCCGAGAGGCGAGGGTTATATTCCTCGTGTCACATATATTCATATACATATATATTTATACGATTTGAGTGTTGGACTATATAAAGATAATTAACCGGGTAAATGTGTGATAGCATGATGACGTGTTTATTATTCCTGACGTGTGATTGTGCTTATGCATCTTCTATATATATGTGAGACCCCTATTCTTTCGGACCGAGATCGGACCATAGCCGAGATTGGCTTTGGGCCGAGATCGGCCAACCGCACCCGCGGGCACTTGGTGCCGCCCCTGCGACTTTCCGCCCCTGCGGCCCAGGAGACCGCCCCCGCGGTTTCTTGCGGCTACAGCCGTTTTCATTGACTCCATTGACCCGTGCTTTACCCTTTCCTTTAACTTACCTCCTACCTTGCTGAGCAAGGGTTTCACGTGCATTCCCTTCCAGACTTGCGTCCTCCTTGCTTCCTCTTCTTCTCTTCTTGACCTTGTTCTTGATCTTCCTTGGTTTTGGAAGTGTTTGGTGTGAGAGTTGTTGTGCCTTGTGGTTGTGATGCTTGTGTGTGTGTTGTTGAGCTTGAAGCCAGCCTGTGAGACCTTGGTTCTGCTCTCCCCTTGCTAAGCCACAGCTGTGGTAAGCTCCTTTCCTTGTTTTCTTCTTTCTTTCCCTTGGATTCTATCTTTCTAGCTTAGGATTATCTTCTGCACTATCGCCGCCCCCCGCGGCACCTGTGTCGCAGCGCCGCGCCGTGCCAGCGGCCCTTGTCACCGCCCCACGGCTACGTCCCGCCGCACCCGCGGTACCTGCCTTCCGCCCCTGCGTCCCTTGTGTCACGCAGGTGCGTCTTGTTCCGGTTCTACCTAGAGTTAGGTAGATCCTTTCCTTTCCTAGTATGAGCAGTAGTAGCATGCTAGGTACGAGTATGAGGTTAAGTACGATATTGTTTATGCCGGTTACGGCTTTGAGGTTTACGAGTTGGAATATGATCCTTATGGATCCCTTGGGTCTAGGTGTGACCTTGTTATGGATATGAGTGTGATATATGTGTTATACCTTGCTTAGGCTGAGTTGATCTCCAGAGCGGAGCCGTTTGAGTTGAGTTGAGACTCCCGAGGTTGAGGTAAGTCCATAGGACTTACTTAGCTGTCATCTCTATATTGGATGTTGCATGAGTGGTGTATGTTTATGCTTGATAGTATGTGCTATTATGTTTACCGACCTGTGGTATAGTGACTGTCCATTGTAGGGTTATGACAGCTTTGCCCTGTCATCCCGCGTGGAGACAGGGAGGTTCTCTGCGGACAGGCCAGATATGGAAGTGGGACGGGCACTTGCTCCACTCTCATAGGGTACACGGGAAGTGTGACCAGATCACCACTCCAGCTGGCAACCTCCCCGAGAGGCGAGGGTTATACTCCTCGTGTCACATATGTTCATATTGATATTTATATATATATGATTTGTGTGTTGGACCACTTATATAAAGATAATGAACCGGGTAAATGTGTGATATCATGTTGAAGTGCTTAGAATTTCTGATATGTGATTGTGCTTATGTTCATTTCTTTATATGTGTATGGTTAGCTAACGGTTTCATACCGTGTTGTAGATCTTTACAGGTTAGGAGAACTGCAGGGTGATCCAGAGAGGGTGATCCGCTGAGGGCTCCGTACACTGGGATTATTATCGTGGGATATGGGATATTTGATGTACGGTTATATGTATCTTTTGTACTCGGCGGTACTTATGTATTACCTTTTTGGGATTTATATATCAGTTTTACGTTTTGTATTTAATCTATCGGTGCCTTGTTGTAAGATTCAGTGAAATTGTTGTCAGGCTAGGGTCAGGATCCATTGTGAGATCCTAGACTAGTAGCAATCCGAGTCCTACGGATTCGGGGTGTTACAATATATGTGTATGGTTAGCTAACGGTTTTATACCGTGTTGTAGATCCTTTGCAGGTTAGGAGAGCTGCAGAGTGATCCAGAGTGGGTGATCCGCTGAGGGCTCCGTACACTAGGTCGTTATCGTGGGATGTGGGATCTTTTGTTATATACAGTTATGTTTTGATTGTACTCAGCGATACCTTGTATAAACCTTTTGATTTATATATTTGTTTTATGTTTTGGTTTTAATCTATTTGTACCTTGTTGTAAGATCTAGTGAACTTGTTGTCAGGCTAGGGTCAGGATCCATCGTGAGATCCTAGCCCAGTAGCGCCTTAAGTCCTACGGATTCGGGGTGTTACAAGCACGTACTTTCACCTTCGGCCGTCGAGCATATAACCCAGAAGCACTTTCAGCAGCAGAGCCCATAAGCACTTTCAGCATCCGAGTTCCTTCGTCTTCTTTTATTCGCACACGAGCCCGGATCTTCACAACCACCAGTCATCCCACCGGCTTCGCGAAACCGGAGTCATCCCGTTGTTGTTTTTCAACTGTCGTCGTGCCACCGAGCCCTACCTTCATCTTCTCATTCTTGGCCTTAATCGGAACCCTCACCGGAAAAGAATCCACAATCGAAAACCGCCAATAGAGAAACCAGAAAACCTAATCGGTTACTTTGCAATTTTGAGTAAATTACAAAAGGGCACATATACTTTGGAATTACGTTAATGGCCCACATTTTTGGAATTTGTAAATCTGTCAAGGATAATTACAAATTTGGCTCAGGTTTATATTTACAGAAATAACCCAAAATTTTTGAAAGTACACAAAATGTCCTAAATTTAATTATTACGGAATATGACCTAAGTTTATAATTATAGAAAATATCCCAACATTTATAAATATACTTACTAGCCTAATTTTAACAAATAGAGTAAAACTTGTGTGGTTAACATTACGTATTAACATTGTGTGTTACCTTTTGTATTAACATTAGATTTTAAATATAACTTTACAAAAAAAATGACAACAGAATATCTAAGTTCAATTTGTTTAGATGCTAAAAGTGGGGAGGATGGCCTGTCATCCAAAGTTCTAAATCCACTATGTAACTCGGTTTGGACTTGGATAACTCGATTAGTTTTGGGTTGTGTAAATTGAAATTACCAAATAACCCTTGAAATTTATCTATTTTAGTTTGTCACTTACTTGATGGGCAAAAAAATGCCTACTTAACCGACTAGCCCATTTGCAAATTCTAAAAATGTGGAAGGTTGCTTAGCTGGGAGATGCAGCGTTGCGGCTGTTCGGTGCGCCTACTGGTGGCCAGCAGTGAGCTTCATCTGGCAGCATTGTTCGGTCATGGATCCGATGCGGCGAGGTTGTTATTGGTGCGAGATGGTTACTAGTGCAAGCCGGTTACCAATGTGGAGAGGTTGTTCTCCTCTACTCCATTCGAAGCGGTGACGGTTACTGGTGTGAACACAATCACACAACTTGCCCTCACTCCCTAGCTTTAGGCCTCGGTACTTCAAACACAAGCAAACAGCTTGCCCTCACTCCTCTTTACATAAATTAAAGAATTTTGAAACTCTAATTTACTCACCTGGAAGCTCCGACAACCACCGTAATACACAAGGGCGGCTAATTCGAAGTACAACACCACCGTATAGGAGAGATAAAAGGGAGATATGGTATTGAGCGGCGTAGAACATGTTGGGGAATGTGAACTTCGTTTGGCAAGAACCAAACTAAAAAGAATACTAATCGATGGTTATTGGTGCAAGACGGAGGCGGCTAGCGCAACACGACGACGGAGGCAGAACTCATCTTCTTTGTAGAAGGCTGACGATGCAAATCGAGCAGTCGTTTATTCCTAATTGGCGGCAATGGCGGCAGTGGACGACGGTTGTGAGTTGATTCCGGCGAGGAGGAAAGCAACGATAGTCACCTCTTCTCTGACGACGGAGGAAGCCGATCCCTACCATATGAACAAAGCATATAGTTCCGGAAGTGGATTTTGGCGTTTGAGGATTAAAATTTTGTTTTAGAATTAAAAATTTATTAAAAATTAGTAGGGGCTAGTTTATATCAACTATACAAAAAAGACCAAGTCAATGGGGTTGCTGATGCGCTGGTTGAGCTAGGCTTTGGTGATCCGTTAATGTCCAGTTCTTCCCTTGGTCTGATGGAGGAACTCACCCGGAAGGATGCTGTAGGACGGAGAGTCTCAAGGAGATGATCATAGGATTCTTACCTTGTTTGTCAAAAAAAAAAACGAAAAAGGCAAAGTCAATTTTCTCATTAATTTATTATATCATATCCCTATATAGATTTCTATTTTTAATTACATTTATAAAATATTTAATTTTGTAATTTTTATGTGGATAAAAAAAGAGCTAAATATTGATATTATTTTCCTAAATAGATTTCTACCTTCAATTGAGCTTACAAGCTATTTTGTGTAATCCAATTGAGAGTAAACTTTTTTAAATGAATTTGTGTACTTATAATCGAATGTATTTGGTTAATTGAAATGAACCGGTGTATTTGATCGTATTTGTGTAATCAAAATTTATCTTCTTTTTTTTTCTCCATGTAGATGTGTTATTAAATAAAGTTCGCAACTTTGTCTAATTTTTTTTCAAATTTATGTAGACTCAATAGTTTGAGTTTAAATATTTTGTGTTTTTTATTTGTGTTGACAAGTTTAAATAGTTTGTATACGATTTGTGTAAACAAGTGTAACATTGAAATCTTCCGTGTAGATGATTTATGATTATAATATAGTTTTTAAAATTCAAAATGTTTTGTATCGTTAATAGTATTTTTGTGTAAATTATGCAACATCGTGTAAGTAAATTATATAAATATGTTAAAATATTTTTAAAAATAGAATGAGCTAAATTTACAAGGACAAAAATTTACACAAACTAGCGTGGAAAAAAAATCTACTATTTATAATACTAAAACAAAAGTAATTATGTCCAATTGTTGTTCCCTCATTAAGCCACCTTGGATTTTGCCACATGGCATACCTACGTTAAGCCACATTATATTTCGCCAAGTGGCGTCTTTAGGTTGTGCCACATCATTCTTTGACTTATTTTATTTATTTTATTTATAGAGATGATGATAAAGGTTTTGCCATTTATAAAAAGAGATTGATCTTATGCTATTTTTATACCAATTAAAATTATATATGAATTATTGGTTTAATATTTTCCTTTTTAAAACTACCATTTGACCAAATGTAATATTAATATTATGGAATATGATTTTAACCTTTTTCACTTAATTAAGATTATTAAATATAAAGTAGTATTAATTTACATAGTAGAAATAATTTTAATATTTTCTTCTAAATTGAATAACTATATAAGATTTTAACTTTGTTATATAAAATAATATATAGATAAATTATATTGTCCAATCCTACTATATGTTTATATTTTATTATATTAATACAAATTTTAAATCTTTGTATGGATTTTTTTAAATATTTATTTAAATCACTACACAACTAAAAAGTATAAAACATGAAGTGTATATAAATTACAAGTATCGATTCTACATTAGAATTATTAGAGTCATTTATTTCTAATGATTGAGAAATTCCGTTGACTTTAAATTATTTTTATTTCACGTTACAAGATTTTAACATATAATACTAAAACAAAAGTGTATAAAGCCACGTGTCATCGTCACATTAAGCCACACTGGATTTTGTCACATGTCATAATCACATTAAGTCACTTAGGATTTTGCCACATGTCAATACCATATTAAGATATAAGAAATAAAATATTTCAATAGACTAACTCTCTATGTATATCAGGCAAAAACTTTGTCATTTATTTTTATAAAAAAATCATAAAATATATATTTTAGCAATTGTAATATATTATGATTAAAATATATAAATATTCTTATAACAAAATTATGTATTTTTGTCAAAAAATAATATTTGGTTTTTGGCTTATTTGTACAGTTAGTATACTAATTTTTTTTAATTCATGAATAAATTTTGTGTCATCCCGTACGAGACACGGGTATTATACAGTACACAAACTAAACTGTAAGTGAATCTAGACAAATTATTGTTTTCATTTTGGCTAGTTGGTTAAAGAAGTAACAAGGGTAAAATTGGACTTATAAAAATAAAAACGCACACTCAGTTCCAAAATCTTAATTCATTCAATAGTATTGAAGAAAATAAGGTAGACATGTTAAAAGGGTATCGTTTGTAGTTATAATATAATTTGCATCCATTTGGATGTGGATAAGAAAAGTGTTGAAGAGGTTCCTATGCCCGATGAGAATCATAATCTTAAACTATACCCACTAAGAAAATTCTCTTTTCTAACCCTAGTGTATGGTGGAATATTATGTTCTTGATTACTTTGTGGTGGTTGTGGAGATTACGTAATAATAGGGGGTTTGGGGGAAAGTTTAGGGTACATATAGGGAAACTATAGATGCCTATGCAACAACACGATGCTAACTTTGTACGATGAATCTAAGCTAAAAAACATAAGAAAACAAATCAAGAACAAGACGGTTTAAGTGATTAGTTAAACGACAAAACAATTAAACTCCCCTAGCGCCAGTTTGATGACAGTTCTAATGAGTGCTTAAAATCTCACAAATGCATACGAATTGTAGTGTTGGGGTTGAGATCAAACATTAGAAGAATGATGTAATGATTCAAGTGAATAATTGAAAAGCCAAACAAAGAAGAATAGGAAACAAAAAGCAAGGGATTGAGTCGATCAACACCATCGGTCGACTCGATCAACTGGACCGACACCATCTTTTGACTCGATCCAGTAGCAATAAGGAAATAACGACGTGGTTTAACTTTTTATATTGTGAACCAGTTAAAACATAAATCAGAAACTTCATCAATGAAAATGGTATATCAATAAAAGCATTCAAAAATCCAAATCACCGCATCAATGCATAATAGAATCTCAGTTTATAGTTAAACACCCAATATCATATTAATCTTTTTATGAGGATAGCATTCCTGCACAACTCTCATGTTATGCGGATAACATTCCTACACAGTTCTCGTGCAAGATATTAATGCATAAGTTCACGCAACGCATTGAACAATCATTTGAACTACCACGACCTATGTAATAAGATATAATCCCTCAAATTCAATCGTTCCTCATAAATACCTTTCAGCTACATCTAAATGCAGATTTCATTAACACAATAAATTGCAATTTTAACCAATCTCTACAGAATCCCTCACACTTTCACAATCATAAACGCCAAACCACAACAAATCTACTACCAAACGCCATGTTTTGACTAATCACAACCTCTACATTAAGCATATCACACTACATAACCTCCAAAATGCAACCGACAAAAATTTCACCAGCTCAAAAGCATCAGACACCGGTGTTGGGGTTATTACCCGCCAGAATGAGAGAGATCTCAAGCCCCCGGCTGAAGGCTTGATTAAACATAAGCCTTGTTTGGAATGTTGATACAAAGGGAAACCACGACAACAACGCGATCGGAATGAATATTAGCATACCCATCCCAGCATCATACAGACGGGCAAGTGACCTTATGGACTTCCACATTCCAGTCTTCTTCACATACGGTCTCCAAGCAGCCGCAATCTGGGTTTTATATGTATAAAGTCAGAAATACAACAAAAGACTAGGAAGTTATTCTATAAAATGTCAAGAATACAATGCATGTCCTGCCGCTTCTAGGTTTATTCCAAGTCATTATATATAGTAAGACAACAGCTAGTTATTCGATGAACTTGGAGAATAATGCATTTCTGGAAGTTTGTGATGATAAATGTTTGGTGGAAACTGAAAATTCATACTATTCATAATGAAAAAACTTACGGAAAGAATAGCCCAGCCAGTTGGAATAAATGCTAGGATGCAAGCAAAAACATCAGGAACGGTCAAACTGGTGATAACAATGGCCGCAACTAAGCCACCCAATGCAAGCAGGAAGGTAAGGCCTTGTACAAAGCGCAGCAGCAGTTGAAAGTTAACAGATGCCTTCTGACTGAATGTGAATACCTATGGTGAAAAAATACAGCAGCACGTTTCTCAAGTACTTTGATAGAAATTTACCACAACACAAAAAAAAAACACGATTGTGAATGATTTAGAAGTACCCAACCTTGAACAGAAGTATGAGCACAGCCAGGGCAGCCCATGAAAAACCATAAACCTGCAAAATCGCCACTTGATTCATGCCATATTCTATCAAATTCACTGTCAAACCATTACCCAATGTCGATTACTGATAATAAAATCAGTAATCTATACCATTCACAGATATCATGAATAAGTTTGAAGAGATAACTGATAAGCACATTTTATGTGCTTGGGGCCATGATACAAGCATATCGATAGGGTGAGCTGGACTCATGGAAAATAAGGCTCACTAAGAATTGGAAGGAAATTGAAACACATGAAGCAATCTTATGCATTTGAGGAAGTTGTTCTAGACCAGGAAGGCACGGCATAATATTAATTATAATAAAGCCCATCCATCTCTTGTCCTCAGCTATTTTTTCCCTATATTATGCACAATATATCTCCTGTCCATGGTTATAAGGAATTGAAGCTATAAATTTTTGCATCCTAGGGCGAACAACAACTTGATTTACTTTTCTATTTATTAGCTCGGTAACATTCTGACCACCAGTTCTGAAAAACTCTACCAAATAAAAGGTAATTAAGGCAGAATTAAATATGCTTCTTGTTGATGATAATTAATGAGTGCAATTATAGGTCGACTACAAGAATGACATTATGACAGGCACCTTGAATATTACAAAGGTGTAGACTTCTCATAAGTGGAGTCAAGGTAGAGTGCTCCTAGTTGAGTTTCCTTATCCCGTTTGCCTTTAGTAAAAACCAACTGCTAAGTTCTTTAATGTGTGTGCTTGGTCCACAAAATTCAAGGAACAGAAAGTGAAAGAGAGGTAGATTACCGCCAGTGATGTGTTGTGCCCTTGCACATGTAGCTTGTAAACAATCCCATACTGGAAAATTAAGAACCTCAGACTAAGAATAGTTTCCAATACTCTCCCCCCTAAAGTTTGAATATGCTCCTGTCAAATAAAATATATAAATGTAAGAAACATCACGACAGAGGCCGAAAAAATAAAACAGATGAAAAACAGGACATTACATATACTATGACCATACAAAAATCAACTTAACATTCGTCCATGACATGAGAAGACAATTATATAGTAAATTATAAGGAAATTTCCAGGTTCGGTTACCAATTCCCCATCCCACCAGGCTTCCCAACTTTCCTCCCCTTTAACCCCAATTCCACCTCTGTAAAGTAGCCAATTAGTCCAATCCCTGAAGTCTGCTACCGTCCTGGAAAAAATGTACAGGTTAGAAACTTAGGTGACATAATTTATAGTTCATGGAATATAAATTCATTCTAAAGATTGTCCATCCATCATATATCACTTACTTCTGCCACTCAAAACCAGATGGATTAAACAAATATGGAGCAAAAAGCCAGGACAGAGCCATAAACCAACTGCTGATAGTGAGAAGAATGTAGGATAACGTGCCACCGACATTATATCCATATGCGAGGTACACTATCAGCAAAAGCACAACCTCAAGCCTATACAAAAAAAATAAACTAAATAAATAATGCCCTCAAATATGGTCAGTCACAAGATACCCATAACAAAGAGACTACCCCTTGACAAAGTGACTGCGGGAATAAAGCCTGTAGTTCTCAGCAAACTTAATATGGCGGACAACAAAACCCCTTCCAGTGGCATGATACTGTTCAAAAAGACAACAAATGTTACAACATCTAACACTACACACGCACGAAAAGGAACAAAACAACAAACCAAACCTTTGCACCACCATGGAGAATCGTCCGACCAAAGTAATGCGTTCGAGTCCCCAATGAAAATGTGAAGAAGACGGAGCATAGTTGAAATTGCATTGTAATGAAGCTAACAATAGCCTGTCCCAACATTCAGAAGTCATTCATTTATGAAGCAATATAACCCTGTTGCTTAAACATCAAAAGCAAGAACTCACAAACCCTTAAACAATAAATCCACATCAAGCAATATATACAGCAGTTCAAATTTCATCCTGAGACTCTAAATACTAAAAAAAAGAAAAACAAATTTTAGTTTTCACTTAACAGCCATTAAACTCATATTTAAATAAATAAAAAAAAAAAGATCAACCATAAACTCAACAGCATCAACCTACACCCTTTGAGTCTTTTCACATTGCTAGACAACTTCACAAGTGTTAATACTAAACGTATACACATTTTTAAGGTATTGTACCATTATGAAAAGCTGAGTGCAAAAAGAAAAGGGAAAAAAGAAGCAGCCTGCTGGTTTTAACGCAAGTAAAGATAAATTCACTCTAAGAAAATACGTCAATTTACCATTGAATTTTTTTTATAAATTCGGATTTTTTATTTTAAAAAAAAGAGAAAAAGAAAAATATAACTAAATATGGAAGGGAGAAAAAAGGTACCATGTGGACACATTAAAATATGAGGTGCCTTCATCATTAACTGCAGGAGTCTCTCATTATAATCAAAATCATATAACAAGTGAGACACAGGATCTCACAAAACCATGGCCTAGAGAAACATAATCTTGCTTGATATGAGCTTCATTTTTATTAAAATTATCTAGATAATAAGGCCTAATGCAAATGAGACAGTTTCAACTTCCCAAACCAGAAACAAAGCAAAATATCTTCCATCAACATCATCAAGTCCATTTAATGATCTTCAAAGACATAAAAGTATTATGAAAAGCTTCTCATTCGAAGGTCCTTACCCTGAAAAAGCCCTGCTCCAAAATGAAGCCTAGTATCATGGGTATAGCAGTAAAGATACCAATTTGAATGAGGAACTGGGAGCTTAGAGCTGCATTTAAAGCAGTATTCTGCATTATCTTTGCCCGTACTTGCAATGTCTCGCCAACTCCAGACAACGCCTACGAATGAAGATCACGAGTGAATCACATTACAAAAGGGCAATATTTGCAGCAAAATGCTCAAGAAGACAAGTGACCATAAAAGGCTATTATAGTATAATGGCCCCTGAGTGAACCACATAACAACCGGTAATATTTGCAGCAGATGCTCAAGAAGACACATGAGATAAATGCTATATTAGTACAACGGCCCCTGTAAGCATAAATTTTCTAAACCTATTGTAAATCATCATGGAATCTCTTTGCACATAATTGAGGCGTAATAGAGGCACTACTTGCAGCGAAGTTCTTTACTTCAGCTGTACAGCAAGAAGACTTGTACTGTCCAATTTTTTTGTTTTCTCAAAGATGGAAAGAATTACTAATCAAATGGTCATCAAGTATTATCTACTCCAGTATCACAAATCTCAGGGATAAAACAGCAGACTAATTCTACTGATTTATCATTTTTGTACAGGCAGTATTAACTTTTACATCAACAAAAGTAACAAATGACTCAAAAGAGGATCTAGCTTCACTAAAGGTTTTATATTAATTAAGAGGCATAATACAATTTCTTACCTTACTCTATACATTGGGAAAAAATAAATTACATACAGAGAAATCAACTATAAAATAAAGTCACAGTTTGCTCCAAACATAATACTACTTCAGGTCTGATCTTTGAAGGTCACAGAACAAAAATAAAGACTCTTTACTGATTAAAATGCATACTCAATAAGAAACTATTAAAAAAGAAAAGTGGAGGGTGAAGTGGGTTTTCCTTTACCCAGAAAGAAATTACAAAAGTTATCTTGAAAATGTAAATCATGAAACAGAACTTGCACTGTGAATTGAGATTGACATGAAATCTATTTCGGGACAACTTTAAAAAAGTCTAAAAGAACATGTATGATGAGGAGGGAGTATTAAACTAGTTTTTCGAACCCTGTGATAGCATCCATCCACTAAACTTGGTAATTCTGAAAGAAAGGAAACATTAATCAAACAATCATGTTATAAGCTCATTTTTGTTACTGTACACTGTCAAGACTGACGGAGCCAAATATCTTATTATTATTAGTATAATTTTCCTGCCACCTGCCAGAATAGGCTGTTAGGAATTTGGATAGCTGACGAGCAGTATGTATGTGCCTTATAAGGGCCCCCTAAGGCTTTTTCACAAGCACAAGAGTGCAGAACATAGTAAATGAATGCCTATCATATCTATCACTGCCACTAGAAGTTACCAACTTACCAAATAAGCCTTCCCATAGAGGAATATAGTAAATGAATGCTATCATATATATATCGCTGCCACTAGAAGTTAACAACTTACCAAATAAGCCTTCCCGTAGAGGAATATATACACAGTCAGAACTGTCAACTGCAAAAACAAAAAAAAAAAAGAAACAACAAAAAGTCATGTAAGAATAGGAGTAGGAGGTACATGGTGTAGATAACGTGGATCACCGAAAATGTATTAAAAATAAGAAGAAAAGAACCCACTACACATACAGGCGCAAAATTCATTTGAATGTTCACGAACTATTTGTTTGCTTACATATATTTACACCATCCACGAACAATACCCCTTTCAAATTGAGTTCACTTGTAATAATTTAAATCAAAGGCACCCCTCATATGTACACTATCCACGAAAAATATCCCTTTCAATTTGAGTTCACTTGTAATAATTTAAATCCAAGGCACCCCTCATATGTACACTTCACAAAGGAAATGTTTGGTACCATTTGTTTGTGAGGTGGGAGACATGTCTGCTTAGTGGTAATGTAATAATGTCAGAGATTATAAGTGCGTTATATGTAAACAAGAAAAATAAAATCATTCCAGAATAGGAACAGAAAGGGAGAACTGCTCACTACTTAAATATTACTATTACAAACATCAAAATGTTTAACTATTAACAGAAATAGATTAGTGAATATAGATGCACATAACAAAAAGATAAAAGGAACAGACCATTGTACAGAAATAGTATCCAACAGTCGTGAAGTAGAATGACATCATGCGGAAGAAATCAAACAGCTGTCCAAGCCTGTACACGTCTCTACTAAGAACTTGCTCACCATTTCCCCCAGCAACTTTACCCTCAAATAATGCAATCTGGTTCAGCCCTACATCTCGCCCTTTGCCGACCTGTAGCAGTAATAAAAAAGTTCCAAATTTTGCAGTTTGTGATAATAATATTCACGTCATAAAAATACCTGAATGTACTCATGATGAGTGATATTCCCTTGTCTTAGAGTTGAATTGAAACCTGCATTTAAGTAAGCTTGATATTTTCAGAAGATAAACACAATATTGCATATTACTTACTTTAGGTAACTATATGGCATTTTCACGTGTTAAAAAGATATACTACTTAATTGGAAGTAAATGTCATTGATTAGAATATATAGATATCACTGAAAATAATAGTAATAGCATAATAGATAAGTTAAATGTCTAAATAGACATGTTCGTGACTTAGTTTAATTAACACGGAAAGCACAAACAAAGGCATACAGAGATTTGAGGTCTAACACTATTATACGACTGGCGAAAATACATTCAAATGACAAGAGTAGAGGTAAAATGCTTACGTGTCATCAAGAACCTTAATGCCACCATATTCCTTTTTTATAGAAAAAAAAAACTTTATCTAAATTTGATTTTACCTCCACTGTGATTATAACTTTCACTTAACTTAAGATCTTGGTCTTTTTACTTCTATTATCATTAAAAAATTATTTGGGGGAAAATTAAAACAGCTTCTATTTAAATTAGATTTTACTTCCATTGTGATTATAATTTCTATATTTATTATTAAACAAACTTATTTTATTTCTCACTGTACACTATATTGCATCTATTGTGATAACATATATTTTAAAAAAATAAGAAGTTGGTATAAGATGAAAAATTAGACTAGTGATGATGATAATAATAATAATCATGAGACGAACCTGAATATATATCTTCACTGATATTGATAACACGAGAAGCTTTGCTTATACCACCACGAGTTATATGGAAAACTCTGTCAAAAACATCTGGATGACCATAATGCATTCTAACCCTGAATCCATCAAGGGAAGTTAGATTCAAGCACTTCACATGTCTATCGAAAGATGCATATAGCTCCATTTTGAGACTTACTTTAAAGGATTCGCAAGCACTCGCTGCCCAAGAGTAACAAAACTAGTTTCTTGATTGGACATGAATGAGGCCAGTGAAGAAACACTGTATTCCAGAAAAACAATGTAAATAATATTTACTAAAGCAACAGAACAGAATAAGATAAACATGGCAAGAAGACATGCCTTCCAGTAAATACATGTTCCCTCACGCCAAGAATGGTAGGGAAGCGTATGCCATGGCTTTTACTGTTGAATTCCTCAAGAAGGTTTCTCATTTTTAGTGCTTCCTCAAAGTAATTATCCTAATAACGTGAAACATAAAATGTGAGCATACATCAAATCATTAGATTTAACATCTGATGGGATTTAGATTGGGAGTATCTGAATACAGTGCATTAAGCATACACTATACCATATCTCTATTTTTCAAATGGATATCCACTATTCCCAGACATAAGCAAGTTTGAACATTTGAAATCACCAATTTGTGGATAGAAAAACAACTCAGAACACACAAGACATGCCTACGTTAGATAGGTGGTCAGCTGAATGCGTAATAATACCTGATTCATGTCAATAGTCTGTACTGCATTTCCACGTGTGAATACAACAGCATGATTTTGGTTTTCAGGCTTGCCTTCCCCAAGTTTAGGATCTCCTGGCAATTTTATGGAGTATATTTCCTGAACAGATAGAAGTTTACAGGTAAGATAGAAAACTAATATTTGCAAGTAGAGACTTGGTATGCAATGGCATCCATGCACACAAAATGAGCTTTACATTGACCTTTCAGGCTTAATGGTAGCTTATTTACAGAACTCCATCTATTTAACATGAATTTCACATCCATGCAAACAAAATGAGCCTTACATAGACCTTTCAGGCTTAATGGAAGCTTATTCACAGAACTCCATCTATTTAACATGAATTTCATGATGCAGAAACGTATTTTTCCAAACATCTCTATCGTGACCATGTTAATGTGCTTATTCAAATAGGATAACAAAGAAAAACCGATATAATTCATTCAAATAAAGGAAGTACAAAGGAAAGTTCGAGCCTAGGATCCCCCACCCCGTTAAGAGTGACCAACAATAAATTACAGATGCATTAGAGTCACAGTGTGTGTAATCAGCAATAACATAAGACTTCTATATTCCCTAACCAATTGGTGTAGTCTTGATGTTAAAGTAAATAGAAAGTTAAAAATTCCACCTACAGCCAATACTTTTCCAGCCAACATAGAAAAGTACTCGCCCATTTTATCCCTCTAGAGTAGTATGTAAAAGACAAAAGGCAACTCAAGTCAATGAGCCTCCCACTACCTAAGATGTAAAAAGCACTCACCTTTCATCCCATGATTTTAGAACATGTATAGAGGTTTTCTGGTTAGAAAGTCCAACAATCAGTCATCCATTGGATGAACTATAATAGAAGCATTTAAACAGAAAGAGAAGGGAGAAGAAGAGTGTTATGTGTGTTTAACGTAATCAGGGAATACGGTTTCTAATGCGTTTTACCTAAAGAAAAATTTTCTTTTACTTTAGTAAGAATAAAGAAAATAATAGAAATAGTTTGCAATCTATCTATCTAACGGATCATGCTAAAATACATTCGCAAATCTGTGATTCTAGACCAAATTCAACGAAGGCGGGCGCCTGGCTGCCTTTCTATACATGAGTCGCCTAAGGCCAGGCAGGCGATGGCCCTGCTCAGGCAGCTAGGTACCTAGGCATGCCTACACCTCACCTTCATCAGCTGGTGATAAAACAAACTTATGAAATGAGCCATCTTCATCAGTATATTTTGACATGAAACAAATACAATAACAGACAATGACAAAATAACAAGCCCCATCACTCTCCATTCACAGAATTCACAATACAACAGATTTGATCATTTAAAATGATACACTCAAAATGTATAATGAGTTGTCCAATGAAGAAGTTCCAAGAAGCAACATGTGCTTCATTGTTCATCTGAAGTTTTCCACTACATATTTCACCACACTCACTGACTCAGCACACAAACTATTGTTGATCGCAAGGCATTCCACCCAGTCTCCGTCTATCACATAATATTTATGATTTCCTTTAACTGAGGGTTTCGTGTTTAGGAACCATGAACCAGATGATTTGTTATGCAAAACATAATTCACCCAAAATATTGTCATTTTGGTGGCTGAAATCCTAGACAGTAAAATCATAGCTGCACTGCATTTACCTTATCCTTCCCGCTAATATCAGCCTTCACCAGCTTAGAATAATATTCCGTCTTCACATCCCCATCTTTCATGGTCTCCACGATGTCAATAAAAGCAACTCGAAGACCTTCATTTCTGAACACAAAATTATAGGAATTCAATTTGAAGAACATAAGAATACAGATTAATAACGCTTTTTAAGATCATTGTCCTATGCATTTATGAATAAAAGTACTGAAGACCCAACTCACCGTTGCATGAGCAAAGCAATATCAGCAGCCTCTGGCTTTTGTTCTTCCTTTTGTTTTCCATAAATTTGGCATGTAACTACGTATGTAAACTTCAAATCTGCCTGAGCACGTGCCTCAGGAGATAACTCAAAACCTTCAATGTTTATGTTATCATTGCCTGAAACCGCAGCTTCAGGATCTGGGAGGCATATCAGAACCAAAAAAGGTCATACACGGAAAATCAAGTATATGAAGAAGCTTTCTGCAGTACAAACCTCCAGCAGTCATCCTCTCCAAGTAGGTCTGAAGCATCAAAGCTTTCCTATAGTACATCATTCCACGGACTGCAAATAACCCAGTTACTTGACATCAAAGTCAACTTGAGCATATATAATTTACATATTAAACAACCTCCTCCACCCACCCACCTACCCACACATAACAGCTTTCTCTGACCTCAAATATGGAACAAAAGGCAATTCTCATTTCATGTAGCAAAAAGGAAATATAATTTAGATAAGTGAACACACGTTTTCATAAGATGTAAGTTACTGTAAGCTAACTCTAATAAGTGAAAAAACAAAACAAACAGAAATTCAAGAAATATAAAACAAAACAAACAGGAATACAAGAAAAAGAAAAAGAAAAAAATCAGAAATCTGTTACAATTCAGAAGATCAGAAAATAAAAGAAAAAAAGAAAGTAGAGCAACAGTGTCTAGAAAAGAGTTTCAATGCCATGTTGAATAATTTTTCTCATAATTCTGTAATTAGTACAGATCAGGGACAATGAAAGGGCAGAAATAGAAAAAAGGCCTCACAAAATGAGTCAACTATGAAGGTATGAAGGGAAAAAAAAAAGAAAAAGAAGAGGCATCCAGTTCTAGATAGGAAGGCATCCAATTCTAGATGGAATTGAATGAAACTAAACAAAGAAAACGTTACACTGAAGCCATGTCAACACGATTAAAAAAAATTGGATAAGTTGAGGCAGAGACTAATTCAAAGTGAACCAGCAAAAAGACTACAACATACCAGTCCTCGCTAATGTCTGTCCACGATAGGAAGCCCAAAAACGAAGTTCCTCAACGTCATTAGGACTATCAAAAAGTTCGGTTTCTGGTGAATTCTCATCCCGGCCAATTCGAGCTAGAAAGTTCTTCCATTCATCTGCCAAAATCCATGCATTAACTTATTCATAAGTGAATATTATATAGTATAAAAGCATTAGTGAAGGCTTTGGTCATAAAGGCAAAGATTATCGCAAAACTAGCCCACAATTAACATGAGCATGTCCACAGTACAAAATTTTCACGTTAATATCATTTCATAAATAAGCCTTCAGACATTATTTGGAATTCAGCAACTTGGGATGGCATGATTAGCATCTACAGCAAGCAACCCAAGACACTTCCTGTATTTGTGCATAGAACTACTAAAGGCATTTCAGAGCACGGAAGCAACATATAGAACTGTTGGAGCTTTAAACAAAACTCAAAACTGAAATGGCTTTTTGGTGAGATTGGCTAGGCATCAGAATAACAACAGTGTTTTAAAATAGAACCATCACCATAACAAAATCACCATTACCATAACCATAACCACCCAAAAACACCATGACCAACCACAATCAACACAAGATGGGTCTGTGTTTTGTTTCTGCCAGCAGCAGCAGAACAACCTCCCCTACCACCACTGCTGCATCAGTAGACAGTGCCGGATGGGGTTAGAGAGAATATGCGACAACTATATAACACAGCAGTTGCAGTGCAGTGCCAGTGGTAAGTGGGTGAAATGTTCTGTGCTTCAGAACTAATGAGAGTGTTTTAATTATCATGCTGGCAATGTTCCAAAAAACGCGATATGGATACGGGACGGAGGGGCACCTTCTAGCTTATAACGAAAGGATCCTAGACAAACAAGACGATTTTTTATTTACATAAACTTCATAGGGAAAGGGCGTACAATACGTAGTTTTTTTTATGTGATCTTAATAAAATATATATAAATCTTAACGTCTCCTCAAGCCCTCATTTTTATTTTAGAACCGAGTTCCCAGCCTCCTCTCTCTTCCATCGACCCTTTTCCTCCTTCTGAACCACTGTTCTCTCTCAACGTCTCCCTCAAGCCCTCATTCTTTCCTGATTTTCTCTCCATCTCACATTCCCTGCCGCTAGCCTAACTCCAAACCCATCTCCATCCAGGTAAAATAACGGGACAGCCTCCAGCCTTGAAGCTTCCAGATGGTGTCTAGACGGCCGTTATTTAGAACACTGCATATGCTGGTAGTTTATATGAAGTATGCGGGAGAAAGGGTTGATATATGAGCCATCATAGACAAAAACTAATTTTGATAAACTGTGCGGTCTTGAGTTTACTATAGTCTATTGATGAGATTGATAACTACCACATGCCAGAGATAGACAAAATAGCAAAGAAATATCAGATGTTTGAAGAAAATATTATCAATGGAAGTAAAAATTGCAAAAAGTGCAATGATGAACAACGATACAACAGAACATAAGCTCATCAAGTTTATCTCCAAAATTAATAAATCATAAAGAATATACATTCTCGGTACAATAGTACACATAGTAACTGCTAAATACTTAAAACTCTGATCACCATTCAAATTAAAATGTGTACCTGGAAATATTTTTTGGAGGTAGAATAAAATTGATATTCCATCCTCATTCTTTTTGCGGAGCTCTTCCAAACTATAAAGAACTACCTCAGAGTAATAGGGAGTGAATACACTGCAAACAGAACCCAAGGTAATGAGGACTTAGGTCGGTATATTTTCCAATAAATGTTAACAGCAGTAATATTGTTTGATAAAACAGTCACCTGAAAGACATCATTTCACGAACAGGCTTAGCTTTAGGCATGTCCATAAACAGGGAGTTTGTAAAGAATTGCAGCCTCCGTTGAGCCTCAAGATTCCTGGGTACGTTTGCAGCTGAATCTTTGATAGTCAAGAGAGAGTACAATCTCTTGATTTGGAATTTCTGCATTTTTTTTCCAGCAATACACATCATCCCAACGGATTCTTTTCTTTTCAATAGGATTACATTTTAGGAATGGAAGTGCTCAGCAATCAAAACCAACTTACCAGCTCGGGGTCCTTCGGCCAACACAGTTTTGAGAACAAACGACCTTCAGCCCTTGCATTTGACAGCATATTCCAAGTTTGGTAATGTTCCCTGAGTGACACGGAAACAAGCATAGCAACATTTTAAGCATTTCTTCAGTTTATTTTGACCTTTCTTTATATCTCCCTTCTCCAGATCAGCAAAGTGTGGGTAGGATAGGTTTCATATATCAACAATTAAAGTCTTACCTTTGGTTGACTGCAAGAACCTCAAAGCGTATTACATCATAAAGATCTTGGATGGCTTTTACAGCTCCCTTCACACTGTCTGGTGTTTCAGTGCCTTTCTGCACGATTGAAGGCAATAGGGAAAAATTAGGCGCGCCACTAGCTTAGCAAATAGGAAAATTTCCAAGAATCAAATGAAAGAAGCTAGAACAGCATGATCAGACGTCTCACTTTCACTATAAATAAATGAACAAGCTACTAAGAATAACACTGACTAGAGTGAGTGTGTATATGCAGCTATTGCAAGAGAACCTGAACACCAGATATTTTGGCAAATGACCACTAAACAATATTGAAAAACAATTTTTTTTAAGAAAAAACTCAATCCAAATTGTCATCTACATTTTAATTGAGTCCCAAAGTGCAACAAAAAGAGGCAACCACTCAATGCTCAATGATTTAATTTAGCTTGATGTATAATACTGACCAGACAGTACATCAAATTATTATGAGAGGTACTTCTGTCTGATCAAACATCAGTTATTCGTGAAGCATTGAAGTTAAAAAGGCCAGAAATTACTTGGCTATTGAATACACTTTACCAGTTACGAAGTTTAGAATACTATTGTGATACGAACTACAAGTAATTATGTATATTATTCCCCCTTTTCAGTTACATTCTCAGCTTCACCATTTTCCCCACTACCTTAATAGTTTCGATTTCTTGTTTAGTTGTTCATTAATTAGGATTAATTCATATTAAATATTAGGAATTAGATGTTTTGTTTTCATATTATCCTCGGAGGAGCTGCAGGTTGCAAATGATCAGACTTGAATATTGAATTCAATACAAAGTGAGGATTCCTCAAATTTCCTTTATTTGAGATTCTTTAGCACAAATCCTGTTTTTCCTAAGCGGTCTAAGGAATGAGATCCTTGCTAATTCTAGTAGGGTTCCAACATATTGACACACAAACCAGTGGACCATTCAAATCTATGATGACACAGGACTTCAAATTCCTGAAGCAATTCACATGGGGTTCAAAGAGGTTCGACAATCTTTTCTCATCACATCTAACACATTTACTTTTTCCAAAGTCATGGTGTATCTATAAGCGTTCATAACACACCTTTTTTCCAAATAAAGACAGTAGAAAACAGTCATAACTAGATCTCACGTACAAAGGAACTGTGCAGACTAGTTTACCTATTGTCTAGGTTGGAGTGGTTCAACTTGCAGACTTACTAAATTGTAAAAGATAGACATCGATAATAGATCAAACAAGAAGCAGTTGCTTTTAATATGAATTCATGAGTCAAAGCCCATATTTCCACAAATACAACTAAATGTTTAGGTGGATCAAGGTCTGTTACAAGGACCTTACAACAAGTAGTCCTTATAATGATCAAGGACATTGAACCAATCAGACTATCAGAGTATGTGCTGTCCATTGCGACAACTGGAGTATTTATAGCAAAGAAAGAAAAAGTGGCCATGAACCACAAAAATTGATGGGAGGGACGAAACCAGGTAGAATTTGCTTCCCAACAGTAAACATAACTGTCTCCAAGATGATTTTGCATCCTGTATCAAAGTGTAGGAATCAATGTAACACAGAATGTCTTTGAGAGTTCATCAATTCTATTTTAGGAAAGGAGATGTTGTGATCCTTTCTTATAGTCAAGATAAGCTTGATTAATCATATTAATGCCCTGAATTCTTTTTGTTGCACCCTTCTATTGTTCTTCCCCAATCTTTCTAAGCATAATTTGAAAACTATAGAACAGGAAAAACAAGCAAATACAAGATTGTATAAGTGGGAATTCGATTGTTCCCATAAAATATAAAGTAAGAATCCACGAACCAGCATTCCCATGAGGGCGGTAACTTTCTGAATAACATTGGACAGCCTATTTAGTGCAAAATTACGATGGATGCTCTGATCTTTTATACTTGTTTGAATATCTTCATATACTCTTTCAACCCTGACAAACAATCATTGTTTTAGTAAACTCGCTCTACTTGCACGTGGTTGCTAATCTATTCATAAAAAATGTTGTATCCAGATACAAAACCGTTGTATAATCACTACCATTTTCTGCCATCATCCTCAAGCACTGAGAGAAGGATAAGCTTTATAGAGTGGTAGCACTCTACAACTGCATAGTTCATATAATCATCTTTTGAGATTCTATCCCACAGTTCAGCATCTTCCAGATCTTTACTTTCAGAAGCAATATCTTTGGCCAAAAATATCTAGCAAAAACACCAAAATGCAACAAAATTTGACTTAAGATCAAGGGATATATTGAATGATGCACACACCAAAAGAGGAAAGGTATAACAAATAAAAGAATCACCAACCTTGCTTGCAAGAAGGAACAGAGGCCACTGAACCAATGGTAAATTTCCAGTGTTGTTGGGCATAAAAAGCAATTCCATTTCCCTAATCATATCATATTCAAAAATAAAAAAGATTGCAGGTAAATTGATAAATAGAAAACTTAAATTACTTTACATACAACATTAAACAAGTTGAGACTCCTTATTGTGAGCAAACATCAGCATCAGCAATACTAAGCACTATGAATCAAAAAGAAAAAAGTGGAAGATACCCACAAGTTATTGATGTAGTCTTCATCCCGCAGATTCCTTATGATCTCATTCCAGAAGGGAGAAAATCGAGCAGCATCAACCTTGGGCATCTCGATCTAAAATGGTCAAGGTCAGAAATTACATGAGTTAATACAGAAGCACGATCCTCTTATCTCCAGAAGAAAAAAAAAAGACAAAGGACGGGGGATGGATCTTAAAACAGCATTGCCTGATACAAATGGATAAAAATTGTCATTATTAAGTGAGCTAGATAAAACAGAGGCAAAAACTATCATCATTATAGGCAACAACAAAGACAACGAAAAGAAGAAAGACCAAACAAAAGCACTCCATATATGAAATGAGTACTTTTTTACTCATAACATAACTACAAAAACATACCAGTACAAGGTAGTGGGTGTGTTGTTAATTCAGTTTTGGTTGAAATTGGCAATAAACCACAATACAGATATATGATCACCACAGTACAAAACCTTGCTTCACTAATAAATACCAACAATTTTCAAGATTGTTACAGCTGCACACCTGACTATCTGGGTGTACTGGGATCCTGCAAACAGACCAGCGTCCGAAGTTAAGAAAATTGACTTAGAAACAAACATCCCATAACAATTTTGTCTATAATGGAATCTAGGCTACACAAATCTTTAAGGGAGGAACCTTTCAGCAACTGGTATGTGAAGCTTCTCCATGAAGGCTCGTGGAAACTGCTCAAACAGTTGTTGAAGAGTATCCAAAGACCGGATCTAACAAAAAACAGGCAAACCAATTTCTGGTTCATTTGCAATTAAAATGAACATGAAAAGACAAGACTTTTGCTTAGCAGAATAACTCGTGAATTTGACACTTGATTCAACTTAAATAGAAATAAAGAAGAGAGATTTGAACAACTCACCTCCCCAAGGCGATCTCTAGCCCCCAGCAGAAAACCCCATATAGCAGAGATCACAGTGTAAAATACATATATGTCTAGCAGATAAATCTGCATGAATACAGAAGGAAACAATAGTACATTGAATTAAAATAATACCAGTTAGTTGACTAACTATAAAAATATCAGTATACGTTCATCAAGCAGTTGGATTTTAATATCTCATGGAATAACATAAAATAATCTGCAAAACAGACTGTTAAAGAGACTGATGAATGAATGAATTAGCAATGATAGATAAATCATTTAATTCAAAGAATGAAGTTACTCATTGACAGTATATGACTATTAAATCATAGCAATAACATGTATTTGAACAAAAGGAAGAATTCCAGATACAACTGAAACACTAGAATAGAAGGTAATAAGCTTTGCAAGAAAGAAGTATTCCAGTGATGTGTCAAAATTTCAAGTAACAACAATCAAATACAAAATTGAGTCCGGCATGGGCAACACACAATATTAATATCATAAAGTCGACATCCAGAGACTCAGAGAGAGGGCAATGCCAAGAAGAAGAGGAGGAGAAGAAGAACTCACACAAAAAACCGGAGCCCACAAACTTGCTACTGTAAGAGCATTGTGATTATCTGCATGTAAGCATAGGATTAGCAACAAAACCAGGTAAAAAATGAACTTCATAACCTAAGGAATAAAAAAGCCAGTATACATATTAAACATAGAAAGTTCCCAGCTGTGTTTCAAGAAAACAGAGACAATACTTGCTAAAGGCTATTTGTATTCAAATTAATCTGAAGCATGCTTGTAGAGCAGGATGTGGAAAAACAACAAAAGCAGCAGTTATAGTATTTTCCAACCCAAAGGCCTTATATAATGATCAATACTATAAGAAATCTCCTAAGCAGATTTACATCTTCAGCTGGTTGTAACTGAAATTTCATATATAGAGGGACAGAGTCAATTGAGAACCAATCTTACAGTATGAAGTGAGAACCAATCTAAGCCTTCCGGCATCATTATCATCAGTAATACAACAGAAAGGTCACTTACTTCGTGATACAAGATCATGCCAAGAATACTGCAGATTATTTTGCTGTACTATAGTCCTTGTGGGCTTAACCAGTGGGCGGACCTGCTCAAAAACACAAGCACAATTGTCCAAATCAGAGAATGCAGAATTCTCACCAACAGATTATAATATGAGCAGAACATGATCAGCTTGCCTGGAGAAAGTATGCGAATACAAACTTGCTGCCAAGAACAAGAAGCCAGAAAAACGTATACCTACGATATGAAAAACCATAAATAGAAATTTTATCCAAAATATGTGCTGGTACGTCAACACCCGCACAATAAACAGTGGAAGGGTAGGAATTATAAAAGGAAAATAAAACCCCTCAATAAATGAATTTGAGGCTAAGAAGGGGCATGGATCCAGTTATTTGCTAGGGTTTGACCCTGAGGTTGATCAAGAAAAGGTCGGGTAGCTAAATTTAAGGTAATATGGGTCAGGTAGTAATTTTGGATGAATGATGCTCCACCCTGAACCTAAAATTCTTGAGTCAAAACCCACAAACTCTTGTTGAGTCAGGTGATTCATTAATTTTTCAGGTCACGTTTTCACAAGTTTGCCTAGGGTTCATCACACAAGGGTACCCAGTCCCAAGCGGTCACTCTAGTGTCAACGCTTTTAGCAACCAAAAAAACTAGATACCCCCAAAAATACCCATGTACAGACTTTGTCATATGCTGAACAAGCTAATTAATATACTATCCCATCTTGGTTACACATAAAGAAAGGTATATGTTACAACCATGCCAAAAATATCCCATGCATTAAGGTTGGGAGCAATGAGATATGATACCCAGAAACAGAAGAAGATCAAATACTTACTTAATGAAATCGGTGGTTTTCTCGTACATTCCACGGCCTACATAATACCGTTCCTTCAAGCAAAAAGAAAAAAGAGTCAGGAAGCAGATTAAAAAGTAAGACCAAAATTAGCAACAAAAAATAAACTCAGGAAACTACAGGATACATAAACATCATACCTGGCGCATCGATTTCACAAACTTAATTAAAGGCCAACGATCACATTGATCGGTAAGATACTGACACATCGGTATTCGCATGATGAAACTAATGAAAAATTGGACTCCAGCATACACAGATATTACAAATATGTATACTTTATAAATTGCTGATTCCCCTTGTAGAGATTTCCTGGAATGGTAAATTACAGTCAATTCAGCACATATGTCAACTTTGAAAGGAAAGTAAGACTAAATGAAGAAAGGGGGAATGAGAATAAGAAAACGAGGAGAGGGGGGAGGGGAAAGTGGCAGCTTTAGTTCAAAAATTAAAACCTACACGTAAAGAAATGTGATCAATCCTGAAGCCGCAGCAAACCAAATAAACCGCACAATGGTTCGTGATACAGCCATATAACGTGTGGCAGTGTATGCTCCATACATCATCATGATGTCTAAAGCACCTATAGCAAAAAACAACATCAGTAAAACACAGATAATAATGACAACTAATTCTAAGCCGATGAAAAATCAGGACAAATTAATTGAAAAAGGTAGATGGCAGAAGTCCTACTCTTGACTAACTTCATCACAGCAAATGTGGGGCCAAGACTCAGAAGCTCTTTTATGCTCTTTGAGTTGAAATTACCATTATTAAAAGCAAGAATTGTCAGTCCCTGAAACAAAGTACAACAAAATTAATGATCAAGAAACTTGGCGCGGACAAAATGCCCAATGTTGTCAACCGAAAATATGTTTGTCAGCCCACCCACAGATATATCATACATGCGAAGGTAAACATGATATATATGACAACCCTCCAAATGATCAAAACTCCTAACTATGTAACACTATGTTCAATGGTCTAGAAATAGAAGGTGTTGTTAATTTAGGTAAGCATCTTATGAGAAGGTTGAGTAAGAATGTTATTTGCTTTCTCTTCTCGTCTATAACCCAAACTCCTACTTCCTTGCTACCTGTTCCCAAGCTGGCATCCTTAATTTGATGGTGAAGCACTCCTTTTTCCATGTTGTCAGCGAAGCTCCCATTTTTGGCTTAGGCCTTTCCTTTCTCTCCTGATTTCATGCACTTTGACATGTGTGGTAAATCTAAGATTTAGCTACTAAGAATATCAACCCAGACATAAGGGTTTTAAAAGTTTCTGCACCATCTCCTCTTAATAAACCATCACTAGTAGCAAATGAGTTGCTTTGTAATGCAAGTGAGAGATAATTATTGCAATAGTTGGTTTGGGTGTTCAGACATATCACCAACTCATCACGCACGGTAACAAGTGTAAAATCCAAAAAATTCAAAATGATTACTATATAATAGTCTATCAAATAAACCTGAACACTTGCCGGAGTAACTTCAAATTAAAAGAATACAATAGGTGGGTATGATAAATTAGAAATATAATGACTTAAGGCCTTGAACCGCTACCCACCAGCATGCAACGTATAGGAGATATTGTTAAGGTAAAAGGTATAGGCCCTTAACTCCCAACCAGAGAGCTGCAACAGTAGTGTTGCATTTAAGGACAACTTTGACAAGGATGAAGGCCACGGGAACCATATGCACACCTTCCCTCATCTCTAAGCAAGTCGTTACAGGACCAGGAAGAAAGCAAAAGGTAATCATTACACGGCTCTGACACTGATGGGATAATGCTGGAGGAGTTTTGCCTAGGACATATGTAACTTGGGTAAATTGAAAAGTGCATCCCAATGTTTCGCTAAATCTCAAACCATTTCATTAGTTGAGAAATCGTTTAAAATCACGATGATGACACAATACATTTAAACCACTACACAACCATCTAATAGTTTAAATAAAGTATTTAGATAATTTGTAAGATTCACAACTTCCCATATTAACCTTCCCTGTATAGAAAAAAGAAGGAAAGAAGAACTAATGAAAAATATCAACAATATTTACAACTTAAACAGAAAAAGGAAGCATGACAATAAAATAAAGTGGAAAATATATTTTTTTAAAAGAATAACTTTATCATGGGGATATACCTGAAACATCATAAAAAGAAATATCCACAAACGATGAAAACTGTGATAAATATGGAGGAATGACCGATGCTCCACGAATAATGTCTTTCCCAGACGCTTCCCTTCATCAGATTTGCGTATGTTCTTTGGCATGAACAAGCAGTAGATTAGCAAAAGCAGAGTAATTAAGTGCATACTGAAACCAATATGAACGCAAAGTGATTGAAAGAATAGATACACACAAGACAGAGCCTTGTAGTTATAAACAACAAGCATATCAATAGGACTGACTGGCTTAGCTAATAAAATTACAAGAGAACACAACAGTAACAGCCAAAACAGTATTAATATATAATTGGTTCCAAAAATCAAACATCAGTTTGAGAAGGCCACTTGAACAATGAACCATATATTCATCTAGAATTCAACGACAATGCTCGAACGAAAAAGTTATGGTAGGACAAAGACTAATAAAGAAACAGAAGAATGGCAAAGCATTTCACCTTCGACTTGTTTCTTGGCTTTGTGAAAAATGGTGAGGTCTTACGCCAGGGCCAACTTAATTCAAAGCAGTCTAGGGACCTAATAATGTTATTTGCAGGGAACAGGGAAATAAATTAGCACAACAAGAATAAAATGTTTACCATAAGTAGAAATAATGTGAAACATAAAAGCTTACCAAAAGTATTCATTGAAGTCATCGTAATTTCTCCATTTTGAGTGAGGTGCTCGTCCATTATTGCTGCGTCTAGCCTCCTGTAGGTCAAGGATAAAAATTTCAACCAAAACAAAAATGATAATAGCAAACGTGTAACTTCATTAATCCCGTAGGATATGATACAGTCACAATATATTAAAAAAAATATAGAGGTGCAAATTTCAACTATGACTAGATAAGAGACATATTCTACAAAGTGTTATGGACCGATTGTGACCCTTCCAGTCCAAACCGAAACCAATCATATATGGTTCAGTCACCGGTCTGCGGATTTAGGAATTCCTTTTCAGTCGAACTTTTAAATAACTCATATATAGGATCCTATCTTGGCTCTCACATTTCCTCAACCACCTACCCCATACAACCTCAATTTTATCAATTGAATTTGGCAGGGACAGAATGTCAATCTTTTACAGTAAGTCAATCAATCTTGTTTTATTAACAGAAAATGTCAATCTTTTACAGTAAGTCATATATAGGATCCTATCTTGGCCCTTACATCTTCTCCTCGACCACCTACCCCCTCCCATCTCATTTTTTAGCAACTGACAGAGGTAAACAGGCGGACCCATATAACTTCCAAAAAAGACAAGGAAAAGAACTCCTTATATTTCAAGAAAATTCCCTACAGAAGAGCCGATGAAAAAGACCAGATTATTCTGATCAAGTAACAAAAGAATTTGATGACTGCTATCAACGTCCAGTATTTATGATAATTAATCTATAAACTGTGAAGATACCAGTGCTATGACTATAGGAAACAAGCAACAATTTCATATCTAAATTTTAACGGGGGGGGGGGGGGGGGGGGGGGGTGTGTGGGTGTTATAAAATTATGCATCACCCATTCACATAAACCTAAGGACCAAGACGTACCGCAGAAACCACCTCATAAAGAGGGAATATGACCCTTTCAAGGAAAGAAGCACCATCATCAATCCTGCAACTTTCGGCTTGTTTAGCAAGTTGCTGACTCAATATCTGATCCATCTCCCTTGCCATCTTCAAGTGACGAAGGAGAATGTTTTCTTATACATAGGAGGATGCAATCAACAAAGACAAAAAAGACATTGGCCTACCATCATATCGAGCACTTTGAAAACTACTTACATGATGAAATATGTAGCACAAGCACTCTGGAAGGAATCTAACATTTGCTGCTTCACCCCATATTAGGTAGTACAGCGATATGAATAGCAGCTTTTTTTCCTTGCTCACGGAATCAAAGCTGCACAAAGCAACTGATACTTATACGCAGCATAAAGCCTAATATAATATAGAAATTTACTCAAAAAATTTTGCAAAGATAGACAAGTAAAATTCATACTTGCTCCACACTGGTAGTAGGACCAAATAGTTGCACCACTTGACATAATTCTCAAGTGACTTACTGAAAACTCCTTGAACAGCTGCCTCATCTAATTGCTGATGGGAAAAATAAAATATTTCCGATCAAATTCACACATTGTAGCAAGATCAAGATTAGCAGGAAAAACTAATATCAGTCAATGATGCAGATTTATAATGCAGTCATGTTCTTTGAAACTGGCATATTCAGAAAGGAGATCATACACCAAGACAAACGTCAGGCAATTAGCAGGAAAAAACTAATATCAAAATTGGATGTCCCTGAAAATGTTTACATGGCAAAATCCATGCCCCTTTGACCTATCTAGAAATCTTCAGTTCGTTAGTAGGTTAAAAAACACTAATAGTACGTTATTTCCTAAACGTGAAGTCCAATTACACAGTCATCTATTTGTCAGAAAATGGAACACACTCACATCTAGAATTATGAACAGCAGTTCAAACTCAAAAAATCAATCTACATCATTTAAGAGCGTGTCGGGGAATACTGAATACAGCTTTTGGCAATCACATTGTTTGGTTTGGGATTTAAGTCAAGCCAATGCGAAAAACATGTGGTAAATGTAAATTAGAAGTTTGGGTTAGCCTTGGCTTATAGTTATTCAAATCTACAATCCAAGTGATATAATTCATGAAATTGATCACATGCACTCTAAGAAACACATGAAAATGCGAAAAAGTTTTCAGGAAGTAATATGGGGGAAGGGAGGAAACTCCATTGAGATTTCATCATGAAGAAGAATATACAGACACGAGGAACAAAACATCAATCAAACATCTCACTTTACCCTTACATATACATCCATGCCTCACCATTATCTAGGTAAAGCAAAGTGCATGAGATTTAGAAAGAAGGAAGAAAAATAATACAACAAGGTACACTGAGGTAAATATTTATAGGTAACCTCTGCGAATTCAAAAGGTTAGAAAAACAAAAAAAGAAGATAAAGGTAAGAACTCACGGGCTCATTTCCATCAGGGATCTTCAAGCGAGATTGCTCATTGGCAAGGAGATGGACTATATGTTCCCGCTGATTAGCAACATTGTCCTTCTGCAAGACGTACACAGCATAAGGATATTAGAGCAAAAGTCAAGACATAATTATTAGTAAATGAAACAATCATTTGTTTATAAAGGATACTGAAACCAATATGGCCATTAGCAACTAGCATATGCAAAAGTCATACATGGTACACACTCAGACTCCACAAGACACTACCTAAGAAGAGGTGGCAATTGGGTCCTTCGAGTATGGTTCGGGTCATTTTGGGTTCAGGTTAGTTGGGTCGACTCGCCTTTTGAATCGATTCGGACCAAAGTACCAAACTAGGTCTAATGTTGTTTCGAGTTGCACCAAAATAGGTCATTACACCAATCGGATTCGTTCCGTTAAATTGGGTCCCCTTGGTTTCGGACTGTGTTTTGGCAAATGACCGGGTCCTTGTTTGTCTAGATTCGGGTTGCTTGGGTCGGTTTTTCAGATTGGATCAGTTTTGCCAGCTCTAGCTAAGACTCACTCCAACATTAACAACATGCACAAATGAATCTCACAAGAGGTCTAGAACAGAACATGCCAAATAGTACGTCACCGGACACATTGTTGGCGTGCTTTCCTACAAAAACAATCCCCTTTGTAGTTGTTCTTGAATCTAGTATAACAACCTCCGGGAGGGAGAGTCAGACCAATGTTACCCGTAACAGAATTTGATTCAAAATTGAGTACGGAAACGCAAAATGCTACCTATACTGAATCGGGTATGATGGGGGAGGTTTTCCTATTTATTTTCAAACAAAAATAGCACAAGTGCATTGGCATAAACATTTTAACACAGTACTAAAGCCATATTGTAAAGCCATAGTTAATACTAGAGTTCTGCCACAAAAGTACACATATATTTATTTTTTATATAACTATGGTAGAATTGAGCCATAAAAGCAAAAACAAATCACCCAACTAATATCAAACATAATTCTCTCATCCCCAGTTCCCACTTCTTTAAACCTAATCCCTAAACTTCCACTCCAATACCAGGCCCTCAGGCACACACAAACCGTCTCAGTGATTCAAATCGCGTTCGAAGTTTCCCAGTCAGAGATTGTGCCTATGTACCACATAGGCACAATCTCTGACTGGGAAACTTCGAACGAATATTTGCTCTCTTGCAGCATTCACTTTTGATGCCTTTCATTTTAAGCATGATATCAACGAATATTTGCTTGCATAAATTGTTAGTTTTAAAGCGAAAACAAATTATATATAGGTCACACGGGATTGGTCCCGTCCCGTTGATTTTTAGTCTATAAACACAAGGCACGTCTCGATCCCGTCGCATATATATAATAGGCGGGATGGGACGTGGGTCGACCTCAATACCTTCATATTTTTATCTTGTCCCATGCCCAGCCCTACTTCATGATGTACTTTTGAATGATACAAATGATTCAATAACTTCTTAATTTTATCTATCCCCGCAAAATATATTTAATGCATTTCCTTCAAGCACATCAAAGAATAATGATATTTCAATCTTAGAGGCTAGAGTAACGATTTTAAATCAAAAAATAACCACAAAAATTGACTAGTGCCTCAAAAGGACCTCGTCGTCAAGAAAAAGACAGAAGGACAAGAAACCGGCAAAGACACATACCTGAAAGCCAAACACATACTGCAGAAAATCTAGCATGTCAGGAGCTCTTGTAGAAGGAAGTGGAAAATCCCCTGGTAATCTTGGCAGGTCTCTAAAATACTTCAGAGCTGACACTGCAGCTCGAACCTTGCATCAATTTTAATAGGTAAGAAGAATGATGGCCACAAAATATTATCCACTCAATGATTCGAAGCTATAAGATCTTTTTGGTATATAGCTAACCTCAGGTAGACCAACAATGACATTTGATACACTTTTAGTGTCCAGAGGGATGATATTATAAGCAACCAGATCTTCTGTCATGGCTGCATCTGACGCCATCACTCTTTTCAGCTGGACAGGTTGAAAAGGAGAAAGTTCACACCTACTTTGTGAGTTTTAACTGGCACGATACATGTGCTAATGAAAAAATAAATTATTTATACGTTAAGTATATAGGTGGGCGCACGCAGGCGCCAACACACACACACAACATTAATTCTTCCAAGCAAGACATAGTTCAAGTGAGAAACCAACACCCCGACAAACATATATAAGAACAGATTAATTCTTGAAATCAGGTTTGTTTGTTGCTACAGAGAAGAAAATGATCAGCATGTTAAAAAGCACAACCAAACTATATAATAAACAAACTGCTATGACAGATGTGAATTATGAAATAAATAGTAGTATGCATATGACAATAATACATTTTGTACGAATATGTGACACACTTCAGTGGAGCATGGACTTGTGCTTTGTGATTTGAACTTATAGCTCAAGAAAACCCAACTTCCATGTGTGCTTCAAACACCTTAAAACACTACTTTTTGTTGCCTTGGAAATAAGGGGTGCTTTAGTGTGGCTAATTCTTTATTGATTAAGATATAGAAGTGGACAAAAATTGAGTTCATGACGTGGAAGAGTGTAATAATCTCATGTATCCTACTAATAATTCGTGATCTCGTGTAATCTTATAGCATAAGTCTGCAGCAATATACATATTGATATATGAATCATAAAATGGAGATGTGAAAGTATCTAACCTCCTCAGGAATTAGCATCTCTGCATCTTCTGGAGAAACTTCTTTGCTCATTTGCTCCAACACATCTCCTAGAACTTTAAGAGTTGCAAATATTTTTTTCCTTTTCTTAGTTTTACGCTCTAACCTAAGAGCACAAGTTAACAAAAATATCATCAGAACAAAAATACCAGCAACAAAAAAGCAACCCCATAATTATGAGTATCAATCATAAATATACAGAAAATTTCACCAAGGTAGCAAATTAGCACATGCCATTCAAAAGAAACATTGATACACAACATCTTTGAAATTTAAGTAAAACTTAATGTGTGGAAGTCAAAAGTATAGAAGTACAATAATATCCACTAAACAGAAGTGCAATCTTATCTCAGGCATAATTATCCCTTAGTAACTAAGTTGTAAGAACTCTTCCTCTTTTGCAATAAATATAAATTTACTTTCTCATTCAGTGACATCTTTTTATATATAACTCATAATTTGTGTCATTCTGCCAAAGGATCGCTCAAATCTACTGAAGAATAGTAACATAAAATTTTGAAAATATTTTACCTCTGAGATAATATTACACCTTCAAACAGTTGAATGATATAAGGCAACAACTGGTGTCTCGCTCATTTTTTTCCCTAAATATTAATTTCTACAATGCTCACATAAATCATGACTCGAAAAGAAACCTCGAGATAACCAAATGATAAGTTCCGTCAGTCTGGTACAATTATGTGCCCAACAAACTAATTGAGCGTCCGGGTGTGACAGCATGCGATTAAAGGGCTTGCAGAGAGGAGTCTCATCAGCACCAGAGTGTGGAGGGAAGTTTTGGCACCCGCAAAAATAGATAAGCTCTTAAGAAGCTCTTGTTTTGGCTCAACACATGCCATGACAGAGCTTTAAATAGCTCTTTAGTTGAAACAAATAATTTTTTACAAACTACTAAACGTTTTATGATCACAACTCGATTAAACTAAAGGCTGCTGGAAACTGCTACAGAGGATCCAACTAAAGGCTTTTAGATTTTTCTACAGAAGAGACACAAGAAAAAACATTAACAAATACTCTCGGATGAAGCTTTATCTACAACTTCAGCATTCTAGTCAGCACCAACAATATTGCTGGACAATGAGTATTACATGCCTTCGATAATTATTTTAATTCAGCAGATCATATGCCTATAATGGCACAGCTACATCGCACTACATTTTCTTGGCATAGATATTCACTTGCAAAGGTGGGCATTCAACCAACACATTCCAATTTGAAATTTTCTCCAGGTTATTGCTATTTAACTAGAAGATGGTAGACCGTAACAACAGGTGCAACTTTGTACCAGTTTCAGGTCTAATAATACACCAACTAAGCAACCACAATAGTTTCAGCTTGTTAAAATGTAGTTTCTCAAAGCTAGGGTCTTGTGAGATGAGAAAATAACTAAAATAGAAACATTAATCAGTATAAGGAAAAAAATTATGATGAATGAATAAATCAAAATAGAAGTATACTAGCATTTAAACAAAAGAAACACCAGTTCCCGTATCAAAGGACATACTCTCCAAGGTTACCGCTGAAAGCCCCAGATTCTCGAAGCTTCATTTCTTCTTCACGCAAATGGTCCACATCATTGATCTCTCTGTAACGCTTATAGAATTCCCTCAGCCGAGTAATATCCTGACTTCTGTCTATGTTTCCATGCTCCCTCTTGGCTAATTTTTGCTGAAGATTGTAAGGGCCCAAAACTTACATTAGAATAACTAACAAACTAAGCCACATGAAAATAATCAAATGAACAGTATCAGACTATCAATGTATCTCATTCAAGAATAGTTGAAGAAACATCAACTATGGATACCTTGATTACAGACATCAAGCCAGTCTTGAACTGCAAAACACCTCTTCCCTCACTGTTTGGATCCAAATTCTGAGCGATTGAGTAAGCGTACTCACATACTACATTCAAAATACCCCAATCAATTGAGAATTTTTGAGACTATGGAATAAAAGAAACTGGTGCATGTAATGTTGTACGAATGGGACAACACTCACAGATTCGAGCAATATTTGGATCATCTTCTTGAATTTCATCAGCAGCCCTCAAAATATCATCTATAACCCTATTGTTACCAAGCGAAGAAGGGACGTTTCCGGCAATACCGGCGGTAGGCCTCCCGAAGGCATCTATTCCACCCTTCTCCCTCCTCACCGCTGCCCTAACCAGCCGCTCCCAGAGATCCTCTGCGTGAGACATCTCCTAATTCCAAAATCCAACAGCTCGTCACTTCAGCTAAAAGCAAAAAAAAACTAAACCTAGTAATTCAAGGACTTGAAATATAAAGAGTACCAAGATGAAGGGCGAATTTCTAGCTGAACCGAGATTCGTAAACAAAAGATCAGGACAGAGATTTTAAGAAATCAACAAACTTGAATCATTCAGTTGATCATACAGCGCACCAAAGGCAAGATCTGGAAAGGTGCGTCACAAGGGAGCTCAAACGAGTGCGGTAATGACCAGATGAAGCTAAAACCCTAGAGATGAGAGTCCGAGTAGAAGAGGGGAGAGTTGAGAAGAATGAAGAGATAATTGATCTGGCATTTCCAAATTACACTTACTGCATCGACGCTAATACACTCTCCACACCATGATGCCTTAGCCGCGTAGAACTTCTTCTACTTTTGGTTTTTTTTGTTTTCTTTTTTTTCTCCACTTGTATTTTTTGAATTTTCGCCACTCCTATCGCTCTCACGTTAATCTTACCCCGACACTTCCGTCCAATATATATATATATATATATATATATATATATATATATATATATATATAAGTAAGGGATTCAGACATAAAAGTTGCAAGGAAATAAAAATGGAGCATGATTTATACCCTAATTATATAATATGAAATAAAATAAAATTTTCTGTCAAATTTCAATGAATATTTAAAATGACTATTAGGGTTAAATCTTGGTCAAATTCAACGAGTACAAAAAAATTGTATTAAAAAAACGATCAAATACAACTTAATGTGAATGTGTGGAAAGTGTTTTCGGGCATTGCGGTTCAAAGAGAAAAGTAAAAATTAGTGTGGGACGTGTGCTTAACTTATTGATACGTTAATCTTGGTTTTTACCTAATATTAATGTAACTTACGATGAATTTGTAATTTACGGTAAATTTATGCGGCGAATTTTGTTTTTAGCATGCTGTTACTTTTCGTTAGGAAATTACAAACTAGAAAAAAAGAAAGGAAAAAAAAAGAAGGGAAATTCCGGATGGTATTCCTGTGGTTTGGGGTATTTCGGATTTTGTCCAAGAGTTTTTTGGAGTCCGAACGGTACTCTAAGTTTTATGTTTTTCCGAATTTTGCCCAAATTCACTCAACAAGCCAAACACTCCTTATGTTTCAAATAGAAAAAGGTAAAAAAAACAAAAAAAAAAATAATAAAGAAGACAGAAAGAAAATAAGAAGAGTAAATTTTAATCAGATTCTCAATCTCCATTCTCCTCTATTCGACAGTCCATTGCAACCACCTTCGTCGGCACAACCACCTGCTTCCCTTAAAACGTCGTTCTTCCAGTTTCATCAGCAAACACCGATTACAAGACATTATTTCATTTCACCAAAAAAATAAGCCGCTATTTTCACTTCTCAAACTTCAGATCAGAAACATCGAAGGTATATACACCTCCTACATTCCTCCTCTTTTTCTCACAGTTTAATCTTCATCTCACAAATTTTCCCTTCAATTCCCCAAATTGATCCTAATTTGCGATATATTGATGTTTATTAAAAGGAATTACAAGAGCTCGAAATATCCGGTGGACCTTCTACGGTCTGCGTCGGGTGAGTAGAGAAAAATTATCTGAATTATCTGAATTTTGAACTCTTTAAACAGTCTAATTGATAGCGTTGAATCTTGTCCAGATCCTCTATTGTCTTTGTAAGTATAATATTAACCAATTAACTTGATTTATGAATCATTATTTTGTTATTAATCAAATTATGCTGTGTAATTTGACAAAACGAGAGGTCCAGTAGATGGTAAATTGGGAACGATGGTTTGGTGGAGCAAACATCTCGAGTCGTAACAGGCGATGTATCTGAATATTTGTATGATGAATTAGTAGATCTCAAAGTTCAATTGAAATTGAATGATGAAAGCTAATCATGCCTGAGTTCAAATTTGATGAATTTTGACATCACTGAGCCCTACATTACTGTCATGTTTGAATCGATTTTTGTTGTTCTCGTTGCTCATGAATTGAATCAGTAGATTTAGTTTATTCAAACTAATGCACATGGAGCTTTATCATTATTCTTGATTGTCAAAATATCAGAACAAATACACCAATTAAAGAAGATGAACCATATGAGGAGGATGAATCATAGAAAACAGTGAACTATTAGAAGTAAGATCGGTACTAGTATCGACGGCGGAGACCAAGCATAAAGATAGAGTGTGGAGTGAAGGAGTGACGGAGCCCTAGCCCTCGACGGAGGACGGAGGAGAGAGCCCTAGCCCAGCGATGGAGCGAGGAGCTATAGAGGAGAAGAGCGATAGAGCAGTTCGAGAATCCGACTCTAATTATTTTCTTTCTGTTTTCTTCATTTCTTTTTTTTTAATTGAAACATAAGGAGTGTTTGGCTTGTTGAGTGAATTTGGGCAAAATCCGGAAAAGCATAAAACTTAAGGGTACCGTTCGGACTCAAAAAAACTCTTGGGCAAAATCCGGAATACCCCAAACCACAGGGGTACCATCCGGAATTTCCCAAAAAAAAATCAGTAGGATAATCAATCTAACTTATTTTATTGCAAAATTGACCTAGCTTTTCAAGTTTTGCAAACTAACCCCTATAAAAACTTTTTATCTCCCTTCCTTCTTCCTTCCTTTACTCTTTTTATTCTCTCTTTTGATGCCGCCAAAATTAAGGGAGTTTCTAGAAACTGACCGACCTAGAGCATAGGCTTTTTAACATCATCTAGTAGGGCATCGTCATCTGTTGTTTGGTTGTGTCCATGCAACGCGAGTCCATCATCAACAATGTTGATTTCCCAATAAAAATGATGAGCGCTAAAAATGCATGAAGCCCGAGATCATGGAGGAGATATTTGAGATGATCATGTCCGTATCCCACGATGCTTATGCCTCTAAAACAAAGTCAGCAAAGCATCTTCCTTTTCCTGTAGCCAAAGGGATTGCAAGGTTGTTTCGAATGATGTATCCAAAAGCATGTTGATTCGATGAGTTTGTTAAGGCATCAAAATTTAATTTGACATATCGATTCCTCGGTCTTTGCAATTTGATGTATCCAAAAGCATGTTAATTATGTTGGGAAAATGTTTTCTTTTAATTCAAATAGGGTATCAAGTATGTTACGATTTGTTATGTCATAGTTATGTAGAATTGTTATGATTTTTTGCATTATCAATAGTCTGATGTGTGTGTGGGCACACAAAGAAAATGTGTTTAGCACTTTTCGTATGATGATTACAAAATTCGCAGTGCATCACAACTGAAATTTTTTGCTTGTCAAGATTTTTTTTATTTTTTATTTGTATTCCATCAAGGGCCAACTTTCATAGAAAGTTTTTAATTTTAGACATATGTTGACCTTCCAAATCCAAGTTTTGTGTGAGGTTACTTTAACTTTGCATTGTTGGATATAATTCATAACAAATTTAGTCAAGTACCATCCTTCTTCATTAGTTGCCCAATATTTTTGATCTCTTATATCATTTTTGGAAGATTATAGTTTTTAATTTTTCTAATAATTTCATTTGGTAGAAGTGTATTTAGTTGCTTTACGAGTTGATGATTCAATATTTTATCCGTGATATAAGTACAAATTAGTTATGTAGTATTTATCAAGACTTTATCACCTAATGCATGAATGCATGCATTAGGTAGCTTGGCTTGGCATTAAGATTTGCTTATTAACGTTGTTTGACCTTCTTGTGAAAGAGACGATGCTTTCCATTTTTGGAAAACACAACGCATGCGTTTTTCCGGGAAAGTAGAAGGCGGTTTTATTTTTTGGGTGTTCAAATTTCTAGTATCAGGGTTTCATTCAGGTTCAACAACCTTGTTTAAAAAGATAATGTATACAAATATATATGAATACCTTTTTTTGTAGAAATATTTATTTTATACAAAATCCATTTGAACTATGTATGTAAGTTTTGGTTTATGTTCTCAATTTGGATTGTATTGAGCAATCAACTTATCAGTTATTCGAGGGAGGCGGTGGTTATTCATGTTTTATGTGTTTTGATTATTTTATTTGACTATGCATATTCATGTTTTATGTTTTTTGATTATTTTATATGGTTATCCCTTTAAGTTTATAAAATAAACAAATGTTATAAAATGATAGCGAATTGTATATAATTAGCCTTTGAAATTATGGATAAAATGAATATAAACAAGTGAGCGTATTGAATGATCACTAATACTTATCGAATAAATTTTATATACATATTTTTATTTATTTCGTATGTTATATAATATTATTTTGATTCAAAACCACATAGTTATTATTTTGGCAAAAGAACTCCCATAATATAGCAAACCCAAAAAATAAGTTTACGAAAATGTCAAGGCATAATAACATGCAAAATGATAAAATAACTTCAATCTTATACGGAACAAATCTAGTCATCAACTCAATTACAATGAACTCTTAAATTATGTACGTAATATAATTTCTTATATTATGCGGCTACAAACAAAATATCATTTCTTGTCGCCGCCTCTTCACTACCATCCATGTACACCACCCCCCATTATCCCTAGCATCATTCTGTTCAGCTCAAAATAGTGATTCCCCTTACCTTCTCATGCTCAGGTATCGGTCGTAGGCCTGCTGAGTTGACTATTACCCTTACTGGCCCAAATTTGTAATCACTTTGAACCGTCGAGTACTCAACGGTGTTAGTCAGTAAAGTTGAGCTGCGAGATGATTGTTGCGTGCAAGTAGGATTTGCAGAATGCCTCCTTTTTACCTTTTGACTTCGATGGAAGCTTCACTTTGGAATTAATTGTGATCTATGATGCACGGAAACCTCAAGCATTGTCGTTTCCCATGTCCCCCGTGTCGGAAACTTCTCGGACACGGTCAATATAGTGTGGACACGGTCAAGATACGTTTCCAACATTGGGAATGAGCCATACACATCCAAACCATGATCATAAATGATGGCTCAATGTGGAATAAAAAAAAAGGGATACAAAAGAAATGAACAAAACATCCATGACCGTTACGTTTTGTTTTCTTTTTTGGAATTTAAGATGAGTAAGACATTCAAGACTACTACCTCAATATTCTTATTTATCAATACTTCTACAACTAATGACACATTCATTATATATAAATTTCTCTTCGCAAGAGATTTAAAATGATATATTAATTATATTTTTTTCGTCGCGTCCCCATTTCCTACGATTTTTAGGATTGCCGCTTACCCGTTTCTCGCCGTGTTCGTTTCCCGTATCCGTGTCTGTTTCCGTGCAACATAGATTGTGATATATGAATCGGAAAGTGAAACTGAAAATTTAGAATAATAATAACAGTTAATTGGATCTTTTCATCTTGTATGATAGTTTGAAGAGAAATGTTCATTCTCTCTTGTTACCATTTATAGTTTTTGCCAAATATAATCATGAAAAATATCATATATGCCATCATTTATATCGTATATCCAAGAAATGCATGATATCACCACAAACATGATCTCAAAACAATGAACTATCTCGCAATTTAGAATGTCGGAACACCATGAAAGCGAACATACCTCAAAATACTAGTGTTTGAGCTATTAGCCGTTTCAACAAACTTCTTTGATAAGTTTTGTTGTTGTAAAAGATTGAATGTTTCCAGTCCTGCCTAAACGTATACATTTCTAAACAGGTTTGTTTTATAGGGTGTAGTAATAGAGTCGAGAACCACACACTATCATTGAAAAAGAAGGTGCACACTCAAAATTTGCTGTATATTTTTAAAGATTCTTCAACTTTGGAGAAAAATATTATTACCTTGAATTATATTTTCTATATAAACCATATTTGGCATTTTGCTTCTTCCTTCGGATTTATGCCTTCCATTTTCATTCGACAAAAGCTATTTTAATTATGAAATTATACACTCTGGTTATATTCTAGGCCTCGAATTTCCATTCAACTACTATGATTTTGCCCCTAGGCTATGGGCTCACTTAAAACAACTAACACCACTGTTCGCTATTTTCACGCCCCTGTAAACTTTTATCAAGAAAGATAAAAGCTCACAGGTTAGTAAAAACACGGTATGTTTGAAATTTATAAACAAGAAATAAACACCGAATCTGTAGCGAACCCACAGTGTATGGGTCAATTACAGTTAGGGTAAGTATTCCAAGGTCGAACTCAGGGACTAAATGTTTGGAATGCAGATGTGATCACAGATAGCGTAAATCAAAATAAAAGAACGAGGTTGGAAAAGAAGGGAAGAAAGATCAAAGGAGTTTTGAAGGGTTTTCTGTAAAGTTCGCAATCAAATAACAGATTTGATCGAAAACCAAATAAAACAGACAAACGAAAGTATATCAATAAAGAAAATGAGGATTCCAAGGATTCAAGGTTATCGTTATTACGCACGGACTCAGGAAATTTCTCAAAAGATCTATGGTTACAAACTTAAGGGAAGAACGTTTCTAAATTGATAGTCTATTACCGGGTAAGTCTCAAGACTATCTAGTTCCAAACCAACTACCTATTACCGGGTAAGTCTCAAGGTAGAGAGATAGGAAATTCTAAACAAACCAAATTCCGAACTAAGGGAAAGGTAAACCATTACCGGGTAAGTCTCAGGTAGTACCCTACTTAGGACAGAATCTAGGCACACTCAACCCAATAGAGGTTTCCACCTCTATTACCTATGGTCGAACACTCAAGTATCCAAACGGAACATTACCGGGTAGGTCTCAATTCCGGTCTAGGTTACTAGCTAGATGAATTCTAACTAGGTTTAAGAACAGGCCAACCATAAGATTTCAAAGCTACTCGAACCAAGCAATAAGTACAATTCCATCATAGTCCGGGTAATAACGAATCCCAATTCACCTTGGATCCACACGAGTTTTAGCCAACAATCGACATTTCAAACGCAATCATCAATCCACTCAATTCAATAGAAGAAACAATCATCAATCCAAGCAATTCAATGGAAGAAGCAATTATCAATCCAATCAATTCAATCAATTCAAGAGATTCAAGAGAGAATGCATTAACAAGAATCTAAAATAGAGATTAAAGAAGAAACTCAGCTTTATTGATAAAGGATTAGCAAAACGTCAAATTCCCCAATATTCGCGAAGTTTCTCCAAGCTCCAACAAGTTCAACAATGGCCAACAATGGCCTAGGGCAAAGGGAGAAGAAAAGGGGAAAAAGCTCTCTCCAAAGGAGCTCGAAATTTGAATGAAACGGGAACCCCCGAATATCATTTAGGGCTTTCCTTTTATATCCCGCAACGGGCTGCCCTAAAACAAATCCGGAAATTAACGAAATAAATCGGCGAACAGGAATCTCGGTCGGAAATCTCGGTCGGTGACCGAGATTTTTGAAAGTCGGGGCCGAGATTTGCTTCGTGATCCAGCGTTGACGAAATCTCGGTCAAATGTGAAAAATCTCGGCCGAGATGGAACAAATCTCGGCCGAGATTCTTTGACAGAAACTTCTGATATGGGATCTCGGTCGAGCTAGCTCGGATCTCGGCCGAGATCATGTGGATCTCGACCGAGATTGCTCCAATCTCGTGCGTTTCGTCTTGGCTCGTCTTTTCCTCCTTTCCCGTGCCTGCGTGATCGCTCCTAAGCGTCTATCCCGAGGCCTGATCCTCAAATGCATCATTTTAGCTCCGAAACACGCCAAAATACCTTCAAAGACACCAAAAGTGTGTGTAGACATCTATACTCGCAAAGTTGCATTAAACAAGTATAAAGAACACAACTTAAGGCTAAAACATGCATGCGGGAAAGGAAAAACTAACTATATGCTTTACTAAACTAGGTCGATAATTCATGTTATCAAAATACCCCATACTTATCTTTGCTTGTCCCCAAGCAAATAAAAAATTCAAGGCAAGATAGCATGAATCATCTAAGCTAAACAAAAACAAAAACTCTTTTTGGTAGTGCTTCTATATTTCGATTAAGGTCAAGTAAGATAGGCAAGATATAGGATAATCACACCTTGCAAGGAATCCAAAATCATCATTTAAACTACCAATGTTTAAAATTCATGAAAAATCTAAGTTTAGGCCATGAAGTCAATTACATGTATGCAAAGATCAAAAGGACTTAACAATTAAAGGCCAAGAAACGTGATAAAGGTAGGATGTGTATAGGTCATGTGGTGGAAATCCGGGAAAGAGAATAACACAACATTTTTCTTTTCTTTCTTCTTTCTCGACATACATCCTTTCTTTTCATGCATATTTTTCTTTTTTCTTTTTTCCGTTTCTTTTGAGTGAAAGGCATAGGTGCACAATAGCCGAAACCTTGGTGTTTAGTTTTCTTCACGTACCTTACAAAGTGCACATACCAGATCAACTCTAGGTAATGTTTTTAAAACTAATCCGACTTTGGCAAGACACAAACACCCGATTATGTGAATGGTGCCGAGTTACTCATCTTCATAGCCAACAAAACCCATAGAAAGCTTTTGCTTTCAATTCACATATCACAAATCAAACAACTTCTTCACATATTGCACATAATTCACTTTTCACAATTAAGCATACACCTTCAAACTTCACTTTCCTAATTCCCGGATGGGTCATAAGGGGCAAATAAATTCAATGTTTGAGGTGCTGAAAATGGTAAAGAAGAGAAGAAGAAGAATTCGAATTGCCTAAGTCATTTATGTGAAATGTAAAAGAACTCATCATATAACTTCAACTTTTCAAGATCAATCCGATTAAACAAGGTAATCCAAATAAATCATATAGATTACAAACAAGGCATTCAAATCTCATAGTTGCCATTAAATCAATTAAAGCTCAAAATAAACATCGATAGCCAAATAAACATACACAATTTCCTCATTAAGGTCACATCAATCCTAGAAGCACAAATTTTTTTGAAAATTTCTGATTTTTTTGGATTTTCATATAAAATGCAGTACAAATAAAAGAAACATGCTAAAAGGTATTGCAAGCATCCTACCCCATACTTAAATCTCACATTGTCCCTAATGTGAATAATAAATATGAAGTAAAAACAATACTCACAATGTAAGAATGAAGAAGACATCCGGCGTGTTTCCTCCTCGACTTACTTCGTTTCTCGTCTTTCATAGCAATTTCCTCGCCTCAAGCTCGTTCTGAGTGCTCTTCCCGTATCTTTTTTACCACGATACCTAGGTCCTGCAAAGACCCAACAAGAACGCACAAAAACGCAAAATCAAAAAGCAAAAATAAAAAGACGAAAAGACTCTTACCTCGGGTTGCCTCCCGAGAAGCGCTTGGTTTAAGGTCTCTAGCCGGACCTAACTCCTTTAAAGCATCAAGTGACATGGATAGGTGAAAGTTTTTCCACCGGAAGTTCCGGTGTATACCTCTTCAACCTATGTCCATTCACTTTAAAAATACCGGAGTTTTCACCCCATACTTCGACAGCTCCGTGGGGGAAAATCTTCTTTACAACATAAGGTCCCGTCCATCGTGACCTTAACTTTCCTGGAAAAAGTCGGAGCCTAGAATTAAAGAGAAGAACAAGATCACCTTCTTTGAAGTTCTTTGGCAATATGTGCTTGTCATGCCACTTCTTTGTTCTTTCCTTGTAGATCCGTGCATTCTCATATGCATTCATCCGGATCTCTTCCAGCTCGTTGATGTCCAACAACCTCTTTTCTCCGGCTTCTTTTATATCAAAGTTTAGCCATTTCACGGCCCAATATACTCTATGCTCCAACTCTACAGGCAAATGACAGGATTTCCCATAAACAAGTTGATAAGGAGTAGTACCTATGGGAGTCTTGTATGCTGTCCTATAAGCCCAGAGTGCATCATCAAGCTTCATTGCCCAATCTTTCCTTGAGCGAGACACTGTCTTCTCTAGGATCCCCTTGATTTCTCTATTCGAAATTTCCACTTGGCCACTGGTTTGGGGATGATATGGGGTTGCAACCTTGTGAGTTACCCCATACTTGGACAAAAGTGACTCAAAGTTTCTGGCTGTGAAATGCTTCCCTCCATCACTAATAATGACACGTGGTGTGCCAAATCTAGGGAAGATAGTTCGCTTGAAAAATTTAATCACAACTTTAGCGTCATTTGTGGGTGAGGCTATAACTTCAACCCATCTAGATACATAATCAACCGCTAAAAGAATGTAAAGGTTCCCGCATGAGGATGGGAAAGGTCCCATGAAGTCAACACCCCATACATAAAAAATCTCAACTTCTTGGATGTTGTTCAAAGGCATCTCATTCCTCCTAGATATGTTGCCCGTCCTTTGGCATGAATCACAAGGAGTGACGAATATCTGCACATCTCTGAAAATTTTAGGCCAAAAGAATCCAGATTGCAATACCTTGACACTAGTCTTGTAAGCACTAGCATGTCCTCCACAGGGCAATGAATGACAATGTCGGATGACACTCTCAATCTCGTCGTCTGGGATGCATCTCCTAAGGATTCCCTCGGGTCCTCTCTTGAATAGTAGTGGTTCATTCCAATAGTAATGTCTCACATCCTTGTAGACTTTCTTCCGTTGGAAATGAGATAAACCTGGAGGAATTTCACCACAAACTAGATAATTAACAATGTCAGCAAACCAAGGTTCCTTTTCACCTGAAATTTGGAGGATATATTTCTCCATCATGTGGAGATGCTCATCCGAAAATGCATCGTCAATAGGGATGTCATCCCTTTCCATAAATTCTAGAGGTAATCTGCTAAGATGATCAGCTACAGAGTTTTCGGACCCCTTCTTATCTCTAATCTCTAGATCAATTTCTTGAAGGAGAAGAATCCACCGGATAAGACGTGACTTTGCATCCTTCTTGGTGAGAAGGTACCGAATCGCAGCATGATCCGTGTACACAATCACCTTAGCTCCTACAAGATAGGAACGGAACTTCTCAAATGCGTAGACGACGGCTAGGAGCTCCTTTTCAGTAGTTGCATAATTCAGTTGAGCTCCATCAAGCGTCTTGCTAGCATAGTAAATAGCATGAGTAAGTCCTTCCTTCTTCTGTCCTAGCACCGCTCCTACTGCGAAGTTGCTTGCATCACACATCACCTCAAACGGAAGAGACCAATCGGGAGGTTGCATGATTGGAGCAGTGATGAGAGCTTCCTTCAACCTGTAAAAAGCATCAAGGCATTCCTTCGAGAAAACAAACTGAACATCCTTGATTAGTAGGTTAGTCAAAGGTTTAGTAATTTTAGAGAAATCTTTTATAAATCTCCGGTAAAAACCGGCATGTCCTAGAAAACTTCTTACCCCTTTGACTGATGATGGTGGAGGTAGCTTCTCATTAGTCTCAATCTTGGCCTTATCAACCTCAATTCCACGGTTAGATATCAAGTGACCTAACACAATACCTTCCCTAACCATGAAATGGCATTTCTCCCAATTGAGAACAAGATTACAATCCTCACATCTTTGTAAGACCAAAGACAGGTTAGTCAAACATTCATTAAAAGAGGATCCGTAAATAGAAAAATCATCCATAAAGACTTCCATGATGTTTTCAATATATTTAGAAAAAATAGACATCATGCATCTTTGGAAAGTAGCAGGAGCATTACATAAACCGAAAGGCATTCTCTTATAAGCAAAGGTACCCCAAGGACAAGTAAAAGTGGTTTTCTCTTGGTCATCCGGATGGATGGAGATCTGGAAAAAACCACTATACCCATCTAGGTAGCAAAAGTAAGAGTGTTGGGCTAGCCTTTCTAACATTTGGTCAATGAAGGATAAAGGAAAGTGATCTTTCCTAGTAGAATGATTCAACTTCCTATAATCAATGCACATTCTCCATCCTGTCACAGTCCTAGTCGGGATCAACTCATTCTTTTCATTAGTTATGACAGTCATCCCACCTTTCTTAGGTACAACATGTACCGAACTAACCCACTTACTATCTGAGATGGGGAATATAATTCCCGCATCAAGCAACTTAAGGATCTCCTTCTTAACTACCTCTTTCATGTTAGGATTCAATCTCCTTTGAGGTTTTCTAGAAGGCCTATGTCCATCATCTAACAAGATCCTATGCATGCACATAGAAGGATTAATCCCTATGAGGTCATCTATAGTGTAGCCCAAAGCTTTTCTATACATCTTAAGTTCTTTCAATAACTTCTCGAGTTCAAGTTCATTCAAGCTAGAACTAACAATGACGGGATAAGATGAGTTAGAACCAAGAAAGGCGTACCTTAGGTGTGTCGGAAGAGGCTTTATCTCGACCTTAGGAGGCTTCGGTTCTTCTTCAGAAATCTCGGCTAACTCTTCCTGGTGGAGATGAAGGATCTCGGCCCGAGCTGAGGTGAATCTCGGCTGAGATAGGGTGAATCTCAGTCGAGATTTTTCGGTCTCGGCCGAGATGCCCTGATCTTCTGAAATTGAAACTTTCTGTTGCCAAATCTCGGCCGAGATTTCTTGGATCTCGGCCGAGATTTCTTGGATCTCGGCCGAGATGCCATCTGCTTCTGTCAGTTCTTCGAATCTTGATTCCTCGTTGATGGGGAGAAGACTCAAAGATCGGACTTCTTCAAACAGTTCATCTTTTGGCTCGACTGTCATGATGCTCATGGTTAAAACCTGCTCAAGAGGGTCAGAACATAGAATTGAATTTATAAACTCTCAATCATCTTCATCATCCTCTAGGATGTTGTACATATCCTCTTCAACCAAGTGTCCCTTAATCAAAGGAGGGAGTTTAAATTCCACAACTTCCTCATCAATTCTAAATGTAAGGGTAGCATCCCTACAATCAACTAAACATCCAGAGGTAGCAAGGAAAGGTCTCCCTAAAATGATAAGAACAGGACAGTTAGCAGGAATATCCAAAACGACAAAGTCAATAGGGATAAAGAACTTCTCTAATTGGATTGGAACATCCTCAATGATTCCCACAGGACGTGTGGTGGTTTTGTCTGCCATGCAAAGAGTCATCTTTACTGGCTTTGGTTCTCCAAGTCCAACCTTCCTGCATAAAACGAGTGGGATAATACTTACAATAGCTCCAAGATCGCAAAGTGCTTTGTACGTTCCATCTCCAACTTTGATTGGGACACAGAAATATCCGGGATCACTCAATTTTGGTGGCATCTTTCCACTGTTCCTCTGGATGAGGTCAGTAGATCTCCGGGTCATTCTGACTTCTTCATATTCCTTTAGCTTCCTCTTGTTGGAGAGGATTTCCTTCAAGAACTTCCCATAGGCAGGCATCCCTAAAATAACATCAACAAAAGGGATGTTAATATGCAATTTATTTAAAAGTTCAAGGAACTTACCAAAGTGCTTGTCCAATTGAGCTCTAGCACGGGATTTAGGAAAAGGAAGTGGTGGCTTGTATGGAGGAGGAGGGATGTAGACATTCTCTTTTTTTCTTAGGCTCCTCTTCCATTGGTTGCTTTCCTTTATCCAAAACCTTTGGTTGTGGATCATTTGTTTCTAATCCACTTCTTGTAGTGATTGCCATGACTTGCCCCTTGGGATTATTTTCAGTTTTTCCAAGAAGTCTTCCTGGATCTCTTTGAGCGTCTTCAGCCTTCTTGAACACTTGAGTTTCCAAGGAGGAGGAGAGGGGACAGCTGACATCTTGTCACTTTTGCTCGGAACGAGGGGTCGGAAATGACCTCTTGTCACCCCAGCTCGGATCGAAGGGTCGGAAAGCTAGAAAAGGGAATAATGACGGGTCGGCTCGGGATTTTAGGAATAAATCCCGGCACTCGGCACCTCGTGCTTGCGGGAAGATCTACAAAACGCTCCAAGTCCGGAATAAAATTTCCGGATGTTACAACTAACCCCCCTAAAAACAAGTTTCGTCCCGAAACTTGCTAAACACAGCACTCTCGATCATACACGTCTCGTACCCACGTGGAACTCATAAAACGTCAACTATTGACTCTAATCACATCAAGACCTCGCAATGTACACATATACTCATACGAACTCACATAACACATTATGATATAAACACACAGAACAAACAAGGGAAGATCTCGGGAGTAACCCGACGGTCCTATCGATGTCCCTAAATTTGCGTAAAACTCGGGATAGTTCCTCCGGATACTATCCTCCGCCTCCCATGTAGCCTCATCGGCTCCTCGCCTCGACCACTGCACGCTCAACATCGATATCTCCTTCGATCGAAGGCGCCTCGTACTCACTCTAAAACCGTTATCGGATGCTCTGCAAAAGAATGGTCCGGCTCGACCACTAGGTCCTCGTGGCTGATGATGTGCCTCGGGTCGTGTATGTACTCTCTCACCTGAGAGACATGAAATACCGGATGTATACCCTCCAACCGCGGTGGCAGTGCTAACCGGTATGCCACTTCACCGACTCTCTCCAAGATCTCAAATGGACCGACATATCGGGGGCTTAACATCCCCTTAATGCCGAATCGCCTGACGCCCCGCGTCGGTGATACCCTCAACCACACCTGAGCTCCTACCCTGAACTCGAGAGGTCTACGCCTCCTATCCGCATACGACTTCTGACGGCTCTGCGCGGCCAACATCCTCTCTCGGATCAAAGCAACTCTAGCCACGTCGTCCTGTACCTGATCTGGAGCCACAACGCTAGAACTCCCCGGCTCGTCCCAACATAAGGGAGTACGGCATCTCCGTCCATACAATGCCTCATATGGTGCCATCCCAATCGACGCGTGCCAGCTGTTATTATACAAAAACTCGACCAACATGAGATGATCTGGCCATACCTAACCCCAATCTAGTACACATGCTCGTAACATATCCTCTAATGTCTGAATAGTCCGCTCGGACTGGCCGTATGTCTGTGGATGGTATTCGGTGGTGAAATGAAGACTCGAACCTAGGGCGGCGTGTACTTGCTGCCAGAACCTCGAGGTAAAACGCCCGTCCCTGTCCGAGATGATGGTTCTCGGTACTCCATGTAATCTCACAATCTGACGGGTAAACTCCTCGGCTAAACGAATCACCGGCCACGTTTCCCGTATAGGGATTAAACGCGCGGTTTTCGTCAACCGATCTACTACTACCCATGGATATGTCCTCCCACTTCCACTGTAGCACGGGCAGTGGGTGAAGCTCTCATCCGTGTCTCTGGTGCTCGATCTTGACCTGCTGGTAGGTCGCGCATCGGACCACATATCTAGCTACATCGGGCTTGATCCCGCCCCACCAATAAAATCTCCTAATATCCTGGTACATCTTACTCGTGCCTAGGTGCACCGAGTAAGGTGTGGAATGTGCCTCATGCAAAATCCGCTCTCTCAACTCCTGGTCCGACGGTACACAAATACATCCCTGGCGTCTCAATAGCCCGTCTGCTCCTGTGATAAACTACGGTGCCTCTCCTCAGGACATCCTATCCCGGATCCTCATCAAAATGGGATATCTCTCCTGCTTCTGCAGGATCTCTCCGGACAGGTCAGGTAATACCTCTAACCTGGACAAACAACAACCCGTATCCGGGAACCGGATATCCAACTCCAAACCTATTAAATCCCTTTGCAACTGTGGCTGAACCGTAAGCTGAGCTATAGCCTCCTCTCGAGGTGTCATCCTACTCAAAGCATCGGCGACTACGTTTGCCTTTCCCGGATGGTACAAAATCTCTAATTCAAAGTCCTTAATCAACTCCAACCATCTCCTCTGGCGGTTATTCAACTCCCGCTGAGTGAATATATACTTCAGACTCTTATGGTCTATGAAGATCTGACACGTAGCCCCGTACAAGTAATGTCGCCAGATCTTCAGGGCATGAATCACTGCCGCTAGCTCAAGATCATGGGTAGGGTAATTCTCCTCGTACGGCTTCAACTGCCGAAAAGCGTACGTAATAACCCTACCCCTCAGCATCAAAACACACCCCAATCCTAGCTTAGAGGCGTCACTATACACTACAAAATCCTCTACACCCTCAGGTTGGGCTAAAACGGGAGCGGAGGTTAACCTCCTCTTCAGCTCCTCGAAGCTACGCTGGCAAGGCTCGGACCAACCGAACCTAGTAGACTTCCTCAGCAAGGAAGTGAGCGGTCGTGCAATCACGGAGAAACCCTCAACAAAACGGCGGTAGTATCCCGCTAAGCTCAAGAAACTGCACACCTCCTTGACCGTCCTAGGAGGCGGCCATGAGGAAACAATCTCTATCTTCGCCGGGTCAACCCTGACACCCTCGGCGGAAACTATATGACCCAGGAATGCCACCTCGGACATCCTGAACTCGCACTTAGAGAGCTTAGCGTAAAGCTCTCTATCCGTGAGGACTCAAAGCACCGTCCTCAGGTGTTCCGCATGCTCTTCCCTACTCCGGGAGTGAACTAAGATGTCGTCTATAAACACTACCACGAACTGGCCCAAGAAGTCGATGAAGATGCCGTTCATCAACTCCATGAAGACGGCGGGTGCATTCGTGAGCCCAAATGGCATCACGACAAACTCATAATGGCCGTATCTCGTCCTGAATGCCGTCTTCGGCACGTCCTCCTCTCTCGATTGATACACTTGAAACGCCGGGTGAACACCCTCTACTCTCGGTGGCCATGCCAGCCGGTAAAACACTTTCCCAACTTGCGTTAAGATCTCAAAAAGGTCCGATGTATCGGAAACTCAACTTCTTTCTCGGGTCTTCCTCACTACAACATTTCCATTATGTTTCTTCTTTGCTTGTCTCTAACAAAGAAGATCGAACTTCCAATTTACACCGTTGGCTTTGGTCCTTGTCAAACCAACCTTTGATGTTACGTTTCCTCAATTCTTGTTGCAAGTTCTAAGTAATGAAGGAAATACTTTGCTTCACACTGCTTCTACTAACGAGACATGTATGCTATAACTTTTACATCGTCTCTCAATACTCAATCAAGACCATGTCTTGAAGAATCACTTGTACACTTCAAACCGATCATACCTCGAGGCAATTTCAAAACAGTTGCACCAATGAATCTCCTCTTAACTATCAACAACTCCATTGTCCATTTTCGTCACACTCAATACGTCATTGTCATCCGGAGTAGGTTAGCCATAGATGGTGTTACTTGGAGAATCTCTCCAAAAATTCGGTATTAACCAGCACATCCAAGAAAACTTGTAACTTCTTTCACGTCCTTCGGGGGTTGTCATCCCGAGACAACTGGTCATACAACTTCTCTCTTCTTCGAGAGTAGACCAAAATTTCTTATTCGGGGCATAAGTAAGCCCATATGGAATTACTACAACTCGTAGTGACCATGGTTTGTCCGGAATGCCGTGTTTGCAATATCCCAGTCTCGACTTCTCAATTGGTGACAATAAAACCTTGACTCGATTTTAGAAGAGACCACCAACCTTTGCAACCGGTCGAGTAGATCATCTCTACGTGGTAAGGGGGTACTTGTTCTTCCTTGTCATCTTGTTCGGCTCATTGTAATCGATGTACAAATGGAGATAACCGTCTCTCTTTTCGCAAACTGGCGTTCTCCATAACAACTTCAAATCAAGAGTTTAAGATATAATCTAAGCTCTTGTTACCGTTCCTTTATGATTCCACAGCCTGGTTACTCTCCCCCACACTCGTCCATCGACCACCCGCACATGCGCGTTCTCGGTTGTCACCAATTAGCTGAAAACTGACCTTTTCCCATGTCAATGACTTTCCATTCTTCTATGCTTCCATGTTATCATTCTCATGAAGGCTACCCTCTCGGGGTACTCTACCTTAAACTCCGTTAGCTCATTCTTCATTTCACGCTTCCTTTTTCCTTCAGTGAGATAAATATACCCTTCTCGGCGCTGTTGAGTCACATGACTCGCCTTCATAGGCTTAACCGCGCTTCATGATATCTTGTAAGTGCGTCTTCTCAAAATCTCTAACGTTAGTTAGCATCCACGTGTTGCTCTCATCTTCTTAGGATCATCATTTATACATACTTCCTCCTTTTTGGCGTTTCTTCGCCTTATTGTCATAACGGAAACCGGTCAACTCCGCATAAATCCCCACCTTGCCATTCTTCTCATAACTCTCGTAATGTTGACTCTTTACTTAATGGTATCTCGGAAGCTTAACTTACGGTATCTTATATCTTTCACACTTGGTTCGATCACGTTCTCATCTTGACTCCAAATCTTAGGAGCGTGTAAGGAAAGCTTCACTTCTCGTGATGGAACACCGCCTTTAACCTTGTTAGAGCACCCATCTCCTCCTCGATTCGCATCTTTAGTTGTACACGCGTCTTCTCGAAGAACTTATGTTTGTTATCTCCATTGTTCCCGTCGTACGTAGTCCTCAAACACGGTAGCTCCAATGGACGCTCCCCTGGTCCTGGCAGATGGAGAACTCTACGCCCGGACTTCCCAACGGTCCTATCCCCAACCTCGGGAACGATGCTCTCGGCGACATCCTCTACGGGAACCTCAATTGCTGGTGGATCCACAATTGGCGGGTCCGCAATGGGGATACGTCCCCGACCTCTCATGCATAGAGGTCTTCCTACTCGTCCCTGTCTCGGGACGGTAGGAGAAAGAGGGGGTCTACCCCTGGCGGGTCCTACGTAAGCGGTAGCTCTCGTACGTGCTATCCAATAGCGTATGGCGTTTACTTATGTATAAATACATAGGTAATACTTACGATCTCGGTATGATAAAACTTCTAAAAGCATAAAGGTAAACATGATCACAATACACATCCAAGGCATACAAGCCCAAAACATCCTAAGGTCACATACATAGCTAGGTACATACCAATCCACAAACATCCTAAGGTCATATATATAAATAACTACATAATAATATACATACATACATCAACTGTAGAGATCTACGTCGCCGAGGTTTGCGGAATGAGTGGTGGTCCCGTACATTCTAACCCAAACCCGACTCATGCACATGATTTTGAAAACGAAAAGTCAGAACCCGTGTGGGTTCTGTTTATTCCTCATTCGGCCTTTAAAAAGATTGCGAGTGCCATTTTTTTCAACCTAGGGCTCTAATACCACTTTTGTAACACCCCAAATCCGCAGGACTCGGGATGCTATGGGTGAGACCTCACAATGGGTCCGACCCTTAGCCTGACAACAATTTCACCGGACCTTTCCAACAAGGCACAAATAATGGCAAAATTCAAAAATCGTTTATAATGTATGTGAGAGACTGAAAAGTAAAAGTACAAGGTGGAAACTCAGCCGAGTCCTCGAAACGACATAACTCCGATAAGGAAATCTAAACCGCACAACATAATCCAACATATAAAGACATATCCCAAAAACGTCCCCGTCCTATAATGTACGGAGACCCCGACTGTCCACTCCTCCACCTCACTCGGCGGCGTCCCTAACCTGCAAGGCAGCTACACAACGGTTTAAAACCGTTAGCTCATATTCGAAGCATTAGAAAAGAGGTGAAGGCACATACACACATATATCACATAACACATACATACTCCAAAACACACAAGTCCGATTTATTATCTTTTTATTATTAAGTCGTATCCCGTTCTAATTCAACTTAGGTTTGTGACACAAGGACCACCGTGGTCTCGCCTCGGTCCCTACTTACCGGCAAGGAATGGTACTGATGCATCCGACCGTCTACCCGCACGGGCTAGTTGCCGAGAACCTCCTACACTCTCGCAAGATCTAGGCAGATGATGTCACCGCCTGTTATCATACACTTGGGCCAAAATAATATAAGGTCGGTGGTACTATTTACCGGTTTAGTTGTTTATAACATAAACAATAACACAAACACACACCACCAACACACATCAATGCTAATACGTAAAATACGAGCTACGTAAGTCTGGAGACTTACCTCGTTACCACACTCAAATGACCACACTCTCCCTTCCTTAAGGAGGAAGCCCACAACCTGCTCACAAGAGATATGCATATCAATACATGCTCACGCTCAAGAAGTCTTAGACTTCACTCTAGTGATCTAAGCAAGATCACCTAAACCTCAAGCTAGGAATGCATCCTAGGGTCCAAGGTACTCACCCCACTCTCCACACATGAAAGCAAATCACAACAGCTTATAACCTCACAAGATCTTAATCCTCAACCAAGGAGGAACAAGCTAGCCTAGAAGGTCCATCATGCTCACATGCTCATATCCATCAACTACATCGAGCCTTAAGGGCTCCTTGGTTCACAACCACTAAGTGGCATCTCAAACTACTCTAGATCCATCCTAGGCATGCTACTAACAATGACACAACTACAATACTAAGGAAGGAACGAAGAGGAAGGGAGAGAGAAGCCTACTGTTGAAGAAACCGCAGCCGCGGAGTCAAGCTGGCGCCTCAGCGGAATACTGTCGCCGCCCCCGCGGACTCAGGAGCCTCCCCTGCGCCTTGCTGCCACCCTGGAGCCGCACTTGCGGGGTCTGGGGCCGCCCCTATGGCTGTGCTGGGCCGTCCCCGAGGTTTCGCTGCAGAAGCTCGTCTTCTTCGTCTTCGATCGTGGATCCTTGGCTCCAATGTCCTCCTCTCCTTTCTAGGTCTTCTTCAAACACCAACCAATGGTCTTAGACTCCTCTCCACGACCTAATCGAGCTAAGAACACATGCATGCAAGGACTTGAGTGAAAACCTCTCAAAAGCTTCATCCATGGCCATGGATGAAGGAGGGAAGAAGAAAGGGTTAAACAACCATGGAGAGGAAGGAAGGAAGGAAGGAAAGGGACTTACCACACCAGATCTGAACTTCTTCTTCTGCAGTCCCTATCCAAGAGCATCCATGGAGCAAGAAGAGAAGATAGAACTAAGAGAGGATTGGAAGAGAAAGTGACGTGAAAGAGAAGGGAGGAGAGAGAGAGAGGAGACATGAGCTGAAAAGTGTTGAGGGGATCAAGGGGTCAGCTGACCTCTTGTCCCTCACCACGGAACGAGGGGTTGGAAATGACCCCTTGTCACTCAACCCGGAACGAAGGGTCGGAAAGCGGGGGAAAAAAGGGAAAAACGACGAGTCGGCTCGGGATTTTAGGAATAAATCCCGGCACTCGGCATCTCGTGCCTACGGGAAGATCTACGAGGCGCTCTAAGTCCGGTATAAAATTTCCGGGCGTTACAACTAACCCCCCTAAAAACAAGTTTTGTCCTGAAACTTGCTAAACCCAACACTCTCGGACAAACACGTCACGTAACCACGTGGAACTCATAAAACGTCAACTATCGGCTCTAATCCAAGTCTACGTATAGAATCACATCAAGAATTCGCAAGGTACACATAAAATCATACAAACTAACATAACACATAGAACAAACAAGGAAGATCTCTGGACTATCCCGACGGTACTATCGATGTCGCTAAGTCTGCATAAAACTCGGGATAGTTCCTCCGGATACTATCCTTCGTCTCCCATGTAGCCTCATCGGCTCCTCGCCTCGACCACTGTACTCTCAGCATCGGTATCTCCTTCGATCGAAAGCGCCTCGTACTCCGCTCTAAGACCGTTATCGGGTGCTCTGCAAATGTATGGTCCGGCTCGACCACTAGGTCCTCGTGGCTGATGATGTGCCTCGGGTCGTGTATGTACTCTCTCAAATGAGAGACATGAAATACCGGATGTATACCCTCCAACCGCGGTGACAGTGCTAACCGGTATGCCACCTCACCGACTCTCTCCAAGATCTCGAATGGACCGACATATCGGGGGCTTAACTTCCCCTTAATGCCGAATCGCCTGACGCCCCGCGTCGGTGATACCCTCAACCACACCTGAGCTCCTACCCTGAACTCGAGAGGTCTACGCCTCCTATCCGCATACGACCCCTGACGGCTCTACGCGGCCAACATCCTCTCTCGGATCAAAGCAACTTTAGCCACTTCGTCCTGTACCTGATCTGGAGTTACAACGCTAGAACTCCCCCGCTCGTCCCAACATAAGGGAGTACGGCATCTCCGTCCATACAATGCCTCATAAGGTGCCATCCCGATTGACGCGTGCCAACACCTCGAGGTAAAACGCCCGTCCCTGTCCGAGATGATGGTCCTCGGTACTCCATGTAATCTCACAATCTGACGGGTAAACTCCTCGGCTAAACGACTCACCGACCACGTTTCCCGTATAGGGATGAAACGCGCGGTCTTCGTCAACCGATCTACTACTACCCATATCGCGTCGAAGCTCCTACTCGGTCTCAGATTGGTAACGAAATCCATGGATATGTCTTCCCACTTCCATTGCGGCACGGGCAGTGGGTGAAGCTCTTCTCCGTCTCTGGTGCTCGATCTTGACCTGTTGGCAGGTCGCGCATCAGGCCACATATCTAGCTACATCGGGCTTGAGCCCGCCCCACCAATAAAATCTCCTAAGATCCTAGTACATCTTACTCGTGCTTGGGTGCACCGAGTAAGGTGTGGAATGTGCCTCATGCAAAATCCGCTCTCCCAACTCCTAATCCGACGGTACACAAATACGTCCCTGACGTCTCAATAGCCAGTCTGCTCCTGTGATAAACTGCGGCGCCTCTCCTCGAGACATCTTGTCCCGGATCCTCATCAAAATGGGACATATCTCCTGCTTCTACAGGATCTCTCCGGACAGGTCAGGTAATACCTCTAACTCGGACAAACCACAGTCCGTACCCGGGAACCGGATATCCAACTCCAAACCTATCAAATCCCTCTGCAGCTGTGGCTGAACCGTAAGCCGAGCTATTGCCTCCTCTCGAGGTGTCCTCCTACTCAAAGCGTCGGCGACTACGTTTGCCTTCCCCGGATGGTACAAAATCTCCAAGTCAAAGTCCTTAATCAGCTCCAACCATCTCCTTTGACGGTTATTCAACTCCCGCTGAGTGAATATATACTTCAGACTCTTATGGTCTGTGAAGATCTGGCATGTAGCCCCGTACAAGTAGTGTCGCTAGATCTTCAGGGCATGAATCGTTGCCGCTAGCTCAAGATCATGGGTAGGGTAATTCTCCTCGTACGGCTTCAGCTGCCGAGAAGCGTACGCAATAACCCTACCTCTTTGCATCAGAAACGCACCCCAAACCTAGCTTGGAGGCGTCACTATATACTACAAAATCCTCTACGCCCTCAGGCTGGGCTAACACAGGTGCGGAGGTCAACCTCCTCTTCAGCTCCTCGAAGCTGCGCTGACAAGGCTCGGACCAGACGAACCTAGTAGACTTCCTCAGCAAGGAAGTGAGAGGTCGTGCAATCACAGAGAAACCCTCAACAAATCGGCGGTAGTATCCCGCTAAGCCCAAGAAACAACACACCTCCTTGACCGTCCTTGGAGGCGGCCATGAGGAAACAAACTCTATCTTCGCCGGGTCAACCATGACACCCTCGGCGGAAACTTTATAACCCAGGAATGCCACCACGGACATCTTGATCTCGCACTTAGAGAGCTTAGCGTAAAGCTCTCTATCCTGGAGGACTCGAAGCACCGTCCTCAGGTGTTCCGCATGCTCTTCCCTACTCTGGGAGTGAACTAAGATGTCGTCTATAAACACTACCACGAACTGGTCCAAGAAGTCGATGAAGATGCCGTTCATCAACTCCATGAAGACGGCGGGTGCATTCGTGAGCCCAAATGGCATCACGACAAACTCATAATGGCCATATCTCGTCCTGAATGCCGTCTTCGGCACGTCCTCCTCTCTCGATTGATACACTTGAAACGCCGGGTGAACACCCTCTACTCTCGGTGGCCATGCCAGCCGGTAAAACACTTTCCCAACTTGCGTTAAGATCTCAAAAAGGTCCGATGTATCGGAAACTCAACTTCTTTCTCGGGTCTTCCTCACTACAACATTTCCATTATGTTTCTTCTTTGCTTGTCTCTAACAAAGAAGATCGAACTTCCAATTTACACCGTTGGCTTTGGTCCTTGTCAAACCAACCTTTGATGTTACGTTTCCTCAATTCTTGTTGTAAGTTCTAAGTAATGAAGGAAATACTTTGCTTCACACTGCTTCTACTAACGAGACATGTATGCTATAACTTTTACATCGTCTCTCAATACTCAATCAAGACCATGTCTTGAAGAATCACTTGTACACTTCAAACCGATCATACCTCGAGGCAATTTCAAAACAGTTGCACCAATGAATCTCCTCTTAACTCTCAACAACTCCATTGTCCATTTTCGTCACACTCAATACGTCATTGTCATCCGGAGTAGGTTAGCCATAGATGGTGTTACTTGGAGAATCTCTCCAAAAATTCGGTAATGACCAGCACATCCAAGAAAACTTGTAACTTCTTTCACGTCCTTCGGGGGTTGTCATCCCGAGACAACTGGTCATACAACTTCTCTCTTCTTCGAGAGTAGACCAAAATTTCTTATTCGGGGCATAAGTAAGCCCATATGGAATTACTACAACTCGTAGTGACCATGGTTTGTCCGGAATGCCGTGTTTGCAATATCCCAGTCTCGACTTCTCAATTGGTGACAATAAAACCTTGACTCGATTTTAGAAGAGACCACCAACCTTTGCAACCGGTCGAGTAGATCATCTCTACGTGGTAAGGGGGTACTTGTTCTTCCTTGTCATCTTGTTCGGCTCATTGTAATCGATGTACAAATGGAGATAACCGTCTCTCTTTTCGCAAACTGGCGTTCTCCATAACAACTTCAAATCAAGAGTTTAAGATATAATCTAAGCTCTTGTTACCGTTCCTTTATGATTCCACAGCCTGGTTACTCTCCCCCACACTCGTCCATCGACCACCCGCACATGCGCGTTCTCGGTTGTCACCAATTAGTTGATAAATGACCTTCTCCTATGTCAATGACTTACCATTCTTCTATGCTTCCATGTTACCATTCTCATGAAGGCTACCCTCTCGGGGTACTCTACCTTAAACTCCGTTAGCTCATTCTTCATTCCACGCTTCCTTTTCCTTTAGCGAGATAAATATACCCTTCTCGGCGTTTTTGAGTCACATGACTCGCCTTCATAGGCTTAACCGCGCTTCATGATATCTTGTAAGTGCGTCTCCTCAAAATAAATGTTAGTTAGCATCCACGTGTTGCTCTCATCTTCTTAGGATCATCATTTATACATACTTCCTTGTTTTTTGGCGTTTCTTTGCCTTATCGTCATAACAGAAACCGTCAACTCCGCGTAAATCCCCACCTTGCCATTCTTCTCATAACTCTCGTAATGTTGAATCTTCACTTAATGGTACCTCGTAAGCTTAACTTACGGTATCTTACATCTTTCACACTTGGTTCGATCACGTTCTCATCTTGACTCCAAAGCTTAGGAGCGTCTAAGGAAAGCTTCACTTCTCGTGATGGAACACCGCCTTTAACCTTGTTAGAATGCACCCATCTCCTCCTCGATTCGCATCTTTAGTTGTCCAACGTGTCTTCTCGAAGAACTTAAGTTTGCTATCTCCATTGTTCCCGTCGTACGTAGTCCTCAGACACGGTAGCTCCAATGGATGCTCCCCTGGTCCTGGCAGATGGAGAACTTACGCCCGAACCTCCCAACGGTCCTATCGGGCCCAGCCTCGGGAACGATGCTCTAGGAGACATCCTCTACGGGAACCTCAACTGCTGGTGGATCCACAACTGGTGGGTCCGCAATGGGGATACGTCCCCGACCTCTCACGCATAGAGGTCTTCCTACTCGTCCCCGTCTCGGGACGATAGGAGAAAGAGGGGGTCTACCCCTGGTGGGTCCTACGTAAGCGGTAGCTCTCGTACATGCTATCCAATAGCGTATGCGTTTACTTATGTATAAATACATAGGTAATACTTACGATCTCGTATGATAAAACTTCTAAAAGCAAAGCGTAAACATGATCACAATACACATCCAAGCATGCAAGCCCAAAACATCTTAAGGTCACATACATAGCTAGGTACATACCAATCCACAAACATCCTAAGGTCACATATATAAATAACTACATAATAATATACGTACATACATCAACTGTAGAGATTACGTCGCCAAGGTTTGCGGAAGGAGTGTGGTCCCGTACATTCTAACCCAAACCCGACTCATGCACATGATTTTGAAAACGAAAAGTCAGAACCCATGTGGGTTCTGTTTATTCCTCATTCGGCCTTTAAAAAGATTGCGAGTGCCATTGTTTTCAACCTAGGGCGCTGCATACCACTTTTGTAACACCCCAAT
>CM008285.1:29705096-29964335 GCA_002319775.1 Fagopyrum tataricum
TACTGGTAGTGTTGTCTTCAATTCACACGTTAAACCGATAACAGACCAGAAGTATCCACGACCCAAATCCCAAAGCCACTGATTAATGGTAAGCTCAGGTGTGTTTTTCTAGAAGTGTATTGTAGTAAGTCGTATATTCACATAGAATAAACCCCTTTACATATTGCTCCAATATGTCAGTTACATTGAGGAGATCAAGGGATAGACAGCTATTGATTAAGGAGAATAATGACTAATTAAGACCCCTTTAATTTAGCAAAGGAATATGTAACAACCAAGAGCCGTTCAAATTAAAATACTCCCACTCGGCTAGACAACCAATCAAGCCTCCCACTTGGTCACACAACCAAGTTTACTACAATAAATAAACTAACACAATTCATACAAGAAATGGGGTGTGCGACCAAAAAGTAACAATTAATGTTATATTAAGTTACCATCAAGTTAACATAACACTTTCAGCGTAACAGCGATTCCCTAGGTCATTCAAACAACACCGCAACATACACTGTCCGTTTATGCTATTAACATGTTACCAAGTTATACACTTAATATAACTACCGGCCGGGCTTAACATGGTGCAGTTGAATTGACCTTCCTTAGATACTAATGAAAAAACATCTCAACTCAACTGCTTTCTTAATATGACCCATTACGCCTCAACTTTCCGGCTTTATGTAATCATACGAAAGTAGCAACATCGTGTTTAGACTTTTTAACACAACTCTAAGTCAAAAAAGGGCTTCGTACAACAATAGACACTACGGTCCATAGGGCTCACACAGTGATAGAGTGGGAAAAGGTCTGTCACTCCTATAATGGTCGGAAAACACACATAGTATGATATATGTGTCACGACATAGTTCCCACTAAGGGCATGCCACTCTTCTATGTCGTGCGAATAATAGTCTAGATACAACCTAAGTATCTAACCCGAGCCACTTGATTTGACATACTCAATGTCCAATTCCACACTCGTTATTCGGTTTTAAGCTCTAGTATGAAAGACATGTATTTCATACTTGACTCTTTAAGAATCTCATCTTATACATAATAAGGCGACTATGTAATGAGTCAACTTATTATCTACACATCACAAGTGTAATAATACATTCTCGTACACACAAAGCGTTAATCAAGATTCAGTCTCATTTTGCATGCTACTCTAGCATCAAGGCGATTACCTGTGTGACTAGGTCAATCAAGGAGCTTGGTAGCATTCTTACATGCTAGAAAAATGCAACAAATGCTCATGAACAATTAAAGAAAAAACACTTTTATTCCAAAATGCTCAAAACATGTCCATAACACAAAAACATGTCTACGATCAAACCAAAAGCAGATACAATAAAAAACTAAAACCTTCGTAAGCCCAAACGTTTAACATGGGCTCGGAACACATCTCTAGCAATAGGTTTAGTTAAAGGATCAGCAATTATCTCATTAGTCGATATATACTTAATGGCAACTTCCTTATTTTTTATGGCGTTTCGAACAAAATGATAACGCCTCTTAATATGCTTGGTTATCCTATGAAATTTCGGATCCTGGGCAAATTGGATAGCAGCGGTATTGTCACAATGCATCTCCACAGGCTCATCAACTTTAGGAGTAAGATCAAGATCCTGTAAAAAACTCCTTAGCCATATTGCCTCTAGGACGGCGAGACTAACAACGACATACTCTGCTTCCATAGTCGATAAAGCAATGCAGTCTTGCTTCTTACTGCGCCAAGATATTTCACCTCCACCAAGGACAAAAGCGTATCCCGAGGTCGATTTAGACTCGTCTAAATCACCTCCCCAATCAGCATCGTAGTATCCTTTCAAACTCAAGTCCCCTCCTTGAAAACATAGGACTAGGTCACTTATACCACAAAGGTAACGCAAGATTCTCTTGACTCCTTGCCAGTGCGCCGGACCCGGGTTACTTTGGTAACGACTCACCAAACCAACCACATAGCAAATGTCAGGCCTAGTACATAACATGGCATAAATCAAACTCCCTATTGTACTAGCGTAAGGAACATCGCTCATCTGTTTCTTCTCTAAATCTATTTTAGGGCATTAATCAAGGCTTAAGAATTGACCTTTATCAACTGGAGTATCAACGGGTTTGGACTTATTCATTCGAAAACGCTCCAATACCTTCTTAATATATGTCTCTTGACATAAACCAATAAGTTTTTTTAGGGCAATTTCTCATAATCTCTACACCTAGGACAAACCTAGCTTCACCCATATCGTTACATGTTAAAAACAGAGGATAGCCACCCTTTGGCAGCGTTGATCATCTCCATCTTGTTACTAGCTAGGAGTATGTCATCAACATATAAGGAGAGAAACATAATCCCTTCTTTAGATTTCATAACATACACACAATGGTCTTCATCAGCCATGTAAAAGCCAAAAGCAGTAATGGCTTCATGAAATCTAAAGTACCATCGCCTAAAAGATTGCTTAAAACCATATATGGATCGCTTAAGACGACACACTTTCTTTTCACCGCCTTTTGAAACAAACCCAATAGGTTGATCCATATATATCTCCTCCTCAAGTGTTCCATTGAGGAAAGCAGTCTTGAGGTCCATTTGGAACAACTCTAAGTCCAAATGGGCGACTAGGGCTAGCAAGAGGCGAATAGAGGCAAATCTCACCACAGGAGAAAATGTTTCATCGTACTCTACACCCTTAATTTGGGTAAAACCTTTTGCAACTAATCGGGCCTTGAACTTATCAATGGACCCATCCGCTTTACGTTTCACCTTGAAAACCCATTTGTTTCCAATTGATCGACATTTAGGCGGAAGGCCAACGAGTTCCCAAACCTCATTCGTCGACATAGAGTCCATCTCATCCTTCATAGCCTCCATCCATTCTACAATGTGTGGCGAACTCATAGCTTCTTTAAAATAAGTAGGCTCATCGATCTCAAAAACGGTGCAAAGAAGTGCTCGCTCTTCAATATCAAAGAAGAGACGAGGAACTCTCCCTCGTGTACTCCTTCGTTCAACAACACCGTTTGCATTACTAGTTGAAGAATCTCTTCCACTATCCTTTGTAGGCGTGGGGTTAGAAACTTGAGGATTAACCTCTTGTTCCATACTTGAAGGTTGAGAACCATCCTCATTTTCAAGTCGATCTTCATTAGTAGGCAAGCTCTCATCCCTTGGAGTTAAAAGACTAATCTCATAATTTATTCCATTGGGCGAGATTGAACTATCTCTAGTGACATTGAGAGTATCAAAATCCTCCCCCTCACCTAGAGATGGTTGTTTTAACTCATACAACTCGAGATCTTTCTTTATTTCACCAATACTTGGGAACTCATCCTCAAGGAAATTGACATTACGAGAATCAACTTCAGTCATGCCACCATTTGGGTGTTCACCATAAATCACATATCCTTTGGAGTGATCCGGATATCTTATGAACACCATTTTGGTAGCTCTTGGACCTAGTTTACCATGTTTATGGGTCGGGTTATGCACATAGCAAGCCAAACCACATGGGTGTAGGTGGTCCAAAGAGGGCTTTCTATTATTCCATAACTCATGGAGTAAGGGGTACACTCTTACTTGGTAAGCGATTAAGGATGTAGTTTTCCGTAAGCAATGCATCTCCCCAATAGATAATAGGTAAGTTGGCTTGAGCCATCATAGACCTAACCATGTCAAGTAAGGTACGATTCCTCCTTTCCGCAACACCATTTTGTTGTGGAGTATAAGGAATTGTAAGTTGTCTAATTATACCCTTTTCCTCACAAAACCCTTTGAACATATCAGAAAGGTATTCACGACCACGATCAGTTCGAAAAGTCTTAACTTTTCGTTCTAACTGGTTCTCCACTTCATCTACAAAACGTTTGAACGTATCAAGGGCTTCATAACGATGAGATAACAGATACACGTAACCATAAACTTGAATAGTCATCTATAAATGTGAGAAAATATACAGCACCATGACGAGCCTTTACGTTTAAAGGCCCACAAATGTCAGAATGGATTAAGTCTAAAGGACTTGAAGCTCTAGAAGCCTTACCAAAAGGTTTCTTAGTAGCTTTACCAACTAGACAAGGCTCACACCTGGCCAACTTAACCCTAGTGAGTTGGTCTAAAAGACCATCTTTAGCTAGTCTATTCATTCGTCCTTGGCCCACATGACCAAGTCTAGCATGCCGTTTAACAGATTCAGAATCAATATTAAAACGAGAAACTAAAGCAAATAACGGATTATTATCATAAAAATCATCCAAGTCAAGAATGAAAAAACCATTATTCAAAATACCATGACAAAAAACATCGCCATGATACAAAATGTCCAAACTATCACTACTAAAGTTAAAAACAAAACCAAGTTTCAACAAACTAATCACTGAAACTAAACAATTTTGCACCCCGGGTGCATAAAGAGCATCATGAAGAAGCAACTTGTTGCCTCCACGGAGCTTGAGTTGGTATGTTCCGGTTCCAAGGACGTCTTCCTCGCTGCCATTCCCAAGCATGAAGGTTTGTGAACCCACCGAAAAACGGTGAAAATCCGAAAACCCTTCACGATCACGAACTATATGTTTGGTTGCTCTTGAGTCTACAATCCAATTAGGAAGTGTATGAGCAACTAATGCATGAGAACAAACAAATAATTCATGAGTATAGGTGAAAACAAGTACCTTCTTTGGCTCGGGACATTCTCGAGCAAAGTGGCCTTTTATTCCACAATTGTAGCACTTCACACACGCTAAATTGGTCTCTTTAGGATGACCTTTTGCCTTTTGTTGTTTGTTGACACCACCACGTGGTCCTTGAGTCTGAGCTGGGCATTGACCCTTTTTGGTCGGCTTAGGCTTCTTGTACTTGGACTTACCTTGTACAACAAGCGCAACATTAGAAGTGGAGGGATTTAACGCCTTTTGACGCTCTACCTCCATCTCCACATGTTTTGCAAGTTCAGCAAATGTCTTGATGTTTTCACTGTGAGACATGAGCAATTTGAAATTCTTCCATTCTTCGGTATCAGAAGGAAGAGAGCGAAGCACATTCACTATTTGCTCCTCATCAGGCACATCACACCCTGCAGCTTTAAGATCACGTACCATGGCACTCATGATATGCAAGTGTTCGGTCACATTGTGTCTAGGATCAATCGTAAAATCCATCCACTTCAAGTTTAAGGCACGAAGCCTAGTTGATGAAGTTTGACCAAACGTGATCTTAAGCTTATCCCACATGTCCTTAGCAGTCAAACATGTCTCAAACTCACCGATCAAATCATTATGCATGCAAAACAACATAGTAAAGCGTGCAGAATGATCTTTTCAGACCCACTCATCGTGGAGTTTCATATCCTCAAGATACTTCTTATCAAGAGGATCTTGTGGCTCAACAGGTTTCATTACAATAACGGATATGGTTTCTAAAACCTCACATTCATTAAGAAGATACTGAATCTTTCTATGCCAAATATCATAATTTGTACCATCAAGTTTCTCAAAGGTGGACAAATCAACAATCATATTTGTAGCCATGTGTAAGTATATAAATATAATATGAACATTTAGGCACGGTAGATAAGATAAATTACTAAAAACTCTTTTATTTACATCTCATGTTCGAAAATTTCACTATGCTCATAATCATCACACAAAAACGTAAACTATTTCAGAATTTATCTCTCATTATTACAAGGATGTATGATGAAACATATTCAATTGTACATAAAATTAAGCAAAACAAATTAGCAATATAACGTCACTAAGACATTAAAATATAATGAAAACAAATTTACATTATTACGATATATATTTTATAAAGTGAAACTATATTAACAAAAAATGAGTAGCGATAGAAAAAACTCATTCGTACGTACAAGCATATATTTTAATAAGTATTAATAGGCAGTGGAAAAAAAGCGAGAAATATGATAATTTATACTCGTGAAAGGTGAATTATATGTAGAAGACCAACTTGGAACATGTATAAACCAAGTTGCCTAATACTATAAGTCTAAAGTAGATGATAATTACACAGTCACAACTTACAAAAAAAAATTTCTTCTTATCACCAAAAAAAAAGAGTTTTAAAAATATATCTCCCTCACAATATTCCAAAAAAAAAACTATTCCCATTAAAATTAAAATTTTCTATAAATCATTTTTCTAACGCACATAAGAGAAACAATATCAGACAGATCCGCGAGCGTGTGCCACATAATCGTTTTCTCAGTTGTTGTCACCGACTAGAAACAATCATAGCCTGACACACTCATGCCGATACAAAACCGATGAAGGCGTTTTACAACGATGTTCTCAAATGGGAATAACTATGTGTGGTTTAGTGATGATCGAGGCGTGACATACACATGTGCAACCTGTACGAAACAAACTTGAAGTCTGGTATTTAATACACAATCAAAAAAAACAACGGGATAATTACGGTACAAAATGATAGTTGGGATAGAGGCCGAAACACGTTTGGCTCTGATACCACTGTTGGATAATGTACTAACCTTAACGGTACTCGTACTAGTAGTGTTGTCCTCGGTCCACCACGTTAAACCGATAACAGACCAGAAGTATCCACGCCCCAAATCCCAAAGCCACTGATTAATGGTAAGCTCTAGTGTGTTATTCTAGAAGTGTATTGTAGTAAGTCATATATTCACATAGAATAAACCCCTTTATATATTGCTCCAATATGTCAGTTACATTGAGGAGCTCAAGAGATAGGCAACTATTGATTAATGAGAATAATGACTAATTAAGACCCCCTTAATTTAACAAAGGAATATGTAACAACCAAGAGTCGTTCAAATTAAAATACTAGAAAGAAGGGGCATGTTTACCCTGCTAGGACTCACAAAGGTGCTGCTAAGACTGCATCATAAATTCATAATGTACTAACTCTGCCTAGATTTTTTTTTCCTTGTTTTGCTTAAAGGAGCATATAGACAGAGTACAATATAAGGGGTACTTTTCTACTATTGAACAATTGACCAGAGTTGTCTAAAATCAACCAATCTCCAAACATACAAAATAAACAAAATGTCATGTTTTAAGATGTAAGGGGTACTTTTTGTAGCATATAGTTGTACATGAGTTTCGCAATTGAACATTTAGACCATCTTTTTTTATTATATTGATGATAAAGCATAAATCATCCATTGCACCACATTGTATATACTACAAAACGATGAATAATTTAGGGAACATCTGGAAGGGTTTACATACTGAAGTTCAACTTGGATGATTCGCAAGTTTTTCTTTTGGATGCAGGTTAGATATTTTGCTTTAGATTTTAATATGTGATGTATAGTTACTTGTTTTTACATCTCTGACGATGGTCCAAAATGTTTATTTTTAGGAGCCAAAATCAGACGGAGATTCAGAGCTTTGCCGCTTGTTTAACATTCATGTCAATCAACCATTAGGTATTGAATAGGAATATTCATGCAGCAGATGAGATTGTTATGGCTTTCAGAAGTAGCATTTGTCTCTTTAAGAGGATATTTTGTTGCATGAAAAGAAACTAAAAGAAAATTAGCATCATAGTCTATGATATGCTTTATTTGAAGTAGTAGAAGATTTGTCTATTTCTTCTTTGAATGCCAAGTGAATGGCAGAATAATGGAAGACAGTGTTTGTTGAAAGATATATTGTCTGTCTTATTCATTTCATATGAATTGTGCATACATATATAGACAAGCATATCAAAAAGAATTGACAAATTAGGCCATATAAGATGGCTCTCAACTATGGGCTAACTGCCCTAGTATTCCCCGTCGATCCCAAATCCGTAAGACAGAGTTGGGAGCGCAGTAATGCCAAACGTTGAAAGGTCACAACCTTGGTAAGGAGATCTCCTACCTGATCTTTTTATGAAACAAAAACAACAAGTAATGACTTGTTCTGGACCCTCAGGCGGACGAAGTGGTAGTCGAGGTCCAAGTGATTAATCCTCTGATGCATAACGGGATTGACATCCAAGTATGTAGCACCAAGATTATCACACCAAAGTGTGGGAGGATGGGACAGTTTGATACTCAGTTCCATTAGAAGTGATTGTATCCAAAGTAATTCGGATGTGGCATTAGAAATTGCCCTGTATCCGGCCACAGTTGATGAACGAGCAACGGTTGCCTGCTTCTTCGAAGTCCATGAGATGAGATTACTTCCTAGATAAACACAGTAGGCACTTGTTGATCGACGGTTTGTGATGTCACAGCCCCAATCAGCATCAGAGAAGGCTGATAAAGTAGATCTTGGAGTAGGGGAGATACGGAATTTGAGAGAAGTAGTGCAGTTCAAATAACAAAGCACTCGTTTGACAGATTGCCAATGAGCTTGACTTGGATTTTGCATAAATTGAGCCAACTTATTGACAGCGAAAGATATATCTGGCCTGGTAAAAGCAAGATATTGAAGGCTCCCAAGTATGCTTCGATAGAGGGAAGGATCCTCAAAGGGTTTTGAAATTGTGAAAGTATCTTGAAAAGTAGTGGCTAGAGGAGTAGACACTGGGTTGGAATTCTACATTTTGGCCTTTGTAACCAAGTCACGTATGTACCTGATTTGAGAGAGACAGAAGCCACTTGGTTCTCTCTAAATTTCAATTCCTAGGAAGAAGCGAACAGGGCCTAGATCTTTGATAGGGAAGATCTTGGATAAACAAGTGGTAAAACTGTTAGCAAGGGTTGAAGAGGAAGCAATGACCAGAAGGTCATCGACATATATGAGGATGCAAGAAAAATGAACTTTTGTTTGTACAAAAACATAGAGGTATCAAACATGGAAGGTGAGAAACCCATGGAAATCAAAGCATCACCTAATCTCGAAAACCAAGCACGAGGGGATTGTTTAAGGCTATATAGGGATTTCTTTAACCTGTACACATGTTTAGGAAAATTCGGATGTACAAAGCCAGGGGGTTGAGCAATGTATACCTCTTCATTCAAGTCACCGTGTAAGAAGGCATTCTGTATATCGAGCCGGTTCACCGTCAATTGATTCACCGCCGCCAAGGACAAAAGGAGACGTATCGTGGAAGATTTGGCTACGGGAATGAAGGTATCATGGTAATCAAGGCCATGGAGTTGATGATATCCTTTTGCAACCCGACGGGCTTTCCTACGCTCAATTGAGCCATCGGAGAGGCGTTTGGTCTTGAAAACCCATTTGACTCCAAGGGTTTTTTGGGAGGAAGATGGTGGAACTAAAATCCAAGTATGTGTAGAAAGAAGAGCTTCGATCTCCTTTTCCATGGCGAGGCGCCATTCTGGGTATTTGGAAGCAACCGAGAAGTTAGGGGGTTCATTGGGGATGACAAACGTGTTTGAGCAAGAAGGAGAAGGCCATGGGATGATTCCATCTTGACGGATCAAGGGTTTAAAGATTTGGTTTGAGGCCCGAGTTTAAATTTGTTGTGGTGGCAAACAGGTGAAGAGGGTGGAAGAAGAGGCTCTTGAGTGTCAAATGAAGAATTTGGGCTATGGGAATTAGAGGAGGAGAGGAAGTCTGATGGGCTCTGTGTAGGATGTGTATTGTTAGGGTTATTTTAGGTCTCATTTGACGGTGGAATATAAGGTATGGATGTAGTTAATGTGATGGGCTCATTGGCACTACAACATTAAAGCTCTATGGAAGCAGTTAAAAACCGCTCCATAAACTCTAAATACCGCTTCCTAATGTATAATGAAACGGTTTTAAGCCGCTTCATCCGCTTGTGTTGCATTAGACATAATGAAGCGCTTATTTTAGGGTTTTGTAGCGGTTTTCTCAAACTTAAAAAAAAGTGTTATTTTATATGAAAAATCGCTTCATTTGCAATTTATCTAATGTAACTCTTTTTGAACACTATTGAAGCGCTTTTTACGTGTTTAATGCAACATACGTGCTTGATAAAGAAACGGTTTTGTAATATAAAAAACACTGTCCACATTTATATATATATATATATGATTAAATTATTATGTAGGTAAATTATTACAAAGAAATTGCAACTACGACGAATAAAAAAATTCCATACAAAAACATTTGATTAAATTACTAAAATTTTTTTTCCATTCTTTTCACAACTGTTCAATAAATCTTTAGAATTCATACAACTAGATTGACCAGTTTCAAATCAATTATGCACTATAGTTACACCCATGGCTTCCAAGACAATTAGAATCGAGCTCAATGTTGTCAACTTCATCTGTACATGAGCGGGCGCATCACTTGAAATCGTTCAGACTTCAAATTAAACCTTAACAACACTATCCATATATTAAGATTTTAAATCAAACCTCACAACACTATCTGTAGATTGCGATACAAATTTGAGATTTTTCCTTGTATCAATTCCTCCAAACTCATGGCTGTCGGCGACATGGTTAGACCATATTTAGTACTTATTAAGGAAAATTGCTTCAACCACTTGAAAACCTAGCAAGAAATCAATGTTTGTACATTAGTCCCTAATTATGACTAAACTTTCCAATGAATGTAAATAATACACTATCTCACCGATCAATCATTTGAAGATTAGTCATGTCTATGTAGCATATATATCAAATGATAGCAATAACACAATTTACTCAAGGTTTCAACAATACCAAAGAAAAGCTACTTAATTTACCCAAAAGAAGAAATCTAAGAAACACAAGAATACAGGAGAAAAAATTACAATAGACATAGAAGAGCTCTACAAGAACAACTACTAAGGATTAGTTCAACAATTAGATTGACACCTAAAGCTCCGACATGTATGAAATAATTATAGTATTGAAACCTTTCCTTTGTAAAATTACACGAAGTTGACCTTCATGAAGAACAAGAGTGATGCTTAGATAATCAACTTAACATTATTAAGATATGTGCAAACAATATGAGGACTATGCAAAAAAAGGTGAATATCATCTTATGAAGTTGGTAAGGTAATTTGGCATTGAAGTATAATCCAAACATAAATAGATGCTAATATTTTAGTGTCAACTAAATGCACACATTGAAGATACAGATTGATAGTGAGTTCATTGTATTGCAAGTTGCTAAGTTATACAACATATTAATCTGAATTCACATAGCAAAATTAAATCAGTAATTGGTGAATGCTGCAAATGCTATAAAACATACATTTAAAATAGAGTTCAACAAATATGACAATTCAAACTATTCTCAATATGACAACATCTTTCGATGCAAAAGAAATGCAAGAGACATAGATCAGTAACAAGATCTTCAAAGGTGTACTCATCCTCTTTCAATGATTTTACCTTCATGAGGGGTTGTTTATTGTCTTGAGCTCCTTCATCATTCTCACACCTTGGAAAGAATATATATTCAGCAAGTGGTTTTCCTCTGAAATCCAAAACCTCATAAAATGGAGTTGCAGATTAAATATTATTTTTTCTCTAGTACATGGCTAAGTCCCAATTCAAGCAAACTGAGTTATATCTCAATAGGTGGCTATTTTCTGCTATCTTCTTGCTTCATCTAGTGCAACAACTTAAATCGTTCTTCAAGAAATACAATTCAAAAAATACATGTATATGTACTTACCCGGAGATGTTGCGGCAGTGTACTGAGGCCTAAATCAGACACTTTTATCTTCCCTTTTGCGTCAACAAGTATGTTCTCTAGCTACAAACTTGTGTCTAAGGAGATTAAGAAAAGGAGAAGTTGAAAAGGAAAAAAATTCAGATGTAACAAGTTAAAAGTACAACTCCTAGTTTAAGAATCACTAAACAACACAACCAAACTAAACAAATTATTGATGTATAGTATGTTATGTTTCTCCTTTGTTCAAGATGTCATCTTTCCGAAGCAATAACTAACAGGAGGAACCTATCCTGAAAGAGTAAAATCAAACAAAATTATATGATTTACCAAATGAATTCCCTATAGTTCATAAGAGTAATAAGTTCATGAACAATGAAATAACCCAAGAGAAATGCACATTACAAATTGCAAACAAACATATTGAAGGGATATAAAACATAAAGCAAGCTATCAAATAAAGCACAAACCTACTTTGCAAGACTACAAGCACGATCAAGAGAGTTCAAGATTTCGTAATACAACACAGAGAAACTAAGAGCAAGCTATCTATTGACCTGATGTCACAAGTTAACAATCTACGACTCTTCTTTAATAACAACACTAAAATACAAAGCTAAAGAGGTAAAATAAATATGCAAATCTCATTCCACTACATGAAACACATAGCAGTAGTACAACTTAATTCTATCATCCCCATTCATACTTTTCACTCCCTTGGTTCTTCTACACTTGCTTCAGATTTCACTAACTTAGGTTAATATCTAGTAACAAGGATAACTAAGAGCAAGCTATCAAAGGATCTTTTTTACCACTTTGTGAATCAAATGATCAAAGACCTTGTGAATCATGTGACTTTATTCTTTGTGACAAATGATCAAAGTCCTTGTGTCCATTACTCGAGTAAAGTAAAATATACTCAACCTCACATTGTGTTGACAAGTAAAAACCTAAACAAGAAACTAATATGTACCTCTTGGCCTTTAATTTCATCTTTCGAAGGTGATTGTTAGAATTGAAATCCTTGAATGTCCTGCTTCTCCACTTTTCGTCTTTTAACAAGAGCTAAAAAACAGAGGTTGGAGAGAGGGAGTTGAAGATAAAATTCAGTTTTGGGATAGACCGCTCCACCTTCGTTGTTGGTTTTATTCACTATATCCACAACGACAACGATGCTTGTTAGCCAAATATATCAGAATCATTGAACTAAAATGGGCCATAAACAAAAAGAAAGGAGCATACCAATAACAATCAAACGATTTGAGGGATGTAGATAACTTCAAGAGTTGGAAGCCCTAAATTCTAACTTGTATGCCTAGATCTTGAACAAGAGTAGAAATGGAACAAACTCCTGAGAAATACTTGGGAAGAAGGGTGAAATTGAAGAAACCTTTAAGAAAGACCGGGGAAGAGGATACAGGTAAGTAGTTTGTTGAGTAGTGAGTAAAGGACTAGGGTTTCACGAAGGAGGAATCGTCTAAAATTGGGGCTTTGAGGTACTTTAATCGATACGTGGCTACGCGGACTCATGAGGAGATTTTAGCGGCATACTTTTATTTTTGAAGCGGTTTTTTAAAACCGTTTCAATATGCAAGAAACCGCTAAAAGAAACCATTGCATTTGTAAAACCGTTTCATTTTTGTGTTTCATAACCCAAATTTTTTAAAACCGTTTCTTAAACTGCTTCATTAAGTTTGACCGTTTCATCGAACCGTTTCAATAAACATCACCGCTGCATTGAACCGTTTCCATATAGCTTTAATGTAGTAGTGTGGGTTGGTAAGTGGAATTAGGATAAGGAAAAGTGTGTTCATGAAACAAAACATCACGAGACACATAAATTTGTTTTGGGTCCAATCAAGGCATATGTAACCAAGGTGGTTGGAGGAATATCCCAAGAATATTTGTAACACCCCAAATCCGTAGGACTCGAGGTGCTACTGGGCTAGGATCTCACAATGGATCCTGACCCTAGCCTGACAACAAGTTCACTGAATCTTACAACAAGGCACCAATAGATTAAAACAAAACATAAAACTGATATATATATATATATATATATATATATATATATATATATATATCTAAAGGTAATACAGAGTAACCGCTGAGTACAAAATCAAAGTATATATCTGTACAACATAAAAACCCATATCCCACGATATCGCCCCAGTGTACGGAGCCCTCAACGGATCACCCCTCTGGATCACTCTACAGCTCTCCTAAACTGCAAAGGATCTGCAACACGGTATAAAACCGTTAGCTAACCATACACATATATAAGAAGATGCTAGAGCACAATCACACATCAGGAATCATAACACATCATCATGCTTTCATACATTTACCCGGTTTATTATCTTTATAAAATCCAATCACTCAAAACGTATATATATATATCAATATGAACATATGTGACACGAGATATGTATATAAGGATGGTAGCTAAGTAAGGATGGTAGCTAAGTAAGTCCTATGGACTTACCTAAACCTTAGTAGTAGTCTCAACCACGATCAATCCGCAACACGGTCCACTCCAAACTGGAGGACATCACTGCCTAATAACAAGGCATAACAATATATCACACTCATATCCATCAAAGGGGTCACACCTAGGCCCAAGGGATCCATAAGGATCATATTCTAACTCATAAACCTCAAATCCATAACCGGCATACAGATATATCACATCCTCATCATTCTATCCTCATACACGTACCTAGCATGCTACTAAACCGCTCATACTAGGAAAGGAAAGGATCTACCTAACTTTAGGTAGACCCGGGACAAGAAGCACCTGCGTAACAAGAGAGACGCAGGGGCATAACAGGAAACCCGCAGGTGCGGCAAGACTCAGCCGCAGGCGCGGTGACAAAGGCCGCAGGCGACGCAGGCATGACGCTGTGGCACGGCTTCCGCTGGGGCGGCGGCTTCCAGGCGCGGGGCTGCGACAGTGCAGAGTGTGTTCCCTCTTTTCCTCTTCGGCTCTTCACGTGATCAAATCACGTCTTCTCTCATCCAAAACCAAACACATACATATACATACACATTCTAACATCAATCTATGTTCAATTCATCTACTCCTAAGCTAAGGAAGGAAGAACAAGAAAGAAAGAAAGAAGAAACAAGGGCTCACCTCTACTGCTGGACTAGGCAAGGAAAAGCTCCACAACCACAACTTAGCTGGCTTCCAAGCTCAGCAACCACATCTACCATCATGAACATCAACAAGAACACACAACTCTTTCAACTCTAAGAAGAACAAGATCAAGATCAAGATGGAGAGAAGGAGAAGCAAGAAGGACGTGAATTGGTTGGGACAGGAAATGTAACGCCCGGAATTTATTCCGGACTTGGAGCACCTTGTAGTTTATCCCGTAGGCCCGAGATGCCGAGTGCCGGGATTTATTCCTAAGAAAATCCCGAGCCGACTCGTCGTTTTTCCTCTTTTTCCACGTTCCGACCCTTCGTTCCGGTTCGAAATGACAAGGGGTATTTCCGACCCCTCGGTCCGTGGTGAGGGACAAGAGATCAGCTGACCCCTTGATCCCCACACCTCCTTTTCAGCCTTATGTCTCTCTCTCTCCTCCCTTACCCTCTCTCACGTCATTTCCTCCATCACTTTCTTCTCCTCCCTTCACTCCTCTTCTCTTCTCTTCTTCCATGGTTGATTGAGGAGCTGCATGTGTGGACTGTAGTAGGAGAACTACAGATCTGGTGTGGTAAGTCCCTTTCCGCCCTTCCTTCCTTCCTCTCCATGGCTGCTCACACCTTTCTTCTTCCCTCCTTCATCCATGGCCATGGATGAAGCTTTGAGAGGTTTTCACTCAAGTCCCTTGCATGCTTGTGTTCTTAGCTCGTTTAGGTCGAGGAGAGGTGCCTAAGACCAGTGGTGGGTGTTTGGAGAAGATCCAGCAAGGAAAGAAGGACTTCTGCAGCATAACCGCGGAGGCGGATCATCATGACCGCGGGAGCGGCCCGCTGCAGGTGCGGCCAGCACGGCCGCAGGGGCGGCCAACACAGCCGCAGGGGCGGCTCGGCACGCCGCATGGGCGGCTCCGGGCTCCAGATGCCGGACGGCCGCAGGTGCGGCTCCGGGCTCCAGACGCCGGACCGCCGCAGGTGCGGCTGACCACAGGCGCGGGGGCGGCTCCTGCAACCGCAGGGGCGGTTCCTGCTCCGCCAGAGGGTCGTAGGGGCGGCGCCAGCCTTCCGCAGGGGCGGCTTCTGCTCCGCCGGGGCGCCAACTTGACTCTGCGGCTGCGTTTCTTCGACAGTAGGTTCCTTTCCTCCCTTCCCCTTCGTTCATTCCTTAGATTTGTTGTTGAATCATGTAGTAGCATGCTTAGGATGGCCTAGAGTAGCTTGAGAATGCCACTTAGTGGTTGTGAACCTAGGAGCCTTTAAGGCTCGATGTAATTGTTGGATATGAGCATGTGAGCATGATCGATCTTCTAGGCTAGCTTGTGCCTCTTTGGTTGAGGATTAATATCTTGTGGAATTATGAACTGTTGTGGGTTGTTTCATTTGTGGAGAGTGTGTGGTGAGTACTTGGGACCTAGGATGCATTCCTAGTTTGAGGATTAGGTGATCTTGCATAGATCACTAAGAGTGAAATCTAAGACTTCTTGAGAGTGAGTATGTATTGATATGCATATCTCTTGTGGGCAGGTTGTGGGCTACCTCCTTAAGGAAGCAAGAGTGTGGTGACTTGGGTTTGGTGACGAGGTAAGTCTCCGAACTTACTTAACTCGTATTTAACGTATTAGCATTGATGTGTGTTTGGTGGTGTGTGTTTATGTTCTTGTATAACAATTAAATCGGTAATTAGGACCACCGACCTTATATATATATTTTGGCCCAAGTGTATGATAACGGGCGGTGACATTCTACCTAGCCCTGCGTGAGTCTAGGAGGATCTCGGCGACTAGCCCGGCGGGTCAGATGGTCGGGTGCATCCGTACCATTCTTTGCCGGTATGTAGCGACCGAGGCGAGACCGCGGTGGTCTCGTGTCACAAACCGAAGTTGAATTAGAACGGGATACGACTTAATAATATAAAGATAATAAACCGGACTTGTGTGTTTTATGTTATGTGCTATGTATGTGTTTGTGCCTTCACCGCTTTTCTAATGCTTAGAATATTAGCTAATGGTTTTAAACCGTTTGTGTAGATGACTTGTAGGTAAGGGATGCCGCCGAGTGAGGCGGATGAGTGGACAACCGGGGTCTCCTTACATTATAGGACGGGGATGTTTTTGGGTTATGTTTCATATCGTTAGTTTGTGGATGTTATGGTACCATTTAGACTTTCATATGTGGGTTATGTTATTTTGAGGACTCGGCTGAGTTTCCACTTTGTATTCGTTACATTTCGGTTTCTGCATGCATTAAAAACATTTTGAGTTTTTGCCTTTATTTGTGCCTTGTTGGAAAGGTCCGGTGAAATTGTTGTCAAGCTAAGGGTCGGGACCCATTGTGAGGTCTCGCCCGTAGCACCCCGAGTCCTGCGGATTTGGGGTGTTACAGTAAATGAAATGGAACCCTTGCTCAGCAAGGTAAGACGAAAGAAGTAAGGGAGAGAGTAAAGCACGAGTCAACCGGTCAACAAAACCGGCTGCAGCCGCAGGAAATCGCGGGGGCAGTTCCCTGGGCCGCGGGAGCGGAAACCCGCTGGGGCGGCATACAAGCCCGCGGGGGCGGCTAAGGTAAAAACTAGTTCCAACACCTCACCCCCCTAAAAATAAGTTTCGTCCCGAAACTTGTAAAATCCTCAAACCACTCGGACTCATAAGCTGAGGTACAACTCTCTCTATAACCTCAAACATAAGCATGGAGGAAATCATCAACTCCAACAACAAAATCACTATCCAAGGCATAGAGGAAATCCATCTCTAGCCAAACCATAATCATATCACCGGGGCATAGAGGAAAAACATCCCTAGCAAAAATATACTCATAACAGAAGGGCATGGAGGAAAAACATCTCCGGCAAAACTATGTCCATCAAAATAGCATGGAGGAATAACCATCTCCAGCTAAACCCTAATCGTATCACAATAGCATGGAGGAAAGAACCATATCCAGCTATAAATAACAATCATACTAGCACAACAAGATCTAATAAGATCATATATCACATCAAAGCTAGTATGAAAATAAACACATCACAACATATAAGCATATAACACTCATCAAGATAGTACTAAGATCTACTCGGTGATACTACTAGTGCATCTAACTCGGCATAGAACTTTGGATAGTTCCTCTGGATAATATCCTCAGTCTCCCAGTAGCCTCATCAGGTCCTCGTCTCGACCACTGTATCCTCAGCATAGGAATGTCCTTCGAACGCAGGCGTCTCATACCTCGTTCCAGGATTCCAATAGGGTGCTCAACAAAGGTGTGGTCGGGCTCAACCACTAAATCATCATAACTCACAATATGTCTCGGATCTGGTATGTACTTCCTCAGCTGAGACACGTGAAACATAGGGTGAACACCCTCTAATCTCGGAGGCAAAGCCAATCTGTATGCTGCGCTCCCAACCCGATCCAGAATCTCGAACGGTCTGACATATCGGGGACTCAACTTCCCCTTAGTGCCAAAACGTCTAACACCTCGTGTCGGGGACACTCTCAGCCACACATGGGCTCCAATTCTGAACTCTAGAGGTCTACGCCTCCTATCAGCATAAGACTTCTGACGGCTTTGCGCAGTCAGCATCCGCTCTCTAATCAGTGCTACTCGAGCCACATCATCCTGAATGTGATCAGGTGTCAAACCACTAATACTACTCTGCTCATCCCCGCATAACGGAGTACGACATCTCTGTCCATATAGTGCCTCATATGAGGCCATCCCAATAGATGCATGTCAGCTGTTGTTGTATGAGAACTCAACAAGTGGGAGATGATACGTCCACACTTGTCCCGAATCCAACACACAAGCTCGCAGCATATCATCCAGGGTCTGAATGGTCCTCTCTGACTGACCATCATTCTGAGGATGGAACGCAGTCTTGAAGTGCAAACTCGTCCCCAAGGCAGTCTGAATCTGTTGCCAAAATCTCGAGGTAAATCGCCCATCTCTATCTGAGACGATCGTCCTCGGTACACCATGGAGTCTCACTATCTGCCTAGTGTACTCCTCAGCTAATCTGCTCACTGGCCACGTTTCCCTAATAGGGATAAAACGTGCCGTCTTCGTCAGTCGGTCCACTATAACCCATATGGCATCAAAGCTCCTACTCGGTCTCATGCTAGTAACAAAATCCATGGTGACGTCCTCCCACTTCCTCTGTGGAACAAGAAGTGGATGGAGCTCACCTCCAGGTTTGCAATGCTCTATCTTGACCTGCTGGCAGGTCGCACACTGTGCCACAAATCTGGCCACATCGGGCTTCAACCCTCCCCACCAATATAAACGTCTCAAATCCTGATACATCTTACTCGTACCTGGATTTACAAATTAAGGTGTACAGTGAGCCTCCTGTAAAATCCTATGTCTCAACTCTGTATCAGCAGGTACACAAACGCAACCGCGGCGCCTCAATACTCCATCTGCTCCCAGTAGGAACTGTGGTGCCTCATCCCGAGACATCTACTCTCTGATCCTCATCAAGGTCGGGCAGGTCTCCTGCTTCTGTTGGATCTCACACAACAGATAAGGTAGAACCTCTAAATTACTCAGCCGGGCATCCTCATCAGGAAACTGGATGTCCAACTCTAGCCAGATAAAATCTCTTTGTAACTGTTGTTGAACTATCAGCCTCCCAATCGCCTGCTCTCGAGGCGTCTTCCTGCTCAGGGCGTCGGTGACAACGTTCGCCTTCCCCGGGTGATACAGAATCTCCAGATCAAAATCCTTGATCAGCTCAAGCCACCTACGCTGGCGGTTATTCAATTCCCGCTGCGTGAAAATGTACTTCAGACTTTGATGGTCTGTGAAGATCTGACATGTAACACCATACAGGTAATGTCTCCAGATCTTCAGTGCATGAACTATCGTTGCCAACTCCAGATCATGAGTCGGGTAATTCTCCTCATACGTATTCAGCTGTCTGGACGCATATGCAATCACTCTGCCTCGCTGCATCAACACACATCCCAAGCCTAGCTTGGATGCATCACTATATACTACAAAATCCTCAGTAGCCTCTGGCTGTGCCAAAACAGGAGCAGAATTCAGACGTCTCTTCAGCTCCTTAAAACTCTGCATACACTGATCATACCACACAAATCTAGTAGTCTTCCTCAGCAAACTCGTCAGTGGACGGGAAATCACAGAAAATCCCTCCACAAAGCGTCTGTAATAACCGGCTAGGCCAAGGAAGCTACGTACTTCCTTGACGTTCGTCGGTGTAGTCCATGCAGCTACTGCCTCTATCTTCGCTGGATCCATCTTGATCCCCTCGGCGGATACAATGTGACCCAGGAATGCTACCTCTGGCATCAAGAACTCGCACTTAGAGAACTTAGCATAAAGTTCTCTATCCCGTAAAACCTGCAACACAGTCCTCAGTTGTCCTGCATGCCCCTCTCTGCTGCGAGAGTACACCAGAATGTCATCTATGAAGACCACCACAAACTGATCCAAGAAGTCGATGAAGATACTGTTCATCAACTCCAAATAAACTGTTGGGGCATTCGTAAGCTCAAATGGCATCACTACAAACTCGTAGTGGCCATATCTAGTCCGAAATGTTGTCATGTGCACATCCTGCTCTCTCACCCTCAGCTGGTGATATCCTGAACGCAGATCAATCCTGGAAAACACAGTCGCTCCCTGAAGCTGATCTAACAAATCATCAATACGAGGCAGTGGATACTTGTTCTTTATGGTCACCTTGTTCAGCTCTTTGTAATCAATGCATAATCTTAGTGAACCGTCCTTCTTCCGTACGAAGAGGACAAGTGCTCCCCATGGGGATACGCTAGGGAGAATGAAGCCCTTCTCATCCAACTCCTCGAGTTGCTTCTTCAGCTCCAGCATCTCGACAAGCGCCATCTGGTATGGGGCCTTCGAGATCGGTCTCGTACAAGGCTCTAACTCAATACTGAAATCCACACTCCTCTAAGGCGGGAAACTAGACGGCTCAACAAATACATCTGCAAAATCACAGACAACTGGGATATCCTCTAATGCTGGAATTTCCCCCTCCTTCATGGCATAACACCAAAAGGCATCACAACCCTGTGCAATCAGCCTCGCTGCCCGTATCGCACTGATAACCATGCAAAATTTTCCAAGGTCCCAACCTCGGAAAACCTCTATCTGTCCTAACTCGGTAGATAGGGTAACCGTCCTCCAACCTACATCTAAGACTGCCTGATGCCTATCCATCCAATCCATACCTAGAATGACTTCTTCATGCACTAATGGCATGACAAAGAAGTCCACAAGAAAAACACGGGTCCCTACAGTAATGGGACAGTCACGAATCTCACGGTTACCTCTGACCCTACTACCATCAGGTAACCCTATACTAAAGGGTATCCCCTCAGTCGTATCTAGACTCAAATGATCCACGCAGGCATCAGAAATAAAAGAATGCGTAGCACCTGTATCAAATAAGACTCTAACAAGTAAACCATGAATCAGAATGGTACTTGTAGCAGTCGGTGCAGCTGGCTCCTCTGCACTCCTAAGCTCAAAGACTCGACCTTGTGGGCCTCTGGTATCAGTGGTGCTCCCACCACGACCTCTGCCTCTACTCGGCCCAGGAGCAGATCCTTGAGTCGTAGGGCGATCTGGGACTCTCTGCTGTCCTTGTGTCTGCTGCTGCTGAGGTGGCCTCTGCCCACTTCCCGCTACACTAGCAGGGGAAGAACCCTGTTGAGATGAAGCTCCGCCTTGTCGGCAGTAAACAACTTTGTGACCCTGCCTACCACAAGTGTAGCAAGTCACTAGTGGCATCGTGCACTCGGGCCTCATATGTCCTCGATCACCACAGTTAAAACACTGACGTCCCTTATCTGCAACCGGTGCAGATGAGGGGTGACTTTGGCGTCTCTGACCACGCCAAACACTAGCAGCACCACCAGTACCACTCGCCTGCCCTGTACGCTGCCTCTTCTAAGACCCTCCGGTCTGAGATGCTCTCCTCTGACCAGCTCTCTCCCTCTCATAGTCGGAAGCTCTATCTTGATAATCAACCAAGGTCTCACAGTGAGATCCCGCCATGTAGGTCCGGGTATTATCCCTCAGTCGTCGGGAAAACAGATATACATGCTGATCTGCAGGAGGTGCAGCTGGACCCAACAATGTCAGCTCCTCCTGGAACCTCCTGATAGCCTCAGAGACTAGTACATCCTCAAACCCAGCCTCCATAAAATCCCGCAGTTTCTCCCTCCTCAGTGAGGCAGGGAAAAAACGCTCTCTTATCATAGTCGTCATACGTTCATAACTAGTAACCTGACCCCGTACTGATCTCCACCAGTGCTGTGCCAAGTCCCGGAATAAATTCTACACCAGCTCGATTTGTTTGTCCACTGGACATCGAATGGACTCCACAGTTGAGTCCACATGCCCAATCCAAAGCTCAACCTCTAACCCCACCTTCCCAATGAAAGGGGGTACACCCATGTGATGGAATGCCTTCAACCAGGTATCTGGTCTAGGCCCTCGATGCTCCTCTCAAACCTGAGGAATCTGAGCAGCATGTGCCTGTACAACTGGCACCTAAGTCACTCCGTGGGATCTCTTAGATGGTCCCTCCTGTGCTTGTAAATCTAGGGCACGTCTACCGGCTATTGTGGCCTCCTCTATTCGTCTGATATAAGCTCGGAACTCTGATGCCCCCATGGAGACACGATCAGAATCACCAGAATGGGCTCTCTGTGACCCCTGTCTCTCAGCTGCACCGTTCCCAGTCTCAGGAACGGAACTCTCAGCAACCTCCTCATGTATCTCTCCCGCTGCCTGTGAACCACCAGCAGGAGTCCTACCTCGTCTTCAACCTAGAGGGGTCTACCCCTACCTCGTTCAACTGGAGGTAAGGCTCTAGTCTGAACCATCTGCAGAAGACGTAAACCTAACTTAGAAGGCTATATATATGCCATATGTATAGATATATATCAAATCAATCACAACAGAATATCTATATATCTATATTGTCGAGATCTTCAGAGGGACGACGACTCACGTACACGGTATCCCAAAACATTTGTACTCATTTCAAAACCAAAACCTTTTGAAAAGTCAAACCCCTTTCGGGTTCTTTTTATTTATCTATTCGACCTATATCGCAGATTACAAGTGTCATTGTTGTCAACATGGGCTTTGATACCAACTTTGTAATACCCCAAATCCGTAGGACTCGAGGTGCTACTGGGCTAGGATCTCACAATGGATCCTGACCCTAGCCTGACAACAAGTTCACTGAATCTTACAACAAGGCACCAATAGATTAAAACAAAACATAAAACTGATATATATATATATATATATATATATATATATATATATATATATATATATATATATATATATATATATATATATATATATATATATATATCAAAAAGTAATACAGAGTAACCGCTGAGTAAAAAATCAAAGTATATATCCGTACAACATAAAAACCCATATCCCTTGATATCGCCCCAGTGTACGGAGCCCTCAGCGGATCACCCCTCTGGATCACTCTGCAGCTCTCCTAAACTGCAAAGGATGTACAACACGGTATAAAACCGTTAGCTAACCATACACATATGTAAGAAGATGCTAGAGCACAATCACGCATCAGGAATCATAACACATCATCATGCTTTCATACATTACCCGGTTTATTATCTTTATAAAGTCCAATCACTTAAACGTATATATATATATATATATATATATATATATATATATATATATATATCAATATGAACATATGTGACATGAGATATGTATATAAATCTCGCCTCTACGTGCAATAGCTAGATGGAGTGGTATCAGCGCACCTTCCGGTATACCATAAGGAGTGGCCAGTGCCCTTCCCGTATACCAGATCTAACTAGCTTACAAAGAACTTTCCAGACTCCACTACGGGATGAAAGGTAAGTTGTCACAACCACTACAATGGGCGGTCAATATAACATAGGTCGGTAATGAACCATATCGCATGCTATAAAGCATATAACAAACACCACTCATGCACACATCCAATATAAGGATGGTAGCTAAGTAAGTCCTATGGACTTACCTCAACCTCAGTAGGTCTCAACCACGATCAATCCTCAACACGGTCCACTCCAAACTGGAGGACAACACTGCCTAATAACAAGGCATAACAATATATTACACTCATATCCATCAAAAGGGTCACACCTAGACCCAAGGGATCCATAAGGATCATATACTAATTCATAAACCTCAAAGCCATAACCGGCATACAGATATATCACATCCTCATCATTCTATCCTCATACACGTACCTAACATGCTACTAACCCGCCCATACTAGGAAAAGAAAGGATCTACCTAACTTTAGGTAGACCCGGGACAAGACGCACCTGCGTAACAAGAGAGACGCAGGGGCGGAACAGGAAACCCGCAGGCGCGGCAAGACTCAGCCGCAGGCACAGTGACAAAGGCCGCAGGTGACGCAGACACGGCCTTGTGGAACGGCTTCCGCAGGGGCGGCGGCTTCCAGGCGCGGGGGCGGCGACAGTGCAGAGTGTGTTCCCGCAATTCCTCTTCGGCTCTTCACGTGATCAAATCACGTCTTCTCTCATCCAAAACCAAACACATACATATACATACACATTTCAACATCAATCTATGTTCAATTCATCTACTCTTAAGCTAAGGAAGGAAGAACAAGAAAGAAAGAAAGAAAGAAAGAAGAAACAAGGGCTCACCTCTACTGTTGGACTAGGCAAGGACAAGCTCCACAACCACAACTCAGCTGGCTTCCAAGCTCAGCAACCACATCTACCATCATCAACATCAACAAGAACACACAACTCTTTCAACTCTAAGGAAGAACAAGATCAAGATCAAGATGGAGAGAAGGAGAAGCAAGAAGGATGTGAATTGGCTGGGAAAGGAAATGAAATTGAGCCCTTGCTCAGCAAGGTAAGACGAAAGAAGTAAGGGAGAGAGTAAAGCATGAGTCAACCGGTCAACAAAACCGGCTGCAGCCGCAGGAAACCGTGGGGGCGGTTCCCTGGGCCACGGGAGCAGAAACCCGCTGGGGCCGCATACAAGCCCGTGGGGGCAGCTAAGGTAAAAACTAGTGCCAAAATACTAATGCTATTACAATATTGTTGGTTGGGACCTAAAATTAAGTTTGTTTTTATCATAGGGTCTTAGGTTCGGAAAGGCTAAACACCCGAAAACCTTAAGAAACTTGTAATTAGGTGGTTGTTTAAAAACAAGTTCATAGGGAGATTTATAGTGGAGTATGGGAGTGGGTAATCGGTTTATGATATAGGTTGCGGTTTCAAAGGAAAAATCCCAAAACCGGAGAGGCAATGAGGAGTGTTTTAATAAGGTCAAACCCATATCAACAATTCGACGATGTCGAGATTCAACCGACCCATTTTGTTGATGAGAATATGGACAAGTTAACTGGTGGGTGATACCCAACTTTTGGAAGAGAGGAATTAATGGTTTGAATTTGGAACCACCATCGGTTTGGACGGAAATAATTGTAGTGGACAAAAGATTAGTGACAAGGGTAATGAAATTTGTGACAACTGGTGTGACTGAAGATTTATTTGGTAGGGGAAAAAGCCAAATAGACTGGGAATAATCATCAACAATAGAAACATAATATTTGTGTCCCTTAAATGACATAGTGTTACTTGGTCCCCAAACATCTAAGTATAAGAGTGAAAGAACCTTATCACTTCTTGATGGGCATGACGGATGTGGGAGCGCATGAGCCTTAGCCCAAAAGCAAGAAGTGCATCCATCAGCTGGGAAAATTCGGCTTGTGTTTGGGGTTGTGACTTGGGTGATAACAGATCTAACAATGGGCTTTAAAGCATGCCCTAAATGATGATGCCAAAGGTTGCCTTGTTGAATGACGGTAATGGTGAAGTTGTGGAGATGGTTAATCAATGGAGGTTGGCAACACGTATAGACGGTTCTCAACGGGTCCTCGAAGAAGAGGCTTGTGAGTCTTGATATCCTTCACAAGAAAGAACTGTGAGTGAAATTCGAAATAGACCGAATTATCTACACAAAACGATGGACAAAGAGCTAATTTTTCGTAAGTAATGTAGTATGAAGAAGGTGTGATAAAACCAAATTGCGCGAGGGAGAATGAATTAGAGAGGAACCCTGATGCTGAATGGGGATAGTCGACCCATCTCCAAGCGAAACTGTATATGTTCCTTGCTAGGGATAACTGTCGAGCCTCAAATTTGACTGATCAGGTGTGTAATGATGAGTTGCTGCAGTGTCTGGGTACCACGAAGTTGTTGTGGTGTTTGCCTGAAACGATTGTGATGGAGGGAGAGCATAGGAATGGTCGAACCCGTGCCAGCAAGCAAGAGTTGTGTGACCAGGTTTGTGGCACACCTGACAAATGGGTCTGGTGTCGGGAGTGCCAAGAAAATTTTGTTGAGGGTTTGTAGCAGGGCTTCTTCGTCAATCTCGTCCTCGTCCTCTTCCATTGTTGTGTCCATTGCCATTTCGTCCACCATTGTTGTTGTTGGAGCAATTTTGGGATCCTCTGCCTTGTGTCTGGTGTAGTTAGCTTCCATGGAAGCATTTGTGTTGTTAACAAAGGGTGGGGTAGAGAGTAACGCTGTGTTTTGGCGGGCTATGCGAGACTCATGAGTCAGTAGGTGAGACAAGATTTGGGAGGGAGAAGGGAGTATAACTTGAGTAGACAGGCTTGTGACAATGGAGTCGTAGTCAGGACCAAGCCCAGCAAGCAAGAAACTGATAAACTCTGTATCAGAGATAGCTTGTCCTGCAGTTGAGAGGGAGGAAACAAGGTTTTTGGCCTTGTCGTAGTACTCAGTGATGGAGGAATCTGCCTTGCAAAGAGAGACAAGTTGGAGTCTGGTTTGAACAATTTTAGCACTAGAAACTGAGGCAAAAAGAGAATCAAGATGTTCCCAAGCCTCTGCAGAAGTTTTGTAGTCTAAAACTTGTGCAAGAATGGGTTCAATCAAGGAACAAGTAAGGATGGCCAAAACAAATTGGTCTTTAGAGACCCAATCCGTGTATTCTTTGGACTGAGAAGGGTTAGGGGGATTTCTCAGGACAAGGTTTGGATCTGTCAACATACTCAAATAAGTTTTGAGCTCCCAAAATAGGGGATATCTGAGCTTTCCAGAGAGGAAAGTTCTCAGAGGTGAGCTTAGAGGTAATGAAGGAGGAGATGGAAGAAAGAGAAAAGTTATGTGAACGATTTTCAGCCATTGATGGCCTGTGTTTGAAAGAAAAGTTTTTTGTGTTTGTGGCGTTGGCCGTTATGGCTCTGATACCATAATGGAAGACAGTGTTTGTGGAAAGATATATTGTTTGTCTTATTCATTTCATAGGAATTATGCATACATATATAGACAAGCATATCAGAAAGCATTGACAGATTGAGCCATATAAGATGGGCTCTCAACTATGGGCTAATTGTCCTAGTAGGCATTATGCAGATATTTATAATAGACTAAGTATCCGTTTGGTTGGAGTGATGGAATGGAAACGGAATGGAATCGGTTAAGGGAAAAGAATGGAAATGGAAATGGTTAGGTTAGTTTCATGTGTAAAAAAACCTCTAAACAAACATAGTTTTTGATTGATTCGGAATCATTCCGTTACCGGGATTGATTCCTAGCGATACCAAACGAGCCCTAAATATGATTGGTTTGTTTCCTTGCATTTTCCCCACCTCTACGGGTAGTGGTTTTCTCCTTTTTTTCATGTTCACATTTTACACTTATGATGGCACTTCTTATGCCATTGTTGATGCCTTGATGGTGCACGATTTGTAGGATTATTTGCCTGTACAAGATATTTGTATAGAAATATGTTTGCTTTTGCTTATGGTGATGGGAGTTTCAGAAGATTAACCTCCTTAATTATTTGCATGTACAAGAACATAATTATATCTTTGCTATAGACATAGGCTAAATAAATGTGTGATAAATCTAGGGTTTTATAAACCCACAAATGTTGGTGGGAGAACCACACTTACTATTAATATTGTTGACCCTTTATATAGGGAATTACAATTGATAATATAATTATTGTTTCCTAATATGCCCCCACAGTTGAAGCGGGAGTTTTCGAACGCTGAAAACTGAACAAAGATAATTAAAGAGGAAATAACATTTTTTTTTAAAGTTATGCAATGACGTGGAAGATAGCAAGAAGTTGTTGCATTGAAGACACCAACTTTGTATGGGCTGAGCCGGAGTTTATGTTCGGGCAAAAGTTGATCCCGATAGTGTTTGTTGGACGATGTCAATCTGACTTAGTTGCTTCGGATGAATCCGGTGTTGCTCTCGGGCGAGCCGATGATGCTTTCATACAATATTGAAGTTGTTGCGTTCGGATGAGACCGAATTTAGTTCGGGAGAATACCAATGCTTGAAGGTTAGAAGTTGGACTAAGCCGATGTGGATAGAGATCCGGATAATGCCGGCTTTAAGTTGATGGAAGGTAGTGATGGACATGGCCATGGAAGTATGACACATGTATATGTTGGATCGGGTCCCGTTAGGCAAAAAGCTCGGATACCATGATAGATCTAGGGTTTGATAAACCCACAAATGTTGGTGGGAGAACCACACTTATTATTAATATTGTTGACCCTTTATATAGGGAATTACAATCATATAAAAGGAATATAAAAGATAACGTAAGATCAATAATAACCTAAAATATAATTATATTATCACTAACTGATAATATAATTATTGTTTCCTAATAATGTGTAAATGTTGTTTTGTGCCTGTTAATATGCATTTCTTTGCTGACAAGAGATTTTGTGGGAATTTCGAGCAGGTAAAATGCATCTTGAGGGAAAGCGCGTAGCTCCAGATACCCGAAAAGGACTCATTCGCGTAACGAGGGTAATGTTAAAGACCTTTGCTTATAGTTAATCTTCTAAATAAGATTTGCTAACAAGAGATTTGTTATGCCCTTGTTTGATGCCTTGATGGTGCACGATTTGTAAGATTATTTGCCTGTACAAGATATTTGTGAGGAAAAGTGTTTTCTTTTGCTTATAGTGATGGGGTTTTCAGAAGATTAACCTCCTCAACTATTTTGTATTTGTAGATTTGCTTGAAGAATGTGTAAGAGCCTTAGTCTTTCGGACCGAGTTTTGTCGTTAACAAGAGATTTGTTATGCCCTTGTTTGATGCCTTGATGGGGTTTTCAAAAGTGTTTTCTTTTGCTTGGATGATCACAACTGTGGAGGTGAGCTCCTTGCTCCTCCTTCCCTTCTTTCTTTCTTCTTATTCTTCCTTAGCTTAGGATTAGATGGTTTGATCATAGATTAATGTTGGAATGTGTATGTATATGTATGTGTGTGAATTTGGATGAGAGAAGACGTGATTTGATCACGTGAAGAGCCGAAGAGAAGCCGCGAGATCGCTTTCTGCATCGTCGCTGCCCCCGCGCCTGGAAGCCGCCGCCCCTGAGGAAGTCGTGCCGCAGCGCCCACACCTTGCCTACGTTGCCTGCGTTGCCTGCGTCCCTTGTCACCGCGCCTGCGGCTGCTCCCTGCCGCGCCTGCGGGTTGTCTATTCCTCCCCTGCGTCCCTTGATCACGCAGGTGCGTCTTGTCCCGGGACTACCTATAGTGGGGTAGCTCCTTTCCTTTCTTAGTATGTGGGACTTAGTACCATGCTAGGTATCGGATGTAGATGAGTATGATATAGATATGCCGGTTACGTCTTTGAGGTTTACGATTTGGACATGATCCTTATGGATCCCTTGGGTCTAGGTGTGACCCCTTTGTGTGATAGGAGTTTGATATATATATGTATGCCTTGTATAGGCCATGTTGTCCTCCAGTTTGGAGTGGACCTGAGTGAGAGTTGATCGTAGTGATACTACTTTTGAGGTTGAGGTAAGTCCATAGGACTTATTTAGCTACCATCCTTATATTGGATGTATGCTTGAGTGGTGTTTGTTATATGCTTTATAGCATGCGATATGGTTCATTACTGACCTATGTTATATTGACCGCCCATTGTAGTGGTTGTGACAACTTACCTTTCATCCCGTAGTGGAGTCTGGGAAGTTCTGTGTAAGCTAGTTAGTTCCGTTATACGGGAAGGGCACTGACCACTCCTCATGGTATACGGGAAGGTGCGCTGATACCACTCTAGCTAGCTATTGCACACAGAGGCGAGGATTATATTCATTCCTCGTGTCACATATTTTCATATACCGATTTATATACTCTTGAGTGCTTAACGTTATAAATATAATAAACCGGGTAAATGTGTGATATCATGATGATGTGTTAATATTATTGATATGTGTTTGTGCTCTAGCATTTTCTTATATATGTGTATGATTAGCTAACGGTTTTATACCATGTTGTAGATCCTTTGCAGGTTAGGAGAACTGCAGAGTGATCTAGAGGGGTGATCCGCTGAGGGCTCCGTATACTGGGCGATATCGTGGGATATGGGATATATTTGATGTACGGTTATGTACTTTGATTTTGTACTCAGCGGTTACTCTTTATTACCTTTTTGATATATATATATATATATATATATATATATATATATATATATATATATATATATATATATATAAGTTTTATGTTTTGTTTCAATCTATTGGTGCCTTGTTGTAAGATTCAGTGAACTTGTTGTCAGGCTAGGGTCAGGATCCATTGTGAGATCCTAGCCCAGTAGCACCTCGAGTCCTACGGATTTGGGGTGTTACAAAGTTGGTATCCGAGCCCAGGTTGACAACAATGACACTAGTATTCTGCAATAAAGTTCGAATAGATAAATAAACAGAACCCGAAAGGGGTCTGACTTTTCAAAAGGTTTTTGTTTTGAAATGAGTACAAATGTTTTGGGATATCGTGTACGTGAACCATCGCCCCTCTGAAGATCTTGACAATATAGATATATATAGATATTCTGTTGTGATTGATTTGATATATATCTATACATATGGCATATATATAGCCTTCTAAGTTAGGCTTACGTCTTCTACACATGGTTAAAACTAGAGCCTTACCTGCAGCTAGACGAGGTAGAGGTAGACCCCCTCTAGGAAGAGGACGAGGTAGGACTCCTGCTGGTGGTTCACATGCAACGGGAGAGATACATGAGGAGGTTGTTGAGAGCGTCGTTCCTGAGATTGGGAACGGTGCAGCTGAGAGACAAGGGACACAGAGAGCCCAGTCTGGTGATTCTGATCGTGTCTCCATTGGAGATCCGAGTTCCGTGTTTACGTTAGACGAGTAGAGGAGGCTACCAGAGCTGATAGACGTGCCCCAAATTTACAGGCACATGAGGGACCATCTGAGAGGTCCCACGGGGTTACACAGGTGCCGGCTGTACAGGCACTGGCTGCTGAGATTCCTCAGGTTCGGGAGGATCATAGAGGGCCTAGACCAAACACTTGGTTGAAGGCTTTCCATCAGATGGGTGTACCCCCTTTCACTGGGAAGGTGGGGTTAGAGGTTGAGCTTTGGATTGGAAATGTGGACTCAGCTCTAGAGTCCAGTAGATGTCCAGTAGACAGACAGATCGAGCTGGTGCAAACTTTATTCAGGGACTTGGCACAACACTGGTGGAGATCAGTACGGGGTCAGGTCAACAATTATGATCAGATGAGGACCCTGATTAGAGAGCGTTTCTGCCCTGCCTCACTGAGGAGGGATAAACTACGAGATTTTGTTGAGGCTGGGTTTGAGGATGTACCAGTCTCTGAGGCCATCAGGAGGTTTCAGGAGGAACTGGTATTATTGGGACCAGCTGCATATTCTGCAGATAAGCACGTCTATCTCTTTTCCCAACGATTGAGGGATACTACCCGGACCTATATGGAGGATTTCCACTGTGAGTCTCTGATGGATTATCAGGACAGAGCTTCTGACTATGAGAGGGAGCGAGCTAGACAGAGGAGAGCTTCTAAGACCGGAGGGTCTGAGAAGAGGCAGCGTACAGGGCAAACCAGTGGTACTGGTTGTGCTGCTAGTGGTTGGCGTGGTCAAAGACGCCAGAGTCAGCCCTCATCTGCACCGGTTGCAGATAAGGGATGTCAGTGTTTTAACTGTGGTGATCCAGGACATAGAGGCCCGAGTGCACGAGGCCACTAGTGACTTGCTACAAATGTTGTAGGCAAGGTCACGGAGTTGTTTACTGCCGCCAGGGCGGAGCTTCATCTCAGCAGGATTCTTCCCCTGCTAGTGTAGTGGAAGGTGGGCAGAGGCCACCTCAGCAGCAACAGACACAGGGACAACAGAGAGTCCCAGATCGCCCTACGACTCAGGGATCTGCTCCTGGGCTGAGTAGAGGCAGAGGTCGTGGTGGGAGCACCACTGATACCAGAGGTGTGAGAGCCTTAGTGTTTGGAGCCGTTTTTGGCCTTAGCTGCCCCTGCGGGTCTGTGAGGCCGCCCCTGCGGTTTCCGGCGGCTGCAGCCGGTTTTGTTGACTCCTTTGACCCGTGCTTTACCTTTGCCTTACCTCTTCCGTTTTACCTTGTTGAGCAAGGGTTTCATCACATTTCCAATCCAGCCTTCACGTCCTCCTTGCTTCTCCTTCTCCTTCTCCTTCTTTATCTTGTGTTTGGTTTCCCTTGAGTTAGTAAGATAGTTATGGTGGTGGATGTTTATGTTGATGCTAGTGATTGATCTTCTGAGCTTGAGAGCTAGCGTAGGTGTTGTCTTGGAGAAGTTTCGTGCCTAGGCCACAGTTGTGGTATGTCTTCCTTGCTTCTTCATTCTTTCTTCTTCCTTGTTCTTCTTTCCTTAACTTAGATTAGATGTTTGGACATAGGGTGATGTTGGAATGTGTATGTTGTTGCATGTGTGTGACTTTGGTTGAGAGAAGACGTGAATTGATCACGTGAAGAGTGAAAGAAGACTCGCGGGGCTACGTTCTGCGCTGTCGCCGCCCCCGCACCTGGAAGTCGCCGCCCCTGCAGAAGCCGTGCCGCAGCGCCCGCGCCAGCGCCTGTGCCGTGCCTGCGTTTTCCTGCAGCCTTGTCACCGCGCCCGCGGCTGAGTTCCGCCGCGCCTGCGGGTTGCTTGCTCCGTCCCTGAGTCCCTTGTGTCACGCATGTGCGTCTTGTCCCGGATCTACCTAAAGTTAGGTAGATCCTTTCCTTTCCTAGTATGAGTGGTAGTAGCATGCTAGGTGTCGGATGTTGATGAGTATGATATAGATATGCCGGTTACGGCTTTGAGGTTTACGAGTTGGATATGATCCTTATGGATCCCTTGGGTCTAGGTGTGACCCTTTGTGTGATAGGAGTTTGATATATATGTATGCCTTGTATAGGCCGTGTTATCCTCCAGTTTGGAGTAGACTGAGTTGAGGGTTGATCTAGTTGAGACAACTACGAGGTTTAGGTAAGTCCGTGGGACTTACTTAGTTGCCATTCCTATATAGGATGTGTGCATGAGTGGTGTTTGTTATATGCTTTATAGATTGCGTTATGATGGTCACCGACCTATGGTATATTGTTTTCCCATTGTAGGGCCTTGATAACTTGCCCTTTCATCCCGCCGGGAGTCTGGGAGGTTCTTTGTAGGCAGGCCAGACCTGGTAAACTGTTCGGGCACTCTCCATTCCCTTAAGGTACACGGGGAGGTGTTCTAGGCACCATTCCAGCTAGCTATTGGACCAAGAGGGGAGGATTATATATACCTCGTGTCACATATGTTTATATGGATATATATACGAGTTGGTTGCTGGACTTTATAAAGATAATGAATCTGGTAAATGTGAGATATCATGTTGACGTGTTTAGTATTATTTGATGTGTGTTTGTGCTCTGCATCTCTTATATATGTGTATGGTTAGCTAACGGTTTTATACCGTGTTGTAGATACTTTGTAGGACAGGAGAATTGCAGAGTTATCCAGAGTGGGTGATCCGCTGAGGGGCTCCGTACACTGGGGCGTTATCGGGGATATGGGTTCTTTTGTTGTACAGTGTGGTTTTATTTGTACTCAGCGGTACATTGTAGGCAGGCTAGGGTCAGGATCCATTGTGAGATCCTAGCCCAGTAGCACTCCGAGTCCTATGGATTTGGGGTGTTACAAAGTTGGTATCAGAGCCCAGGTTGACAACAATGACACTAGTAATCTGCGATAAAGGTCGAATAGATACCGTGTACGTGAGCCATCGCCCCTCTGAAGACCTCGACAGTGTAGATATATATATATAGATATTTTGTTGTGATTGATTTGATATATATCAATACATATGGCATATATATATAGCCTTCTAAGTTAGGTTTACGTCTTCTACAGATGGTTCAAACTAGAGCCTTACCTGCAGCTAGACGAGGTAGAGGTAGACTCCCTCTAGGTAGAGGACGAGGTAGGACTCCTGCTGGTGGTTCACATGCAGCGGAAGAGATCCACGAGGAGGTTGCTGAGAGTGCCGTTCCTGAGACTGGGAACGTTGCAGCTGAGAGGTAGGGGCCACAGAGAGCCCAGACTGGAGAGTTTGATCGTGTCTCCATGGAGGGACCAGCCTTCCGCGAGTACATTCGACGTGTTGAGGAGGTTGCCAGGGCAGGTAGGCGTGCCCCTGATATGCCAGCACAGGAGGGATCATCTGAGAGATCCTATGCAGTTACACAAGTGCCAGCTACACCGGCACCTGCCGCTGAGATTGCTCGAGCTACATAGGAGCATAGAGGGCCTGGACCAGACACTTGGTTGAAGACTTTTCATCAGATGGGAGTACCCCCTTTCACTAGGAAGGTGGGGTTAGAGATGGAGCTTTGGATAGGACATGTAGACTCAGCTCTGGAGTCTATTAGATGTCCAGCTGACAGGCAGATTGAGTTGGTGCAGACCTTGTTCAGAGATTTGGCACATCACTGGAGGTTTGTACGAGTACAGGTTACTAGTTATGAGCAGATGAGGACTCTGATCCGAGAGCGTTTCTGCCTTGCCTCGTTGAGGAGGGAGAAGCTGCGAGACTTTGTTGAGGCTGGGTTCAAGGATGCATCGGTCTCAGAGGCCATTAGGAGATTTCAGGAGGAGCTGGCATTGCTGGGTCCAGCTGCACCTTCTGCAGATCAGCATGTGTATTTGTTTTCCCGACGTCTGAGGGATACTACCCGTATCTATATGGCGGGTTTTCACTGTGAGACCTTGGTCGATTATCAGGACCGGGCTTCTGATTATGAGAGAGAGAGAGCTAGCCTGAGGAGAGCTTCTCAGACCGGAGGGTCTGAGAAGAGACAGAGGACTGGGCAAACCAGTGGTACTTGTGGAGCTGTAGGTTCAGGGCGAGGCCAGAGTCGCCAAAGTCATCCTTCATCTGCACCGGGTGCAGATAAGGGAGTGTAGTACTTCAGCTGCAGTGAGTATGGGCATATGAGATCAGAGTGTACGAGGAAGCCGGTGACCTACTTCACTTGTGGCAGACCTGGTCATAGAGCTACCTTTTGTAGACGAGGGAGAGCTTCATCTCAGCAGGGTTCTTCCCCTGCCAGTGTAGCGGGAGGTGGGCAGAGGCCACCTCAGATGCAACAGACACCGGGACAGCAGAGAGTCCCCGATCGCCCTACGACTCAAGGATCTGCTCCTGAGCCGAGTAGAGACAGAGGCCGTGGTTGGGGCACCACTGATACCCGAGGCCCACTGGGCCGAGTTTTTGAGTTGAGGAGTGCAGAGGAGCCAACTGCACCTACTGCTACAGGTACCATTCTGATTCATGGTTTACTTGTTAGAGTTTTATTTGATACTAGTGCTACGCATTCTTTTATTTCTGATGCTTGTGTAGAGCGTCTTGGTTTAGATACAGTTGAGGGGATACCCTTTAGTATAGGGTTACCCGATGGTAGTAGGGTCAGAGGTACCCATGAGATTCGTGACTGTCCCATTTCTGTAGGGACCCGTGTTTTACTAGTTGACTTCTTTTTCATGCCGTTAGAGCATGAGGAAGTTATACTAGGTATGGATCGGATGGATAGACATTCTACGGTCTTAGATGTAGGTAGGAGGACTGTTACCCTCTCTACCGAGTTAGGTCAGATAGAGATTTTCCGAGGTTGGGACCTTGGAAAATCTGGCATGGTTATCAGTGCGATACGGGGCTGCGAGACTGATTGCACAGGGTTGTGATGTCTTCTGGTGTTATGCCATGAAGGAGGGGGAGAGTCCAGCATTAGAGGATATCCCAGTTGTCTGTGATTTTACTGATGTTTTTGCTTAGCCGTCCAGTTTGCCGCCTCAGAGGAGTGTGGATTTCAGTATTGAGTTAGAGCCTGGTACGAGACCTATCTCGAAGGCCCCATACAGGATGACGCCTGTCGAGATGCTGGAGCTGAAGAAACAACTTGAGGAGCTGGCTGGGAAGGGCTTCATTCGCCCTAGCGTGTCCCCATGGGGAGCACTTGTCCTCTTCGTACGGAAGAAGGACGGATCGTTGAGACTGTGTATTGATTACAGAGAGCTGAACAAGGTGACCATCAAGAACAAGTATCCTTTGCCACGTATTGATGACTTGTTAGATAAGCTTCAGGGAGCGATAGTGTTCTCCAGGATTGATCTGCGTTCCGGGTATCACCAGCTGAGGGTGAGAGAGCAGGATGTGCATAGGACAGCATTCAAGACCAGATATGGACACTACGAGTTTGTAGTGATGCCATTTGGACTTACGAATGCCCCAACCGTCTTTATGGAACTGATGAACAGTATCTTCATCGACTTCCTGGATCAGTTTGTGGTGGTTTTCATTGATGATATTCTGGTATACTCTTGCAGTGGAGAGGAGCATGCAGGACATCTGAGGATTGAATTACAGGTTTTACGGGATAGAGAACTTTATGCTAAGTTCTCTAAGTGCGAGTTTTGGATGCCAGAGGTAGCATTCTTAGGTCACATTGTATCCGCCGAGGGGATCAAGGTTGATCCGGCAAAGATAGAGGCAGTAGCTGCATGAACTACACCGACGAACGTCAAGGAAGTACGTAGCTTCCTTGGCCTAGCCGGTTATTACAAACGCTTTGTGGAGGGATTTTCTGTAATTGCCCGTCCATTGACGAGTTTGCTGAGGAAGACTACCAGATTTGTATGTTCTGATCAGTGTATGCAGAGTTTCGAGGAGCTGAAGAGACGTCTGACTTCTGCTCCTGTTTTGGCACAGCCAGAGGGTACAGAGGATTTTGTGTATACAGTGATGCATCCAAGCTAGCCTTGGGATGTGTGTTGATGCAGCGGGGCAGAGTGATTGCATATGTGTCTAGACAGCTGAAGACGTTTGAGGAGAACTACCCGACTCATGATCTGGAGTTGGCAGCGGTTGTTCATCACTGAAGATCTGGAGACATTATCTGTATGGTGTTACATGTCAGATCTTCACAGACCATCAGAGTCTGAAGTACATTATCACGCAGCGGGAATTGAATAACCGCCAGCGTAGGTGGCTCGAGCTGATCAAGGACTTTGATTTAGAGATTTTGTACCATCCAGGGAAGGCGAACGTTGTCGCCGACGCCCTGAGCAGGAAGACGCCTCGAGAGTAGGCGATTACGAGGCTGACAGTTCAGCATCAGTTGTAGAGGGATCTGATCTGGTTAGAATTGGACATCCAGTTTCCTGATGAGGATGCCCGGCTGAGTACTCTAGAGGTTCTACCTGATCTGTTGGGTGAAATCCAGCAGAAGCAGGAGACCTGCCCGACCTTGATGAGGATCAGAGAGTGGATGTCTCGGGATGAGGCACCACAGTTTCTTCTGGGAGTAGATGGAGTATTAAGACGCCGTGGTCGCGTCTGTGTACCTGCTGATGTAGATTTACGTCAGAGGATTTTATAGGAGGCTCATTGCACCCCTTACTCTATACATCCAGGTACGAGTAAGATGTATCAGGATCTGAGTCGTCTATATTGGTGGGGAGGGCTGAAGCCCGATGTGTCCAGATTTGTGGCACATTGTGCGACCTGCCAGCAGGTCAAGATCGAGCATTTCAGGCCTGGGGGTGAGTTCCATCCAATTCCTGTTCCACAGATGAAGTGGGAGGACGTCACCATGGACTTTGTGACTGGACTGAGGCTGAGCCGGAGTTTTGATGCCATCATGGTCATAGTTGACAGACTGACGAAGACGGCACATTTCATTCCTATTCGGGAGACTTGGCCGGTGAGCATATTAGCAGAGGAGTACACTAGGCAGATAATAAGACTCCATGGGGTACCGAGGATGATCGTCTCAGATAGAGATGGACGATTTACCTCGAGATTCTGGCAGCAGATTCAGACTGCCCTGGGGACGAGTTTGCACTTCACGACTGCGTTCCATCCTCAAACAGATGGTCAGTAAGAGAGGACCATTTAGACCCTGGAGGATATGTTGCGAGCTTGTGTGTTGGATTGGGGACAGGTGTGGACGGATCATCTCCCACTTGTTGAGTTCTCATACAACAACAGCTGGCATGCATCTATTGGGATGGCCCCATATGAGGCACTGTATGGACAGAGATGTCGTACCCCGTTATGCTGGGATGAGCAGAGCAGTGTTAGTGGTTTGGCACCTGATCAGATTCAGGATGATATGGCTCGAGTAGCACTGATTCGAGAGCGGATGCTGACTGCTCAGAGCCGTCAGAAGTCGTATGCTGATAGGAGGCGTAGACCTCTGGAGTTCAGAGTTGGACGTTTTGGCATTAAGGGGAAGTTGAGCCCCCGATATGTCAGACCGTTCGAGATTCTGGATCGAGTTGGGAGTGCAGCTTACAGATTAGCCTTGCCTCCGAGATTAGAGGGTGTTCACCATGTGTTTCATGTGTCTCAACTGAGGTAGTACATACCAGATCTGAGACACATTGTGAGTTATGAGGATTTGGTGGTTGAGCCGGACCACACTTTTGTTGAGCATCCGATTGAAGTCCTAGAACGAGGTATGAGACGCCTGCGCTCGAAGGACATACCTATGCTGAGGATAAAGTGGTCGAGACGAGGACCGGATGAGGATACATGGGAGACTAAGGATAGTATCCAGAGGAACTATTCAGAGTTCTATGCCGAGATAGATATACCTGTAGAATCTACGAGTAGATCTTAGTACGATCTTGGTGAGTGTTTGCTTATGTGCTTATATGCCATGCTGTGTTTATTTTCGTACTAGCTTGATATGATGTGTGATCTTATTAGATCTTGTTGTGCTAGTGCGATTGTTTATAGCTGGAGATGGTTTGTTCCTTCCTGCTAGTGTGATGCTGGTTGGCTAGAGATGGTTTTCCTCTATGCCCTGGATAGTGTTTGTACCTCGGGTTGTGAGTCCGAGTGGGTTGAGGATTTTACAAGTTATGGGACGAAACTTGTTTTTAGGGGGGTGAGGTGTGAGAGCCTTAGTCTTTGGAGCCGTTTTTGGCCTTTGCCGCCCCTGTGGGTCTATGAGGCCGCCCCTACGGCTCCTCTGTTGTTCCGCCCCTGCGGTTTCCGGCGGCTGCAGCCGGTTTTGTTGACTCCTTTGACCCGTGCTTTACCTTTGCCTTACTTCTTCCGTTTTACCTTGCTGAGCAAGGGTTTCATCACATTTCCAATCCAGCCTTCACGTCCTCCTTGCTTCTCCTTCTCCTTCTTGATCTTGTGTTTGGTTTCCCTTGAGTTAGTAACAGAGTTATGGTGGTAGATATTGATGTTGATGCTAGTGATTGATTTGCCGAGCTTGAGAGCTAGTGGAGGTGTTGTCTTGGAACAGTTTTGTGCCTAGGCTACACCTGTGGTATGTATTCCTTGCTTCTTCATTCTTTCTTCTTCCTTGTTCTTCTTTCCTTAGCTTAGGATTAGTTGTTTGGACATAGGGTGATGTTGGAATGTGTATGTTGTTGCATGTGTGTGACTTTGGTTGAGAGAAGACGTGTATTGATCACGTGAAGAGTGAAAGAAGACTCGCGGGGCTACGTTCTACACTATCGCCGCCCCCTCGCCTGGAAGCCGCCGCCCCTGCGGAAGCCGTGCCGCAGCGCCCGCGCCAACGCCTACGCCGTGCTTGCGTTTGCCTGTAGCCTTGTCACCGCGCCCGCGACTGAGTTCCACCACGCCTGCGGGTTGCTTGCTCCGCCCCTGAGTCCCTTGTGCCACGCAGGTGCGTCTTGTCCCGGATCTACCTAAAGTTAGGTAGATCCTTTCCTTTCCTAGTATGAGCGGTAGTAGCATGCTAGGTGTCGGATGTTGATGAATATGATATAGATGTGCCGGTTACGGCTTTGAGGTTTACGAGTTGGATATGATCCTTATGGATCCCTTGGGTCTAGGAGTGACCCTTTGTGTGATAGGAGTTTGATATTTATGTTTTGTATAGGCCGTGTTATCCTCCAGTTTAGAGTGGACTAAGTTGAGGGTTGATCCAGTTGAGACGACTACGAGGTTGAGGTAAGTCCGTGGGACTTACTTAGTTGTCATTCCTATATAGGATGTGTGCATGAGTGGTGTTTGTTATATGCTTTATAGCATGCGTTATGATGGTCACCGACCTATGGTATATTGTTTGCCCATTGTAGGGCCGTGATAACTTGCCCTTTTATCCCGCCGGGAGTCTGGGAGGTTCTCTATAGGCAGGTCAGACCTGGTAAACGGTTCGGGCACTCTCCATTCCCTTAGGGTACACGGGGAGGTGTTTCAGGCACCATTCCAGCTGGCTATTGGACCCAGAGGCGAGGATTATATATTCCTCGTGTCACATATGTTTATATGGATATATATACGAGTTGATTGCTGGACTTTTTAAAGATAATGAACCTGGTAAATGTGTGATATCATGTTGACGTGTTTAGTANGCAGTTTTAGATGTAGGTAGGAGGACTGTTACCCTCTCTACCGAGTTAGGCCAGATAGAGGTTTTCCGGGGTTGGGACCTTGGGAAGGCAAACATGGTTATTAGTGTTATACGGGCAGCAAGACTAATTGCACAGGGTTGTGATGCCTTCTGGTGTTATGCCATGAAGGAGGGGGAGAGTCCAGCTGTAGAGGACATCCCAATTGTTTGTGAGTTCACAGATGTTTTTGCTGAGCTGTCCAGTTTGCCGCCTCAGAGGAGTGTGGATTTTGGGATTGAGTTAGAGCCTGGTACGAGACCGATGTCGAAGACCCCATACCGGATTGCGCCTGTCGAGATGCTGGAGCTGAAGAAGCAACTTGAGGAGCTGGCTGAGAAGGGCTTCATTTGCCCTAGCGTGTCCCCATGGGGAGCACCTGTCCTCTTCGTACAAAAGAAGGACGGATCACTGAGGTTATGTATAGATTACAGAGAGTTGAACAAGGTGATCATCAAGAACAAGTATCCACTGCCTCGTATTGATGATTTGTTAGATTAGCTACAGGAGTGATTGTGTTCTCCAGGATTGATCTGCGTTCAGGATATCACCAGCTGAGGGTGAGAGAGTAGGATGTTCAAAGGACAGCATTTTGGACCAGATATGGCCACTACGAGTTTGTAGTGATGCCATTTGGGCTTACAAATGCCCCAGCCGTCTTTATGGAATTGATGAACAATATCTTCATCGACTTCCTGGATCAGTTTGTGGTGGTCTTTATAGATGACATTCTGGTATACTCTCGCAGTGGAGAGGAGCATGCAGGACATCTGAAGACTGTATTGGAGGTTTTGCGGGATAGAGAATTTTATGCTAAGTTCTCTAAGTGTGAGTTCTGGATGCCAGAGGTAGCATTCCTGGGTCATGTAGTATCAGCTGAGGGGATCAAGATGCTCCAACGAAGATAGAGGATGTAGCAGTTTGGACTACACCGACGAACGTCAAGGAAGTACGTAGTTTCCTTGGCCTAGCCGGTTATTACCGACGCTTTATGGAGGGATTTTCTGTGATTGCCCGTCCACTGACGAGTCTACTAAGGAAGACTACTAGGTTTGTATGGTCTGATCAGTGTATGCAGAGTTTTGAGGAGTTGAAGAGACATTTGACTTGTGCTCCTATTTTGGCACAGCCAGAGGGTACTGAGGATTTTGTGGTTTACAGTAATGCATCCAAGCTAGGCTTGGGATGTGTATTGATGTAGTGGGGCAAAGTGATAGCATATGCGTCTCGACAGCTGAAGACGTATGAGGAGAACTACCCGACTCATGATCTGGAGTTGGCAGCGGTAGTTCATGCACTGAAGATCTGGAGACATTACTTGTATGGCGCTACATGTCAGATCTTCACAGACCATAAGAGTCTGAAGTACATTTTCACGTAGCGGGAGTTGAATAACCTCCAGCGTAGGTGGCTCGAGCTGATCAAGGACTTTGATTTAGAGATTTTGTATCATCCAGGGAAGGCGAACGTTGTCGCCGACGCCCTGAGCAGGAAGACGCCTTGAGAGCAGGCGATTGCGAGGCTGACAGTTCAGCATCAGTTGCAAAGAGACTTGATCTGGTTAGAGTTGGACATCCAGTTTCCTGATGAGGATGCCCAGCTGCGTACATTAGAGGTTCTTCCTGATCTGTTGGGTGAGATCCAACAGAAGCAAGAGACTTACCCGATACTGCTGAGGATACGAGATAGGATGTCTCGGGATGAGGCACCACAGTTCCTGCTAGGAGCAGATGGAGTTTTGAGACGCCGCGGTCGCGTCAGTGTACCTGTTGATACAGAGCTGAGACAGAGGATTTTACAGGAGGCTCACGGTACACCTTACTCTGTATATCCAGGTACGAGTAAGATGTATCGGGATTTGAGACGTTTATATTGGTGGGGAGGGCTGAAGCCCGATGTGGCCAGATTTGTGGCACAGTGTGCGACCTGCCAGCAGGTCAAGATAGAACATTGCAGACCTAGAGGTGAGCTCCATCCACTTCCTGTCCCACAGAGGAAGTGGGAGGACGTCACCATGGATTTTGTGACCGGGCTGAGACTGAGCCGGAGTTTTGATGCTATCTGGGTTATTGTGGACAGATTGACGAAGACGGCACGTTTCATTCCTATTAGGGAGACGTGGCCGGTGAGCAGATTAGCTGAGGAGTACACTAGGCAGATAGTGAGACTCCATGTTGTACCGAGGACGATCGTCTCAGACAGATATGGACGATTTACCTCGAGATTCTAGTAGCATATTCAGACTACCCTAGGGACGAGTTTTCACTTTACGACTGCGACATCCTCAGACAGATGGTAAGTCAGAGAGGACCATTCAGACCTTGGAGGATATGCTGCGAGCTTGTGTGTTGGATTGGGGACAAGTGTGGACAGATCATCTCCCACTTGTTGAGTTCTCATACAACAACAGCTGACATGCATCTATTGGGATGGCTCCATATGAGGCACTGTATGGACAAAGATGTCGTACCCCATTATGCTGGGATGAGAAGAGCAGTGTTAGTGGTTTGGCACCTGATCAGATTCAGGATGATATGGCTCGAGTAGCACTGATTCGAGAGCGGATGCTGACTGCCCAGAGCCGTCAAAAGTCGTATACTAATAGGAGACGTAGACCTCTAGAGTTCAGAGTTGGAGCCCATGTGTAGCTGAGAGTGTCCCCGACACGAGGTGTTAGGCGTTTTGGCATTAAGGGGAAGTTGAGCCCCCGATATGTCGGACCGTTCGAGATTCTAGATCAGGTTGGGAGCGCAGCTTACAGATTAGCCTTGCCTCCTATATTAGAGGGTGTTCACCCTGTATTTCATGTGTCTCAGCTGAGGGAGTACATACCAGATCCGAGACACATCGTGAGTTATGATGATTTGGTGGTTGAGCCGGACCATACCTTTGTTGAGCACCCTATTGCAGTCCTAGAACGAGGTATGAGACGCCTGTGTTCGAAGGACATTCCTATGCTGAGGATATAGTGGTCGAGACGAGGACCTGTTGAGGCTACATGGGAGATTGAGGATAGTATCCAGAGGAACTATCCAGAGTTCTATGCTGAGTTAGATGCACCAGTACGATCACCGAGTAGATCTTAGTACTATCTTGGTGATTATTATGTGCTTATATGCTTATATGCTATGATGTGTTTATTTTCATACTAGCTTTGATGTGATTATGATCTTATTAGATCTTGTTGTGCTAGTATGATTCTTGTTTATAGCTGGAGATGGCTCTTTCTTCCATGCTATTGTGATACGTTTAAGATTTAGCTGGAGATGTTATTCCTCCATGTTATTTTGATGGACATAGTGTTGCTGGAGATGTTTTCCTCCATGCCTTTCTGTTATGATTATGATACGGCTAGAGATGTGATTCCTCTATGCCTTGTGATATGTTTATGGTTTGGCTAGAGATGGTTTTCCTCTATGCCTTGGATAGTGTTTTGTTGCTGGAGTTGATGAGTTCCTCCACGCTTGTGTTGAGGTTATAGAGAGAGTTGTACCTCGGCTTGTGAGTCCGAGTGGTTTGAGGATTTTACAAGTTTCGGGTTGAAACTTGTTTTCAGGGGGATGAGGTTTAAGAGCCTTAGTCTTTCGGACCGAGTTTTGTCCTTAGCCGAGATTGGCTTTGGCCGAGATTAGCCTTGCCTCACCCGCGGGCATGTTTGCCGCCTCTGCGGGTTTTCGCTCCCGCGGCCCAGGGAACCGCTCCCGCGGTTTCTTGCGGCTGTAGCCTGTTTTATTGACCAGTTGACCGTGCTTTATCTTTCACCCTTACTTCTTCCGTTTTACCTTGCTGAGCAAGGGTTCCATTTCATTCCTTTCACAGCCTTCCTACGTCCTCTTTGCTTCCTCATCCTTTTCCTTGATCTTGCTTGAGAATCTCTTGGAGTTTGCTAGAGTTTGGTGTGACTTGGTTTTGCTGGATGTTGTGTGCATGTTTGCTGAGCTTCAGAGGCCAGCTGAGAGTATGTTCTGTACTTCCTTGGATGATCACAGCTGTGGAGGTGAGCTCCTTGCTCCTCCTTCCCTTCTTTCTTTCTTGTTCTTCTTCCTTAGCTTAGGATTAGATGGTTTGATCATAGATTAATGTTGGAATGTGTATGTATATGTATGTGTGTGAATTTGGATGAGAGAAGATGTGATTTGATCATGTGAAGAGCCGAAGAGAAGCCGCGAGATCGCTTTCTGCATCGTCGCCGCCCCCGCTCCTGGAAGCCGCCGCCCCTGCAGAAGCCGTGCCGCAGCGCCCGCGCCTTGCCTGCGTCCCTTGTCACCGCGCTTGCGGCTGCTCCCTGCCGCGCCTGCGGGTTGTCTATTCCGCTCCTGCTTCCCTTGATCACGCAGGTGCGTCTTGTCTCGGGACTACCTATAGTGGGGTAGCTCCTTTCCTTTCTTAGTATGTGGGACTTAGTACCATGTTAGGTATCGGATGTTGATGAGTATGATATAGATATGCCGGTTACGGCTTTGAGGTTTACGAGTTGGACATGATCCTTATGGATCCCTTGGGTCTAGGTGTGACCCCTTTGTGTGATAGGAGTTTGATATATATATGTATGCCTTGTATTGGCCGTGTTGTCCTCCAGTTTGGAGTGGACCTGACTGAGAGCTGATCGTAGTGATACTACTTCTGAGGTTGAGGGAAGTCCATAGGACTTACTTAGCTACCGTCCTTATATTGGATGTATGCTTGAGTGGTGTTTGTTATATGCTTTATAGCATGCGATATGGTTCATTACCGACTTATGTTATATTGACCGCCCATTGTAGTGGTTGTGACAACTTACCTTTCATCATGTAGTGGAGTCTGGGAAGTTCTCTGTAAGCTAGTTAGTTATGGTATACGGGAAGGGCACTGACCACTCCTCATGGTATACGAGAAGGTGCGCTGATACCACTCCAGCTAGCTATTGCACACAGAGGCGAGGATTATATTAATTCCTCGTGTCACATATTTCATATACCGATTTATATACTCTTGAGTGCTTAACGTTATAAAGATAATAAACCGGGTAAATGTGTGATATAATGATGATGTGTTAATATTATTGATATGTGTTTGTGCTCTAGCTTCTTTTTATATATGTGTATGGTTAGCTAACGGTTTTATATCATTTTGTAGGTCCTTTGCAGGTTAGGAGAACTGCAGAGTGATCCAGAGGGGTGATCCGTTGAGGGCTCCGTACACTGGGCGATATCGTGGGATATGGGATATATTTGATGTACGGTTATGTACTTTGATTTTGTACTTAGCGGTTACTCTTTATTACCTTTTTGATATATATATATATATATATATATATATATATATATATATATATATATATATATATATATCAGTTTTATGTTTTGTTTTAATCTATTGGTGCCTTGTTGTAAGATTCAGTGAACTTGTTGTCAAGATAGGGTCATGATTCATTGTGAGATCCTAGCCCAGTAGCACCTCGAGTCCTAGGGATTTGGGGTGTTACAGAATGGATCTATCATCAAGGTCTGTGAATATAATATCAAATTTTTTATGTTTACATGGTTGCATGTGTCTTCAACAATCTTGCTTGTATGAGATTTCCAGGCTACGTGGTGGTGGTCACATTTCACCATTGATTCAGAGTTATGGGAAATCTACCGCTGTAATTAATTCTTCTTGGTTAATTGATGAAAAATATTTAATTCTTTTTGGTTAATTTACAAAACATACGTGCACTCCATGTTGCATATGTATTGTACCATGATCATCTATGCCTCTTATGTTGAATTGATATGCATCAGATCTCATGGCCATACCTTGAGAGCTGATGTATTATTATTGCATGTTTGGTGTTTAAAGTTGCATGTCCAAAATCTTTTTTTTCGTTCTACATGTCATTGCATATGTACTGATTTAGTACTCACTGATTTCAGAGCTGATGTATAATTATTTTTAGATCATAAACTCACTTATAACTCAGTTTGGTGTTCTCGGGTATTTTCAAAACACTAGCTGCTTATGTTTTGTAACGCCCGGAATTTTAGTAATTTATTCCGGACTTAGAGCACTTTATAGTTATTCCGTGATCCCGAGATGCCGAGAGTCGGGATTTATTCCTTTGAAAAATCCCGAGCCGACTCGTCGTTTTTCCTCTTTTTCCGCATTCCAACCCTTCGTCCCGGGTTAAAAATGCCAAGGGGTCATTTCCGATCCCTCGGTCCGTGTGAGGGACAAGAGGTCAGCTGACCCCTTGATCCCACACCCTCTTTTCAGATTTTGTCTCCCTCTCTCCTCCTTTGGCTCCTTCCTCACGTTAATCTCCTCTCTCACTCTTCCACACTCATCTCTTCTCCTCTCTTTTTCCTCTCTTCTCCCTTGGTGCTGAAGATCCATGTTGTGGACTGCAGAAGGTGATCTCATAACAGTTGGTAAGCTCTTCCCTCTCCCTTCCCTCTCTCCCTTGTTGTTCTTTCCCTTCTTCATCCTTCCTCCTTCATCCATGGCTATGGAGGAAGATCTTGAGGAGTTTTGCTCAACCCTTGTGCATGTCTAGGTTCTTAGCTCGTTTAGGTCAAAGAGAGGTGCCTAAGACCCGTGGTGGGTGTTTGGAGAAGATCCAGCAAGAGAAGGACTTTGGAGCCAAGGATCCAAAGTCGAAGACGAAAAAGACGACGTTCTACGCAGAACCCGCGGGGCGGCTCAACACAGCCGCGGGAGCGGCACGGCAAGGCCGCGGGTGCGGCGTGACACGGACGCGGGCGCGGCTCGGCACTGCCGCGGGTTCGGCGGCGGCACAGGCGCGGGCGCGGCTCGGCAAGACCGCGGGTGCGGCTCGGCACAGGCGCGGGCGCGGCTCGGCAAGACCGCGGGGGCGGCTCCTGGCAGGCGACGCAGTCCACCGCGGGTGCGGCTCCTATCCGCGGGGGCGGCTCCTGTGTCCGCAGGGGGCGCCAGCTTGACTCTGCGGTTGCGGTTTCAGCAACAGTAGGTCCCTCTTCTCCTTCACCCCTCGTTCATTCCTTAGATTTGCTGTTGATTCAAGTAGTAGAATGCTTAGGATAGCCTAGAGTAGCTTGAGAATGCCACTTAGTGGTTGTGAACCTAGGAGCCCTTAAGGCTCGATATAGTTGTTGGATATGAGCATGTGAGCATGATGGATCTTCTAGGCTAGCTTGTGCCTCCTTGGTTGAGGATTAATATCTTGTGGAATTATGAACTGTTGTGGGTTGTTTCATGTGTGGAGAGTGTATGGTAAGTACTTGGGACCTAGGATGCATTCCTAGTTTGAGGGTTAGGTGATCTTGCATAGATCACTAAGAGTGAAGTCTAAGACTTCTTGAGAGTGAGTATGTATTGATATGCATATCTCTTGTGAGCAGGTTGTGGGCTTCCTCCTTAAGGAAGCGAGAGTGTGGTGACTTGGGTTTGGTGACGAGGTAAGTCTCCGGACTTACTTAGCTCGTATTTAACGTATTAGCATTGATGTGTGATTGGTGGTGTGTGTTTATGTTCTTGTTATAACATCTAAACCGGTAAATAGGACCACTGACCTTATATAATTTGGCCCAAGTGTATGATAACGGGCTCGTGACATCACTGCCTACGACCGAGTGAGTCTAGGAGGTTCTCGGCGACTAGCCCGGCGGGTCAGATGGTCGGGTGCAATTGTACCCTTCTTTGCCGGTAAGTGGGGACCGAGGCGAGACCACGGTGGTCTCGTGTCACAAACCGAAGTTGAATTAGAACAGGATATGATATAATAATAAAAAGATAATAAACCGGACTTGCATGTTTTATGATGTGTGGTATGTATGTGTTTGTGCATTCACCGCTTTTCTAATGCCTAGAATATGAGCTAATGGTTTTAAACCGTTTGTGTAGATGACTTGCAGGTTAGGGATGCTGCCGAGTGAGGTGGAGGAGTGGATAGCCGGGGTCTCCGTACATTATAGGACGGGGACGTTTTGGGTTATGTTTTCGTATTGTGGATTATGTTGTACGGTTTAAGTTTCGTATTGGAGTTGTGTCGTTTTTAGGACTCGGTTGAGTTTCCACCTTGTATCTTTACTTTTCGGCTTCCACATACATTAAAAACGTTTTGAGTTTTCGCCTTTATTTGTGCCTTGTTGGAAGGTCCGGTGAAATTGTTGTCAAGCTAAGGGTCGGGACCCATTGCGAGGTCTCGCCCGTAGCATCCCGAGTCTCGCGAATTTGGGGTGTTAAAAAAGTGGTATCAGAGCCCTAGGTTGACAACAATGGCACTCGCAATCTTTTTAAAGGCCGAATGAGGAATAAAACAAAACCCACACGGGTTTTGACTTTTCGTTTTCAAAATCATATGCATGAGTCGGGTTTTTGGTTAGAATGTACGGGACCACCACTCCTTCCGCAAACCTCGGCGACATAGATCACTGGATTAGAAGTATGTACTTATATTATAACATAGTTATATATATATATATATATATATATATATATATTAGAAGTATGTACTTAGGGTGTTTGTGTATATTGTATGTACCTTGCTATGTATGCGACCTTAGGATGTTTTGGGCTTGTATGCCTTGGATATGTATTATGACCATATTTACCTTTATGCTTTTAGAAGTTTATCATCCCGAAACCATAAGTAGTACCTACACAATTATACTTAAGTAAACGTCATACGCTATCAGATGGCACGTACGAGAGCTACCGCTTACGCAGGACCCGCAAGGGGTAGACCACCACTTCCCCCTACCGTCCCAAGAGAGCGGTGATGAGTAGGAAGACCTCCAGGTACGAGAGGTATATGTCGTGGACGTATCCCCATTGCGGACCCACCAGTTGTGGGTGCACCAGCAGCAGAGGCCCTAGTAGAGGAGGTCGTAGAGAGCATCGTTCCCGAGGCTAGGGATAGGACCGTGGTGAGGTCCGGGGCGCAGGGTTCTCCATCTGGCAGGACTGGGGGAGCGACTGTGTTTGGAGATTATGTACGACGGGTAGAGGAGGCATTCAGGACTGGAGCACCACCCCCGGTACCACCGGTGCCTGCACCTGCACCGGCGAGATCAGTTGAGGTCACACGGAGGGTGACCCAGATTCGGGCTGCACCAGAGATAGTTGCACCGGCAGTGGTTGCACCCGAGCCAGTTGTGGAGGTTACTAGGGCGAGAGACGAGCTGAGGTCTCCAAGACCTGATTCCTGGTTGAAGGCTTTCAACCCGCAGCATGTACCCTACTTCGACGGGAAGGTATGGTTAGAGGTGGAGCACTGGATTGGGCACGTAGAGTCAGCTCTGGAGGCGATCCGTTGCCCAGAGGAGAGGCAGGTTGAGATAGTCCATACCCTGTTCTGAGAGCAGGCCCAGTATTGGTGGAGGACAGTTAGAGGCGGTGTGACTAGGATGGATTAGCTGCTGAGCCTCGTTAGGGAGACCTTTTGCCCAGCTTCACTGAGGAGTGACAGAGTCCAGGATTTCCTGGAGGCAGGATTCGAGGATGTTCCAGTCATTGAGGCGATTAGACGATTTCGGGTGGAGTTAGCCTTGTTGGGACCCTTCGCACCTCCAGCGGACCAGCATGTCTATCTCTTTTCCAGGAGACTGGGGGAGTCCACCCGTGCTTACCTTGCGGGATTTTGTTGTGCCTCACTGGCGGAGTACCAGGACCGGGCTTCGGCCTATGAGAGAGACCGCCCTGGGTCTAGGAGGGCAACACAGTCCGGGGGACCGGACAAGAGACAAAGGACAGTACCAGCTGGTTCAGGGGCCGGAGTAGCAGGTCAGGGACGTAGCCAGACTCCGGGACGTTCCGGTCCTCAGACGTCGAGACAGGCATCAGATGGGGGACGTCGGTGTTACGGTTGTGGAGGGTTTGGACACACCAAGAGTACATGTAGGAAGCCGCCAGTGGCTTGCTTCACTTGTGGTCAGATGGGTCACCGAGCCGCTTTTTGCCGTCAGGACAAGTCCCAGTCACAGCAGGGTTCTTCGCCTGCTGGCGTAGCAGGGGGCAGTCAGAGGCCGCCACAGTATCAGTCACAGGGCTCTCATCAGTAGGGCGAGGGTCAGGGTCAGACTCGTATACAGGGATCAGCTCAGGGACAGGGCCGAGGCAGAGGCCGTGGTGGAGGTACCCAGGAGACCAGAGGCACACAGGCCAGGGTATTTGAGCTGAGGAGTGCCGTTGATCCTCCGGCGCCGGCAGCCCCAGGTACCATTCAGATTCACGGCTTTTCGGTCCGAGTTTTATTTGATACGGGTGCTACGCACTCGTTTATATCCGATGATTGTGTAGCTAGGTTGTCCTTAGCTACGGTAGAGGGGAGACCCTTCACTATAGGGTTACCCGATGGAGGTAGGGTTAGTGGTACCCGAGACGTACGCGGTTGCCCCATTTGGTTGGGAAACCGAGATTGGTTAGCCGCCTTCTTTGTCATGCACTTAGTGCATGAAGAAGTCATCCTTGGGATGGATTGGATGGACCGCCATCGAGCCGTTTTAGACATCAGCCGGAGGACCGTGACGATTTCCATGGAGACGGGGCACGAGGTGATTTTCCGAGGTTTGGACCTCGGGAAGGCCGGTACAGTCATTAGAGCGGTCCGAGCTGCTAGACTTATCGGGAAGGGATGCGAGGCCTTCTGGTGTTATGCCATGAAGGAGGAGTCGGGACCATCGCTGGAGGAGATCCCTGTGGTATGCGAGTTCGAGGACGTTTTCGGGGAGCCACCGGGACTACCACCGCAGAGGAGTGTTGATTTTTCTATTGAGTTGGAGCCCGGCACGAGGCCGATCTCCAAGGCTCCATACCGCATGGCGCCGATCGAGATGCTGGAGCTGAAGAAGCAGCTCGAGGAGTTAGCCGATAGGGGTTTCATACGCCCGAGCGTTTCCCCTTGGGGTGCACCGGTCCTCTTCGTTAAGAAGAAGGACGGATCTTTGAGGCTATGCATTGATTACCGGGAGTTCAACAAAGTCACCATCAAGAACAAGTACCCGTTACCGCGCATTGACGATTTGTTGGACCAGTTGCAGGGAGCCTCCGTATTTTCACGTACCGAAGACGGCATTCAGGACGAGATACGGCCACGATGAGTTTGTCGTGATGCCATTCGGGCTCACGAATGCACCTGCCGTCTTCATGGACTTGATGAACGGCATCTTCATCGACTTCCTGGACCAGTTCGTGGTGGTATTTATTGACGACATCTTAGTCTACTCCCGGAGTAGAGAGGAGCATGAGGGACATCTGAGGACGGTACTTCGAGTCCTCCGGGATAGAGAGCTTTAAGCTAAGCTCTCTAAGTGTGAGTTTTGGATGTCCGAGGTGACATTTTTGGGACATATAGTTTCCGCCGAGGGTGTCATGGTCGACCCGGCGAAGATTGAGTCTGTTTCCTCATGGCCGCCTCCTAGGACGGTCAAGGAGGTGCGCAGTTTCTTGGGCTTAGCGGGATACTACTGCCGTTTTGTCGAGGGTTTCTCCGTGATTGCACGACCACTCACTTCCTTGCTGAGGAAGTCTACCAGGTTTGTCTGGTCCGAGCCTTGCCAGCGCGGCTTTGAGGAGCTGAAGAGGAGGTTGACCTCCACTCCTATGTTAGCCAGCCTAAGGGCATAGAGGACTTTGTAGTATATAGCGACGCCTCCAAGCTAGGTTTGGGGTGCGTCTTGATGCAGAGGGGTAGGGTTATTGCGTACGCTTCTCGGCAGCTGAAGCCCTACGAGGAGAACTACCCTACCCATGATCTCGAGCTAGCGGCAGTGATTCACGCCCTGAAGATCTGGCGACACAACTTGTACGGGACTACCTGCCAGATCTTCACAGACCATAAGAGTCTGAAGTATATATTCACTCAGCGGGAGTTTAATAACCGCCAGAGGAGATGGTTGGAGCTGATTAAGGACTTTGATTTACAGATTTTATATCATCCCGGGAAAGCGAACGTAGTCGCCGATGCTTTGAGTAGGAGGACACCTCGAGAGGAGGCGATAGCTCGGCTTACGGTTCAGCCCCAACTGTAGAGAGATTTGATGGGCTTGGAGTTGGATATCCGGTTCCCGGGTACAGACTTCCGATTGACCGAGTTAGAGGTATTGCCTGACCTGTCCGGTGAGATCATGTAGAAGCAGGAGAGCTGCCCCATTTGGATGAGGATCCGGGACAGGATGTCCCGAGGAGAGGCACCGCAGTTTGTCATAGGAGCAGATGGACTCTTGAGACGTCAGAAACGTATTTGTGTACCGTCGGATCCGGAGCTGAGAGAGCGGATCTTGCGTGAGGCCCATTCCACACCTTACTCCGTGCACCTAGGCGCGAGTAAGATGTACCAGGACCTTAGGATATCTTATTTGTGGGGCGGGCTCAAGCCCGATGTTTCTAGATATGTGGCTCGATGCGCGACCTGCCAACGGGTCAAGATCGACCACCAGAGACCCGGAGGAGAGCTACACCCACTGCCCGTGCCGCAGTGGAAGTGGGAGGACATCTCCATGGACTTTGACGCGATATGGGTGGTAGTAGACCGGCTGAAGAAGACCGCACGTTTCATTCCTATACGGGAAACGTGGCCGGTGAGTCGTTTAGCCGAGGAGTTCACCCGTCAGATTGTGAGACTACATGGAGTTCCGAGGACCATCATCTCGGACAGGGACGGGCGTTTTACCTCGAGGTTCTGGCAGCAGGTACACGCCGCCTTGGGTTCGAGCCTCCATTTCACCACCGCATACCATCCTCAGACCGACGGCCAGTCCGAGCGGACCATTCAGACATTGGAGGATATGCTACGAGCATGCGTGCTAGATTGGGGACATGTATGGCCAGATCACCTCCCGTTGGTCGACTTTTCGTATAATAACAGCTGACACGCATCGATTGGATGGCACCTTATGAGGCATTGTATGGACGGAGGTGCCGTACTCCCTTATGCTGGCATGATCCGGGGAGTTCTAGCGTAGTAGTTCCAAATCAGATACGGGACGACATGGCGAGAGTTGCCTTGATCCGAGAGAGGATGTTAGCCGCGCAGAGCCGGCAGAGGTCGTATGCGGATAGGAAGCGTAGACCTCTCGAGTTCAGAGTAGGAGCTCAGGTATGGTTGAGGGTATCACCGGCACGGGGCGTCAGGCGGTTCGGCATTAAGGGGAAGTTAAGCCCCCGATATGTCGGTCCATTTGAGATTCTAGAGAGAGTCGGTGAGGTAGCATACCGATTAGCGTTGCCCCCACGGTTGGATGGTGTACACCCGGTCTTCCATGTCTCTCAGTTGCGGGAGTACATACATGACCCGAGACACGTCATTAGTCATGAGGACCTAGTGGTTGAGCCGGACCACACTTTCGCGGAGCACCCGATTGCGGTCTTAGAGCGGAGTACGAGACGCCTTCGATCGAAGGAGATACCTATGCTGCGAGTACAGTGGTCGAGGAGAGGAGCCGATGAGGCTACCTGGGAGACGGAGGATAGTATCCAGAGGAACTATCCTGAGTTTTATGCGAGCCTGGCTACATCGATAGGACCATCGGGTTAGTTCCAAGATCCTCCTTGTTACTTTATGATTATGTGATTTTTGCTTGATTGATGAGTACCTAGTGAGGTCGTGATATGACTGCTACGCATAGACGTGGTTTAGAATCGATAGAGTTTCGCGTGGTTACGAGACAGGTTTATGGAGAATGATGGGGTCTAGCATGTTTCGGGACGAAACTTCTTTTTAGGAGTGTTGGTTGTAAAGTCCGGGAAATTTTTTTAAAATAAAAATATAACAATGATCGAGAATTTTAGAAATAAATTAGCATTTATCCTCTTTCCGTACACTATGCCACGGAGATGTTCGGTAATTAATTCCGTAAATTTTTATTACAGAAATGTCCGAGAACTTATTCCGACCGTAACGTCCGTTACGGAGTTATTTTACGGGTTCGGACCCGACCTTTATGCCTACTTCCCTTCTATCCCCTCTCTTTTCTTCCCAGAGAAAAATCTCGGCCCCGCTGAGACCGATCTCGGCCGAGATTTCTCTAGGTGACCGAGATGACCCCTCGGTCTTCTCTTCTCCACTGCTCCACGCCAAGTCTGCCACAGCCGCCCAGCTACCTAGCGCTGCAGTCTTGCCGCCCAGCTACGCTCTACAGACCCCGACCCCTCAACCTCGCTCCCTCCTCAACCTGCTGCACACAACCTCGCCCTCAGCCTCCTCTCTCTCGCTTCACTCCCTGCACGCCCTCCCTGTAGCCATCCCTCCTCTCAACACGACTGCCTCTCTCTCCCTCTCCCTCTGCGTTCAGACCCCTGAAGCAGCCTCACCTAGGAGAAGCCGTCGTCGTGCCTTGCCTGCACGAGCCCCGCCAGACCGAGCCAGACCAGGCTGTCGCAGCTCCTCTCCTTCCCCGCGAGCTTCTGCACCTTGCCCGAGCATCTCGGCCGAGACCTCCTGCACCTCAGCTGAGATTCGTCGGCATCTCGGCCGAGACCCTGCTGTCCAGGCCGGAGCTAGACCGTGTCTCCCCTGCCGCCCCCATGGAAGCCACATCAGCCTTGTCTTCCTCTGCGCCCGGCCGAGCTCTCTGTAATCTCGGCCGAGCCTGTCCGTGATCTCGGCCGAGCTAAGTCTGCATCTCGGCCGAGCCAAGTTTGCATCTCGGCCGAGCCATCTGCATCCCGTCCGAGATTCTGCCGTCCCCGCCACCGCAGCAAGCTCGGATGTCCATGGGCGTACTTCCGGTCGGCCTCCCTCGTGTTCGGTATAATTACGATTAAACCCCCCTCGTCTTTGATTAATATAATTTAGAATATACATTGGAAAGTACTGAACTTGTCGGAAATGCGTTAGCGGGTTTTACCCGTAGATTGGAATTGAGGAATTTTAACACAGGTTGGGGAACGAGTTATAACTTAGTATCATGTTAGGATGGTTTTGGTATGACTTGGAAGAAATGCCAAGTAGTGGCTTTGGAAACCTTAGGAAAACGTGATGGACGTACTAGACCCCGTGGACGTGTATAACGTGTTGGATTATGAGCATGATAGATTCTAGTATGTGATTCTAGAATGGGAATCAAATGATCTTGTATAGATCATTTGGGTAGAAGTCCTAGACTTCTCGAGTGAACGAGTTTTGATATATGTATCTTGCGACGAGAAGGTTTTGTGTTCTTCCCGAGGGAAAGCAGGAGTGTCTTGAGAGTTAGCGTTGGGACGAGGTAAGTCCCCGGACTTACTTAGCGAGTATTTTTCGTATTAGCATGATGCGTGTTGGGTGGTGTTTGTTTAAATATATGTTATAATTATGAAACCGGTAAATAGGACCACCGACCATGTAATATTGTTTGGCCCAAGTGTATGATAACGGGCGGTGACAATACTGCCTAGCCTGGCATGGGTTTAGGGGATTCTCGGCGACTTGCCCGGCGGGTTAGATGGACGGAGGCATCCGTGCCATTCTTTGCCGGTGGTGGGACCGAGGCGAGACCACAGTGGTTCTCGTGTCACAACCATAAGTTGAACTAGAACGGGATACGAGATAATAAATAAAGATAATAAACCGGACTTGCGTGATTTATGTTTTGTGTTTTTATGTGTGTTTGTGCCTGCCCATTATTCTAATGCTTAGAATGCTAGCTAACGGTTTTAAACCGTATATATAGATGATTTGCAGGTTAGGGACGCCGCCGAGTAAGGTGGAGGAGTGGACAGCCGGGGTCCTCGTACATCTTAGGATGGGGTTATTTTGAGTCATGGTTTATGTTATGGATGTTTTCGGATTTTAGTTTTGTACCGTATTACGTTTTTTTGAGGACTCGGCTGAGTTTCCCAATTGTACTTTACCTTTCGTTTTCGCATACATTAAAAACGTATTTAAGTTTTCACCTTTATTCTGTGCTATTGTTGAAAAGTCCAGTGAACTTGTTGTTAGGCTAAGGGTCGGGACCCATTGTGCGGTCTCACCCGTAGCGCCCCGAGTCCTGCGGATTTGGGGTGTTACATCCACGTCTTTAAATTTACACGTGTCAATTTTTTGTTAATCCAGATCCCACCATGTTAAAATAAATTATTTTAAATATTTAATTTACGAATTTATTTTAAATATTTTACTAACTATTTTTTTTATTTTCTCATATTATTAATTGACCTTTGATTATTTATAACTTAAAAACTAAAATATTTAAGATTTGCAATCTAATTTTACAAATCTTAATATTTTGTTACTTATAGTTTTTAATTTTAAATTGAATCAAAATTTTATAAACATTATTTTAAATTAATCTTTTTTTGTTTAGTTATAATGTTCAAACGTTTATTTTTTTACAACTTATAACTTTATTTTTTATTTAAACGTTTAAAGATCTTAATATTTTTTTATTTATATTTCTAATTTTTAATTGAACTTTATTTTTTTCTACAAATTATAAAAAAAAATTCTAAAATAAGTTTTTTTTAAACTATTAACAAAATAATTATTAATTTTTTAGCAAAAATTAAAAATATTTTACTTAATTTATGAATTTTAACATATTAATTTATATAAAAAAAATCCACATTAAATTCATAATTCTAAATTTTTTTAATGACATGTAAAAAATCAGTTGTCCAATCATCACCGGAATTAAAAAAAAATTCAGGAAAAATAAGTTATATTTTTTTTTTATAAATACGTTGATAGATGTATCATTTTCAATAATTTTAAAAGTTGATATTATTTTGAGGATAATTGATAGTTGTTATTATTTTGACTTTTTTTGTAAAGAAAAATTCTTTTTAGTAATATTTATTATTTGAATAACTTAAGATATGATATTAGTCTTATTAATTGATAGATAATGAACTATTTAAATTTAACTATTTAACATTGTAATTTTTGACTTAGACATGCTACGTACTTATATTATATAAATCTCTTTCATTTACATTTTAACATATTATTATTTAATATTGTAAATTTAAATTTTATGATTTGTTTTACACTTCTTTTTTTGTTAGTATATGTTTTACACATGACTTCTTATCTATCTTATATAATAAAACAACCCGTGAACTGATACTTATCGTAATTTCGTGCAGTCACTTTATCAATTTTATAGTGTCGTCTATTCGTTAACCCAAATCACGTAATCTAACATTTAATTTAATAAAACCTAATTCTTTTTAGGATTGATACTAACTTTGACATTTGATTATCTATCCTATGTGTTAGTATATGTTTTACACATGACTTCTTATCTATCTTATATAATAAAACAAACCGTAAACTGATACTTAGCGTAATTTCGTGCAGTCACCTTATCAATATTATAGTGTCGTATATTCGTTAACCCAAATCACATAATCTAACATTTAATTTAATAAAACCTAATTCTTTTTAGGATTGATAACTTTGACATTCGATTATCTCAAAGGATATTGTCCCGGAATACTCTTTCCCGATTGTTATTGCAGGATTTGAATTATTGTTTGATTTTCATTCATAATGTGAAAAAAATACATCTTTACAACAAGTATCACATAACAATTAAGACAGTTCTCAACATAATGAATTATCAAAAAATATTTTGACACACAATTATCGCCTAACCTGTGCAGGGCACGGCCGCACGGGTATTAAACTAGTATATATTATAGGAGTATCACTCCTTGCCACGTGTTACGCAGAAAAATACTCACTGCCACGTGTCATTTTAGCATTTAATCACACCCACCAAAATATTAATTAAGTTTATTCATTACAAAATTATATACGAAATATTAAAATCAAATCTTAATTAAATTCATCCCTTCCAATCACCTTTTTTGTTACTTGAGATATGTATAAAAGATTAGAATCACATCCATAATAAATTTTAGCAGTACAAAAAAAGAAAAGATTTAGTTTTGATTATAGATTGTGTTATTTCTTAAATTAATTTATATATAACATATAATTTAACACCATATGCTACAAATGTACTACTAGTGTATTACCCGTGCCTTGCACGGAATTTGATAAAAATATTATTTTTTATTTTTTATTTTAAGGGATTATATATATTTTTTGTCATTAGGTAGGGTAAATAATAAGCAATAAATATTTGTACACCTTACATATAATATTATATAATACATTAATAAAATATCTAACTGTATAATAACTCATTATATGATTTTTTTTCCCCTTATTATATTGGTTCATATGTTAATATTTTTATCTATTATATAATATTTTATAGGAAAAATAATCCAAAATAATATCAACTATCAACATTGAACCGAAAATAATACCAACTTTGAAAATTACTAGGAGCAATACAAACTATCAATGTATTTACCAAAAATAATACATCATACTTTTCACGCAAAAACCCTAGCTCCGGCAATGATGTGGCAGCCAGAATGTTACATGTAAATGGGACTAAATGTGTGACGCGGATTTTATTTTTTTAAAATCAATTTAATATTATTTAAAAAATAAAAAATTTATTATTTAAAATATTTAAAATAATATTTTTTAAAAATGATTTGTACAAATATTTTTAAATTTTTTTTTTGTAAAGTCTTTTTTTTAAAATAAAGTTTGAAATTTTTTTTTTAAATAGGCTTCTAAAAAAAATGTACAAATATTTTTTTTAAAATTTTCTTATAAAAAAAAAATTTTGTCAAAATTTTTTTTTTCAACAAATAAATCATTTTCTTGTGAATTTTTTGAAAAATGTTTTTTTTTGGGTTTTTTTATTATATATTTTAACTAATTTTTAATAAAATATTTTTTTAACAAAATTGGGAAAAAAAATATTTAGGGATTAGGTTAAAAGATGAATTTTTTTTTTAATAAATTCGATTTTTTAAAAAAATATTTTTTAGAATTAAAATTTTCATTTTAAACAAAAACCTGAAATTATGTTTGATAAAAAAAAATTCTAAAATTATTTTTTGAAAAAATCGAAATTTTTTAATTATTAAATTTTATATTTTTTGGAAAAATAAATTTTTTTACTTCTTTTTACAAAAATTTATAAAAAAATTGTTCAAACTTTATTAAAAAAAAATTTTTACAAAAAATATTTTTACAAATGTTTTTAAAAAGTTATTGTTTAAAATTTTAAAAATAAATTTTTTAAAAAATTTTAAATATTATTAAATTGATTTTTTAAAAATAAAATCCACATCACACATTTAATCCATTTATATGATGACATGTAACATTCCGGCTGCCACGTCATCGCCGGAGTTAGGTTTTTTGCCGGAAAAGTATGACATATTATTTTTGGTAAATACATTGATAGTTTGTATTGCTCCTAGTAATTTTTAAAGTTGGTATTATTTTCGGTTCAGTGTTGATAGTTTGTATTATTTTGGGTTATTTTTCCTATTATATAATACATTAATAAATATTTGCTTAGAGAAGATCTTTGTTTTGTTGGTTGTTGAAATTTATTAAACATTCAGATTTATTGTGGAATTCATTTTTTGGTGGGCTGGAAGATTTTTTGCGCAGAAATAATATTGAGATAAATGGGTTATAAATGCGTTTTTTTTATTACGTGTATTAAGTATGCAGGCTGAATTAATTACGGGATTAACTATGTACGTATAAATAGGGTTTTTTTATTTTTTTATTTTTTCCGCTCATTTCTCTCTCGGCTCTCAGGATGGCGATTCCTCGCTCGTCTTCTTCCTTCTTCTTCGCCCGTCGCTTCTTCGTCGCCCGTCGCTTCTTCGTCGCCCCATTGTTTTGCCTTCTTCGTCTTCGATCGTAGCTCCGACCCTCACCTCCCTTCTTCTCATCTGTCGTTGGTTGCTTGCTTGCTACGAAGCTATGGCCGAAAGGGGGCCCATAAACCCTAAAATTCGTCAAGGTATGAACGAAACTAAATATTACCTTCTTCCTCGGCCGTTACATGGTTTTGTCTCACTGGTTTAGGTCAAATCCGCAAAATTTGCTGATACTCGAGTTTAATTGGGCATGATTATGTTGGCAGGGAGGTTGGGTGTTTGTGCTAATGTCATTATATGCTGGTTTCTGATGTAGTGGAGAGTGTTCTCAATAAAAGTCACTTCTGGAAGAGAAAACTAAGGGCTTGGAGTTGCTTTTGAGTGAAAATAAGGTTGTGGGGAGAGGCAATAAGGTTGTCAAACCAGTGATTGGGGCCGATGGTAAGATAAGGTCCAAATGTAAGCATATGCCAATTGCAAAATTCACATAATAATATAATTTCTTTTTTCCAAATTCAGGAACTGAGAAGCCAGGAGTTGTCACAGAAATGAACGTGACATTATTAGCTGATCATCGTGTATTTGATGGAAAAGTTGGAGGTATCAAATGGCTTATATGTAGTGTATAAAAGCTCTGCCTATTCATAGAAGTCAAATTTCACCTTGTATACATGTACAAGGGTGACATTTAACCTGCCATTGATCAATATAGATAGTCTTCTACTTTTGGGTCCTCTAGAGCATGAATTTTGCAATGAAAGTAGTGGATATATATATGACAATTGATTAGTAGAAGATTTTGCACATCCTTTCAAGTTCGGCTATGGATGTGGGTATGATAGTGTATTTGTTCGAATACATGGTTGGGAAAGTTCTGTTTGATTGAATTGTATTGATAGTACACTATGATGCTACACGGAAGACTTGTTTGCTTATAGTGAAAGAGATTTTTTTCTCTGGTGGTTTTGTTTTTTCAGTTTGTGTTGTCTTGGATCTAATGCATCCTAACCTAATGTTTGTCAGCATTCAAAGTTCAACCGACATTAATTAGCCAAAAGATGATTGCACAAAAGCCTTCTTAAACTATTTATAGATGACAAAGCTTATTATCTTAAGCCAGGGAAATTTGTAGAATGGTACTTGAAAAACGGATAAGTGAAAATATCTAAATTCTTAGGATAAAGATATGGAAAATATATAGAGATTAATAAATACTTAGGATAAGGCTTGAAGAGTTGTCTATAATAATTACTTGAGGGTTGTCATGTGACCTTGTGGTTCTCCATCAGTTTGATACACCTCAAATCATGCATTCTTGTATAATCAGTCCGGTTAAAAGTTTACAAGATGAAAAATCTCTGCTCTATCTACCTCGTGGTATAGAGGACAAAACTCTTCGCGCCAAGGGATTTAGAGTTTTGTGCCTGTGCCGCTTGGGTCTTGGCTAGCTTGATGCAAGCTTATGAGTATATTGACGATGCTGAAAAGGTATCAAATGTAGTTCCACAAACTATAAAGTGTCGTGTTACCTATGTACTCTATAAGCTGAAAATTTCCAGCTTCTATGTGCTATTTTTGTTTCTTGCAGCTTGAACCAAACATAACATGTTCTTTCCTTAAGGTACACTTTCATATCTCCTCCCTCTGACAAATTTTTTACTAGGTACACAAGAAGTCGTTGTTTGCATATTTACATGAAACATTGATGCTTATCTAGTAAAAGTAGTATAATAGAAGCATTGGCTCATGGCTTTCTATGATTCCTTCAAATTGAAACAGTTCAAAGTATTCCTACAAAGGAAGAATCACGATGGCACCATAACTCAAATGCATGCTTTGTCAAGCTATCTTGACTTCACTGTGGACTTCCTCTTCCTAGCTGTCTATGAAGTTGCAGCCTCGCGTGCGCTTTCAGTTGCTGTTGCGTTGAAACAAGTTTCTTCTTTCTAGAGTACAGAATGTGGATTTATATTTTTTCAGAATGTGAATTTTGTCTATGCACTATTTGTTTCTAAACTGATATCTATGTACGGTCTTGAGTTTGTTAGATGTGGTGGGCTATAATCACATTCAATATTCCATTATGTTCTCTATATTATGAGATGTTAACTTATCAATGACGATGGCTTTGTACATCAGGTGTGTATAAGAAAATTTGTTCACTTTATTGGAATGTAATCATTTTGTCTTTTATTGTGTACAATGAATTTACAGTAAAAAATTAAGGCTTTTTATTTTTCAAGTGACTTGGCACCTATTTTTTTTCATTTGATGCTGTTTGTGAAAGAATTGGCATGTTCATTATTAAAAGTTTGATGTAGGTAGGCAATCAAGCCCCATAAGTCGTGCTACCACCCCGGGAGCTCTAGTCCCATAACCTTCATCATCAGTGACTGAGGAAGCTATAGGATGTATCTAAATATCTTGTTATTTTATGTAAATATCTTTTTCATAGGTTTCTCTTTGTATTTATCTCCCTATTCTTCTCCTTTACAGTTTGTATGTACGTGTATATATTTAGCTGTTTAGCCTCTTTAATAGATCATCAGTTCCACAATCTTCTTCATGGTATCAGAGGATCTCTCTGAACTGATCTCAAAATATTTTCTTTTTCTCTATTCAACGGCTTAGCCTATCTTCTTCGTAGTGTCCGCCACGTCCGGTGGTTCTACCATCTCCACTACCGACCCTTACTATCTACACCCTTCTGATCACACTGGACTACAAATCAGTGCGATCTCTCTCACAAAAGAAAATTATCAAGACTGGAACCTATGTTTACGCAATGCTCTATCGGCAAGGCGCAAACTAGGGTTTATCGATGGTACTATTGAAAAACCTACTGATGTTGCCAAAATTGAAGATTGGAATCAGATTAATGCAATGCTAATTGGATGGATCATCCAATATATGGATCCTAAGCTTCGTATAGTTGTCACTTACTTTACGACAGCCAAGGAATTTTACGATGACATCAAAGCTCGTTATACACTTGGTAACAGGCCAAGGATTCAACAACTCCGCTATGAATTGGCCCGCTGCACACTCAATGGTCAGACTATTACTAACTATTTTTCTCGTCTCAAACGTGTCTGGGATGAATTGCATCTACAAGTTGGTGTCCGATATACTTGTTCTAACTGTACATGTGATATTGCTCAAAAGCTAGCGACTGCTCGAGATGAAGAACAGGTTCATCAATTTCTGGCTGGTTTGGACGATTCATTTGCCACCGGTCGGTCCAATATTGCCTCACACGAGCCTTTGCCGACCCTGAATAAAGCATATGCTATGGTCATTCAAGAGGAACGACAACATACTATTAATCGATCACGTGAGACTTTGGTTGATGGTGGTGTATTTGCTGTCCAGACTCGCTCATTTTCTACTCAATGCGACGATCATCGCCAATCTTCTCGGAGGGAAGACTCTCGCAGATCCATTTGCACCTATTGTGGTAGGCAAGGGCATGAACGCAAGACCTGTTTCAAGATCACTGGCTTCCCAGATTGGTGGCCTCGTGACTCCCATGGGAAACCCAAGGATGATTATGGTCGATATCCATCCCAGCCTACACAACCTGCTTCAACTGAGAAGGGCAAGGAACCTGTGCGACAAACTTCGCAGACTATTGTTGCTCATGCTCAGCAGTCGGCCCCTACAGGTGGTTTAAACTCTACTTTAACATTGGCTGATCGTTCTCAATTGCCTGGTCTTTCAGATTCACAGTGGCACACTCTTGTGGATATGTTCAGCAACTCGCAACCAGCAAAGACATCAACTGGTATATCCTCTACCTCTTGGTTACTGGACAGTGGAGCTTCATTTCATATGACTGGAAACAAGTCACTTTTAATTGATATTCGATCTACAGCTAACTCCTCTATAATGCTTCCTGATGGCATTTTGGCTTCAACAACTCAATCAGGAACTCTCCACATTTCTGATGATATTATATTGCCTAGTGTGCTATACGTACCAAAGCTTAAGTGCAATTTAATATCTATTCATCAACTTATGAAAGATGTCAAATGTATTGTTAATTTCACTGATAGATTATGTCTTCTGCAGGCCCGTACTTCGATGATGTTGATTGGGGTCGGTGAAGAGATAAACGGAGTTTATTGGTTACGGGCGCCTTTGCACAAGTCTCGGGTTTGCTCGGCCATCATCCCGTCTACTACCATTCTTTGGAACTGTCGCTTGGGTCATCCTTCACCTCTTATTTTGCCTCATCTTCCTAATGTGTCTATTCAGGATGATGTTTCCAATAAAACTTTTGTTTGTGATACTTGTCACATTGCAAAACAAACTCGTTTAAGTTTTCCTACTAGTAGTTCCCATGCTATTGAACCATTTGCTTTGATTCATTGTGATGTCTGGGGTCCCTATCGGACGAAGTCCTCGTCCGGGGCTTCCTATTTTTTGACAATTATTGATGACTATTCTAGAGGAATTTGGGTTTATTTATTGAAACACAAATCTGAAGCTCAAAGTCTTATTCCTCAATTTCATTCTATGGTCAAAACACAATTTAACAAGCAAATTCGTTGTCTTCGAAGTGACAACGGCACCGAATTTACTTGTCTTCGTTCATATTTTCAACACCATGGCATTATATTTGAAACATCATGTGTCTCTACACCTCAACAGAATGGCAGGGTCGAGCGAAAACATAGACATCTGTTGAATATTGCCAGATCCCTGCGTTTTCAAGCCAAGTTACCTATTCGGTTTTGGGGTGAGTGTATTCTCACTGCAGCTTACTTGATCAATCGAACTCCTACACCTATTTTATCTCACAAAACTCCTTATGAACGTTTATACAACAAACCACCATTTTATTCACATCTTCGAATTTTTGGTTGTTTGTGTTTTGCGTTCAAATTCCAAAGTCAAGTGATAAATTTGCTCCAAGGGGCAGAAAATGTGTTTTCTTGGGATATCCTATGGGTGTTAAAGGTTGGAAACTCTATGATATTAAATCCCATAATTTTTTCATATCTAGAGATGTCATATTTTATGAGGATCAATTTCCCTTTCCAATTATGTCTTCTCTTTAACGAATGACACAATCTCTCCTCATCCTTCTGTTTTCGATGAAAGTACCATCTCAAACAGTGAAACAAGAGAGAGTACTGTTCTTGATGCAAGGGAGAGTAACTTTGCTCCTAATTCTACTTTTGTTCCTACCACCACAATATCCGCCAATCTTTCTGACCATACTTCTTCAGCCTTTGCTGATGTTCAGTCAACAACAGTTCAACCTACTGCTGTATCTACTTTCCAGCAGATCCCACTTCCGACACGTCAAAGCACTCGTACAAAAACTTCTTCGATTAAACTCCGAGACTATGTGTGCAACACCGTTCGTCCCATTAACTCTCTTTCTCTCAACACTCCCTCGTCAACTTCATCAGGTATGGTTTCTTCAAAAACTAAATCTTTGTGTTATAACAATTTTTCACCATCACACTGTGCTTTCTTAGCCTCTATTTCAGCTATATCAGAAACCAAGAATTTTGCTGAAGCTTTTAACTCCCCACAGTGGCGTCAGGCAATGGCAAATGAGATTGCTGCATTAGATCGCAATAACACTTGGTCGCTTGTTGATTTACCCAAGGGCAAGCGACCTATTGGGTCAAAATGGGTGTTTCGGGTAAAGTATAGATTTGATGGCACAGTTGAAAGATATAAGGCCAGGCTTGTGATTCTCGGTAACAATCAAAGAGAGGGAATTGATTTCAATGAGACCTTTGCTCCGGTAGCTAAGTTAGTTTCGGTTCGTATATTCTTATCTGTTGTAGCAATAAAAGGTTGGCATATACATCAGATGGATGTACATAACGCCTTTCTTCATGGTGATCTTCATGAGGAAATGTACATGAAGCTTCCGACAGGTTTCTTCTCTTCGACACCAAATAAGGTTTGTCGCCTACACAAGTCATTATATGGTCTTCGTCAAGCACCTCGTAATTGGTTTGCTAAGCTTGCTTCTGCTCTTGTACGTTTTGGATTTACTGAATCAAGAGGTGATTACTCCATGTTTACTTGTGAGCAACATGAAAAATCTCTTCATGTTCTTGTATATGTTGATGATCTGATAATTGCAGGTTCTGATCTGGTCACAATAGCTCGATTAAAATCTCAACTCAACTCTTGCTTTCACATGAAAGACTTGGGTCCTCTCAAATACTTCTTGGGTATTGAGGTATCTCGTTCTTCTGATGGCATATTTTTATCTCAAAGAAAATATTGTCCGGATATTTTACATGAGACAGGTTTCTTTGCTGCAAAATCTTCTGATTTTTCCATGGAAACAAACCATAAGTTGGCTGAATCCAATGCTCCTGCATTTGCTCATGCTGAACGTTACAGACGTTTAGTAGGTCATCTTATTTACTTAACAATCACAAGACCGGAGCTGTCCTATTCAGTACACATTCTTGCTCAGTTCATGTCCCATCCCACTACAGATCACTGGGACGCAGCTCAAAGGGTCCTACGATATATAAAACTGTCACCAGATCAAGGACTCTTTCTATCCACATCAAGTTCTATTTCTCTTACAGCTTACTGTGACTCAGATTATGCCTCATGTCCAACCACTCAGCGTTCAGTCACTGGCTATTTTATTATGCTTAGTATGTCACCTGTTTCTTGGAAAACAAAGAAACATCCTACTGTTGCCAGATCATCAGAAGAAGCAGAGTATAGAGCTATGGCCTACGCCTGTTGTGAACTGGTCTGGATCAAATCACTTTTGTCTTCTCTCGGCATTAAAATCAAGCAACCAATGCGTCTATTTTGTGACAGTCAAGCTGCGCTTCATATAGCTGCACTGGATCGGACAAAACACATTGAGATCGACTGCCATTTTGTGCGAGATTTATTGATAGCAGGAGTCATCACAACGCATCATATACGTACTCATGTGCAACCGGCTGACATTTTGACCAAAGCATTTGGCAAAAGCCAGTTCACGTTCTTAAAGCAAAAGTTGGCCATACGTAATCCGTTTGAACCAACTTGAGGGAGAGTATAGGATGTATCTAAATATCTTGTTGTTTTATGTAAATATCTTTTTCATAGGTTTCTCTTTGTATTTATCTACCTATTCTTCTCCTTTACAGTTTGTATGTAAGTGTATATATTTAGCTGTTTAGCCTCTTTAATAGATCATTAGTTCCACAATCTTCTTCAGAAGCACAATTGTAGTCACTTCCTTTAATGTTGATTGCTACTCCAATTTCATCTTCATCTACCGTGCGAATCCTTGGAAAATTCATATCACTTTGCTTTCCTTGTATTGGATGCTCTACAAAAGACATGAAAGCAACTTAGTACATAGACAAAATCTTTAAAATTATAAAAGAAAACCAACAAAGGAAGCTAACCTGATAAATCAGATTTTCTATGAAACAACTTCTTTCTAGATTTAGCATTGCAGTCAAAAAGCCGTAAATAAGATTTTACTTAACTAGAAGTGAAGTTGGATATAGAACGTTGGGTATTAAAATCGGGTAACAATAAAGTTGGGTAACATTAGTGAATTTGGATTTAGAACGTTGGGTATTAAAATCGGGTAACAACGAAGTTGGGTAACGTAAGTGAATTTGGATGTAGAACGTTGGGTATTAAAATCGGGTAACAACGAAGTTAGGTAACATAAGTGAATTTGGATGTAGAACGTTGGGTATTAAAATCAGGTAACAACGAAGTTGGGTAACATAAGTGAATTTGGGTAACAAAGTTGGGTAACAGAGTATAACGTTGGGTAACAAGGTTAGGTAACAAGGTTGGGTAACAAAGTTGGGTAACAAGGTTGGGTAATATAGTATAATGTTGGGTAACTGTAAGAGCCCTATTCTTTCGGACCGAGTCTTGGTCCTTAGCCGAGATTGGCTTGGCCGAGATTGGCCTTTCCGCACCCGCGGGCCTGACTGCCGCCCCTGCGGCTCATGGAACCGCCCCTGCGGTTTCCGGCGACTGCAGCCGGTTTTGTTGACTTCTTGCCCGTGCTTTACCTTTCCTTACTTCTTTCCTTTCCTTGGCTGATCAAGGGTTACTTCTTCACATTTCCAAGCCAGCTTTACGTCCTTCTTGCTTCTTCATCCCTTCCCTTGATCTTGCTTGAGTTTTTCTTGGAGTTTTGCTTGGAAGTTGTGCTTGGTGGTTGTTGATATGCTAGTGATGTGTGTTGCTGACCTTGGAAGCCAACTTTGGTGTGTGTTGATCTTCCCTGCAGCCTAGGACCACAGTTGTGGTAAGCTTCCTTCTTCCTCTTTTCTTCTTTCTTCTTGGATTCCATTTCTTTAGCTTAGGATTAGATGTTTGGACATAGGATGTTGATGGAATGTGTATATTGTGGCATGTGTGTGTTTGTGATGGAGTGAAGACGTGATTTGATCACGTGAAGAGCTAAAGAGGAGTCGCGAGATTGCATTCTGCACTGTCGTCGCCCCCGCGTCTGGAAACCGCCGCCCCTGCGGAGACCGTGCTATCGCGGCCGCGTCAGCGCCTGCGTCGTGCCTGCGTTAGCCTGCAGCCTTGTCACCGCCCCTGCGGCTTCTTCCTGCCGCGCCTGCGGGTTATCCATTCCGCCCCTGCGTCCCTTGATCACGCAGGTGCATCTTGTCCCGGTACTACCCATAGTTGGGTAGCTCCTTTCCTTTCCTAGTATGAGGGAACTAGTACCATGCTAGGTATCGGTTTTTGATGAGTATGATATAGATATGCTGGTTACGGCCTTGAGGTTACGAGTTGGATATGATCCTTATGGATCCCTTGGGTCTAGGTGTGACCCCTTTGTGTGATAGGAGTTTGATATATATATATATGTATGCCTTGTATAGGCCGTGTTGTCCTCTAGTGTGGAGTGGACCAGTCGGAGAGTTGATCGTACTTGAGTTACTTCTGAGATCGAGGTAAGTCCATAGGACTTACTTAGCTACTATCCTTATATTGGATGTATGCTTGAGTGGTGTGTGTGTGTTATATGCTTTATAGCATGTTTTATTATGGTCACCGACCTATGTTATATTGACCGCCCATTGTAGTGGCCGTGATAACCTTTCCCTTTCATCCCGTAGTGGAGTCTGGGAGGTTCTCTATAGTCAGGCCAGATCTGGTATACGGGAAGGACCCTCACCACTCCCATAGGGTACACGGGAGGTGTGTTGATACTACTCCAGCTGGCTAGAGTACTCAGAGGCGGGGATTATATTCCTCGTGTCACATATCTTCATATACATCTATTTATACGATTGAGTGATTTAACTTATTAAAGATAATAAACCGGGTAAATGTGTGATATCATGATGATGTGTTAATATTATTGATGTGTGTTTGTGCTCTAGCATCTTCTTATATATGTGTATAGTTAGCTAACGGTTTTATACCGTGTTGTAGATCCTTTGCAGGTTAGGAGAGCTGCAGAGTGATCAAAGCAACCCGTGAACTTACACTTGGCATAGTCTGGTGAATCACATCATTAAATTTACACGTGGCACAGTTTGGTGAATCCAAATCATTAAATTTATACGTGTTAATTTTTTGTTAATCCAGGTCCCACCATGTTAAACAAGTTATTTAAATATTTGATTTATGAATTTATTTTAAATAGTTTCATAAGTAATTTTTTGTTAAGTACGCATATTATTAATTGACCTTTAATTAATTATAATTTAAAAATTGAAATTCTTAAGATTTGCAATATAATTCTAAAGATCTTAATATTTTGTTAACTTATAATTTTAATTTTCAATTTAACATTATACTTTCTAAAACTTATAAAAAAAAATTTTAATTTAAAAGTTTTAAAGAACTTAATATTTTGTTTATTTATACTTTTTTAACTTTATTATTTTTTGTGAAACTCAAAAAAAAAATTAAATAAAATTCGATTTTTTAAAGAGTTAAAAAAAATATTTTTCATTTTAAACAATAAAAATATAAGAAAAAAATCGAAAAAAAAATCAAAAAATTATTTGTTTTAAACAATATCGACCTTTTAATATAAAGAAAATAATTTTAATAAAATTTTTTTATCATTTACACAAAATTATTTTAAAAAAGTACAACAAAAAACTCCGAAAAAAAAATCAAAAAATGTTGCAATTGTTTTTATAAAAATTATATATATTTTTTACTTAAATTAGTGCCGGAGTTGGAATTTTTTCAGGAAAAATAAGTTATATTATTTTTTATAAATACTTTGATACGATGTATCACTTTCAATAATTTTTAATGTTGGTACTATTGAGTTTAATTGATAGTTGTTATTATTTTGAGTTTTTTTTTTTTTTCAAATTTTTTTTTAATAATATTTTACTTTAATAACTTGACATATGCTATTAATCTTATTAAATGTTAGGTAATTAACTATTTAAATTTTATGATTTGTTTTATCCTTCTTTTTTTGTTATTATATATTTTACATATGACTTCTTATCTATCTTATATACTAAAACAACCCGTGAACCGATACTTGACGTAGTTTTTTATTGTCACCTCATCAATTTTACATTGTCGTCTATTCATTAATCCACAACACGTATCCCAATATTTAATTTAACAAACCCTAATTCTTTATGGGATTGATACTAACTTTGACATTCGATTATGTCAAAGAATATTGTCCCGAAATCCTCTTTTCCGATTGTTATTTCAGGATTTGGATTCTTGCTTCATTTCCGTTCATAATGTGAAAGTTACAGCCTTACAACAAGTATCACATAACAATTAAGACATTTATCATATATTTTTTATGACACGCAATTATCGTCTAACCCGTGCAGGACACGGGTATTAAAACTAGTATAATACTAAAAAAGAAGTGACTAAATCCATTTGTCGTTACCACGTTAAGCCACATTAAAATTTACCACTTGTCATCCCACGATAAGCCACCTCAGATATTTTTCCACGTGTCATCTCCAGATTATTCCACCTCATTTATATATTTTTTAATTTTATTTACTGATATGGTAATAAATTTTTTGTGATTTAGAATATGAAATTGATATTATAATATATTGTTCTAATTATAACTTTATAATTTTATTGGTTTAATAACTTCCTTTTAAAACTACCATTTTTACCACATGCAAATATAATTTTAATTTTATTACTCTTAATTTGATTTTACTAAAACTAAATCTCATTAGATTATTTCAAAATTTATTATTTTTAATATAATATAGAGATTGTTTTAAATTTAAACTTTTATTTACATAATATCATTTTTCTAAAACTGAATTTTAGCTACTAAGCTATAAATTGATTTCCTTTCTATTTACATATTATTTGGATTTTGGCTATCATTTCAATGATAGTGTTCAATTGTTGTATGATTTAAAATATAAATGAAAATAAATTATAAAATAGTTATGATATGCAAATTCTTTTTTATATGTTAAGTTATAAAAGAAAACTCTCATATAATATTTTTTTTTACTAAAAACATATTCTATATGATATTTTTGATAAATTATAAGCATTTTATGTAATATCTTTAACATAATTCAATATATATATAATTTTATGGTATGTATACATCTAATACTTTTTATTCTTATGTGTTCCGTTACTAAAACCAAATGACATATATTGTTTTATAATGAAAGTATTTTTTTTCCCAAACTCTTTCTACAGGTTGATAGATTATGCATCATTTAGATGCATATATTTTCTTTTTCTTTTTTTTTTTTACATTATGTAATAAGATATTTGATATCTATCCATTCATTACGATAAATTCCGTGCAATGCACGAGTATTAAGCTAGTATTTATATAACTAGTTCATTATCGTGACAGTTATGAATTAAAAATTTTCTATAATTTAATAAAATATATATATATATATATATATATATATATATATATATATATATATATATAGGAATAGGATCAAGTAAAAACTTATTCTTGTGTAGGGGGTAGGAACATATCATAAATACACGATCTAAATAATTGAACAAATCAGATAGCACATTAAAAATGCAATAATTTTATAAAAGAACATAGCAATTATATACCTACCATATTTATCATTTGTATCAATTTAATTTTGTCGACAAAAAATATATTAGGATTGTACATTGAAGGAATTGAAAGAAATTAACGTAGGTTTTCAAGAATGACGATACACAATGAATCAACCCCAATTGAATCGAACATTAATTTCAGGTCGAAGTTACTATTACGGTAGAAATTTTTTGTTTGTTAGTTATACTAATCAGGTCGAAATTTATCACTTTATTAACCATCTCAATCAGTGTAGGATGATTTCGATCGAATTATGACCATTTTGCCTAGAACATATGTACTTCGACCAAAATTTACAATTATACTAACTTTTGACTTCTTTTTTTTAAATAACTAACAACGTTATTGTTTTTACCAATTCGAACAAATATGCATCCGAATACATAAATTACGGTCAATATTTTAGTCGTTCATTTATTAATCGTATGCCTCTTAGAGGTTCCTACTCCTTACACATGAATAGGTTCTCACCCGAACCTGACCCTACATATATATATATATATATATATATATATATATATATATATATATATATATATATATATATATATATATATATATATATATATATATATATATATATATATATATATATATATATATATATATACATACATACATACATACATACATACATACATACATACATGTCTTTGCAAACTTAGATACAAATACATTTTCATTAAATTTTACTTGTAATAACTATATTGCTAATAAGCTATTAATAACAAATATATATTGGCTTCACATATCATTAAAATAGTAAAAATGGTAAATAATAAAATTGTCAATGTAAAAAATATGGATATATATTAAAACAATTTATATTTTGTTTATCTAAAGTTACCCGATTTATAAAAATACAAATCAAATACACTCCAATTATAGCTATAATTAGGCCTTGTTCGGTGGTTAACATGAATCTAATAAACCTCTACTTCGACCCTTTCATTTTAAATGACAATAGAAAAATTGAGCCGGAAATGTATACCCACACGGTGATCGATCGGCTAATCAAAAATTTCCACACCAAAGATCACAATCGGTACAAAAGAGGATAACTCTCAACACCACAACGTCAATCGATCTTTTATGATGGAGGTCAGATGGACTCCAGTGGGCAAGAAGCTCAAAAGAAGAAGCAACAAATACCAAACCGAATAAATTGAGTCAGAAGTAAAGTCTCGCAATCTAAATTCGCTCAACTCTAACCATTGTTCAATCGACCTCAAACAGAGTCCGCGGCTACACCAAATTCATCCATATACGATCTCAAACTTCAAGGCGAAAGTTGTTGGTTATTTTAAAATAAAGTTCCTAGAGATGTCTCTCCGGGCTTCTTAAAACGACTCCCTAGAAATGTCTTTCGGGACATTTTAAAAAAAACTCCCTAGAGCCATTTCTCAAGAGTTATTCTAAAACGTCTTGAGAGGCATCTACAGGGAGATTTAAAAAAGTCCTGAGAGTTGTTTATACGGATTTTTTTATAAAAAAAAATCTTCTAGGGACTTTTTTTTAATAAAAATGTCGTAAGCTAATATATTTTCTATATTCAAAATTAAGTCAATTTCATGTTGGTTAAAACTGTAACACCCCAAATCCGTAGGACTCGGAGTGCTACTGGGCTAGGATCTCACAATGGATCCTGACCCTAGCCTGACAACAATTTCACTGATCTTACAACAAGACACAGATAGATTAAAACAAAACATGAAACTGATATATAAATATCAAAATGTTATACAAAGTACTGTTGAGTACAAGTTCAAAACATAAATCCGTACAACATAAATAACCCATAACCCACGATATCGCCCAGTGTACGGAACCCTCAGCAGATCACCCCTCCGGATCACTCTGTAGCTCTCCTAACGTGCAAAGGATCTACAACACGGTATAAAACCGTTAGCTAACTATACACATATATAAGAAGATGCTAGAGCACAAACACACATCAGAAATTATAACATATCAACATGCTTTCACACATTTACCTGGTTATTATCTTTATAACGTTACTCATTCAAATAATATATCTGTATATGAATATATGTGACACGAGGAATGTATATAACCCTCGCCTCTGCATGCAATAGCTAGTTGGAGTGGTATCAGCGCACTTTCCCGTATACCATATGGAGTGGTAGGTGCCCTTCCCGTATACCAGGTCTAACTAGCTTACAGAGAACTTCCCAGACTCCACTACGGGATGAAAGGTAAGTTGTTACAGCCATTACAATGGGCGGTCAATATAACATAGGTCGGTAATAAACCATATCGCATGCTACAAAGCATAAACAAACACCACTCAAGCATACATCCAATATAAGGATAGTAGCTAAGTAAGTCCTACGGACTTACCTCAACCTCAGAAGTAGTATCACTACGATCAGCTCTCACTCAGGTCCACTCCAAACTGGAGGACAACACGGCCTATACAAGGCATACATATATATATCAAACTCCTATCACACAAAGGGTCACACCTAGACCTAAGGGATCCATAGGGATCATATCCAACTCGTAAACCTCAAAGCCCTAACCGGCATATCTATATCATACTCATCATCCGATACCTAGCATGATACTAAGTCCCTCATACTAAGAAAGGAAAGGAGCTACCCAACTATAGGTAGTCCCGGGACAAGACGCACCTGCGTGATCAAGGGACATAGGGGCGGAATAGACAACCCGCAGGCGCGGCAGGGAGCAGCCGCAGGCGCGGTGACAAGGGATGCAGGCAACGCATGCAAGGCGCGGGCGCTGCGGCACGGCTTCCACAGGGGCGGCGACTTCCAGGCGCGGGGGCGGCGACGGTGCAGAACGTGATTCTGCGACTCTTCTTCAGCTCTTCACGTGATCAAATCACGTCTTCTTCATTCAAGATTCACACCCATACATATACATACACAAACCAACATCACCCTCTGATCAATACAACTAATCCTAAGCTAAAGAAGGAAGAATCAAAGAAAAGAGAAGAAGAACAAGTAGCAAGAAGCTTACCACAGTTGTGGTTAGCTAAGGAACTGATCACCAACAACCTTACTGGCTTCCAAGCACAGCAACACACATCACTAGCATCATCATCATCAAAGCCACATCAATTCTCTTCCAAAACCAAGGAGAATCAACACAAGATCAAGATGGAGGAAGGAGAAGCAAGGAGGACGTGCAAGGGCTGGAGTGGAAATAAGAAGTGAAGTGAAACCCTTGCTCAGCAAGGTAAGAAGTAAGGGAAAAGGGTAAAGCACGGGTCATGGAGTCAACAAAAACGGATGCAGCCGCAGGAAACCGCAGGGGCGGTTCACTGGGCCGCGGGAGCGGAAATCTGCAGGGGCGGCAGACATGCCCGCGGGTGCGGCAAGGCCAATCTCGGCCAAAGCCAATCTCGGCTAAGGACAAAACTCGGTCCGAAAGACTAGGGCTCTTACATCTCACCCCCCTAAAAACAAGTTTCGTCCCGAAACTTACAAGTCCTGAAACCACTCGAACTCAAAATCCGAGGTACACTCTCTCTATAGCCTCAAACATAAGCATGGAGGAAAACATCAACTCCAGCAACAAAACACTATCCAAGGCCTAGAGGAACCATCTCTAGCCAACTATAAACACATCACAAGGCATAGAGGAATTACATCTCTAGCCGTATCATATCCATAACAGAAAGGCATGGAGGAAGAACATCTCCAGCACTACTATGTCCATCAAAATAGCATGGAGGAAAGAACCATCTCTAGCTAAACCTATCATACTAGCACAACAAGATCTAATAAGATCATATATCACATCAAGCTAATATGAAAATAAACACATCATAGCATATAAGCATATAAGCACATAATACTCACTAAGATAGTACTAAGATCTATTCGGTGATCCTACTGGTGCATCTAACTCAGCATAGAACTCTGGATAGTTCCTTTGGATACTATCCTCAGTCTCCCATGTAGCCTGCATAGAACTCTGGATAGTTCCTTTGGATACTATCCTCAGTCTCCATGTAGCCTCATCAGGTCCTCGTCTCCACCATTTTATCCTCAGCATAGGAATGTCCTTCGAACGCAGGCGTCTCATACCTCGTTCTAGGACTGCAATAGGATGCTCAACAAAAGTGTGGTCCGGCTCGACCACCAAATCCTCTTAACTCACAATGTGTCTCGGATCTGGTATGTACTCCCCTCAGTTGAGACACGTGAAATACAGGGTGAACACCCTCTAATCTCGGAGCAAGGCTAATCTGTAAGCTGCGACCCAACCCGATCCAGAATCTCGAACGGTCCGACATATCGGGGGCTCAACTTCCCCTTAATGCCAAAACGCCTAACACCTCGTGTCGGGGACACTCTCAGCCACACATGGGCTCCAAATTTGAACTCTAGAGGTCTACGCCTCCTATCAGCATAAGACTTCTTACGGCTCTGCGCAGTCAGCATCCGCTCTCTAATCAGTGCTACTCGAGCCACATCATCCTAAATCCGATCAGGTGTCAAACCACTAACACTGCTCTGCTCATCCCAGCATAATGGGGGGGCATCTCTGTCTATACAGTGCCTCATATGGGGCCATCTCAATAGATCCATGCCAGCTGTTGTTGTATGAGAACTCAACAAGTGGAAGATGATCCGTCCACACCTGTCCCCCAATCCAACACACAAGCTCGCAGCATATCCCCAGGGTCTGAATGGTCTCTCTGACTGACCATCTGTTTGAGGATGGAACGCAGTCGTGAAGTGCAAACTCGTCCCCAGGGCAGTCTGAATCTGTTGCCAGAATCCGCTAAATCGCCCATCTTTGTCTGAGACGATCGTCCTCGTACACCATGGAGTCTCACTATCTGCCTAGTGTACTCCTCAGCTAATCAGTTCACCAGCCACGTCTCCCTAATAGGAATGCAACGTGCCATCTTTCGTCAATTTGTCCACTGTGACCCATATGGCATCAAAACTCCGGCTCAGCCTCAGTCCAGTCACAAAATCCATGGTGACGTCCTCCCACTTCCTCTGTGGAACAAGAAGTGGATGGAGCTCACCTCCAGGTCTGCTATGCTCTATCTTGACCTGTTGGCAGGTCGCACACTGTGCCACAAATCTGGCCACATCGGGCTTCAGCCCTCCCCACCAATATAAACGTCTCAAGTCCTGATACATCTTACTCGTACCTGGATGTACAGAGTAAGGTGTACAGTGAGCCTCCCGTAAAATCCTCTGTCATCTCTGTATCAGTAGGTACACAGACGCGACCGCGGCGCCTCAAAACTCCATCTGCTCCTAGCAGGAACTGTGGTGCCTCATCTCGAGACATCCTCTCTCGGATCCTCATCAGTGTCGGGCAGGTCTCCTGCTTCTGTTGGATCTCACCCAACAGATCAAGAAGAACCTCTAAAGTACGTAGCTGGGCATCCTCATCAGGAAACTGGATGTCCAACTCTAACCAGATCAAGTCTCTCTGCAACTGATGTTGAGCTGTCAGTCTTGCAATCGCCTGCTCTCGAGGCGTTTTCCTGCTCAGGGCATCGGCGACAACGTTCGCCTTCCCTGGATGATACATAATCTCTAAATTAAAATCCTTGATCAGCTCGAGCCACCTACGCTGGCGGTTATTCAATTCCCGCTGCGTGAAAATGTACTTCAGACTCTTATGGTATGTGAAGATCTGACATGTAGCACCATACATGTAATGTCTCCAGATCTTCAATGCATGAACTACCCGCTGCCAACTCCAGATCATGAGTCGGGTAGTTCTCCTCATACGTCTTCAGCTGTCGAGACGCATATGCAATCACCCTGCTCTCTGCATCAAAACACATCCCAAGCCTAGCTTGGATGGATCACTGTAAACCCACACAAAATCCTCAGTACCCTCTAGTTGTGCCAAAATAGGAGCAGAAGTCAAACGCCTCTTCAACTCCTCAAAACTCTGCATACACTTATCAGACCACACAAATCTAGTAGTCTTCCTCAGCAAACTCGTCAGTGGACGGGCAATCACAGAAAATCCTCCACAAAGCGTCTGTAATAACCGGCTAGGCCAAGGAAGCTATGTACTTCCTTGACGTTCGTCGGTGTAGTCCATGCTGCTACTGCCTCAATCTTTGCCGATCCACCTTGATGCCTTCAACTGATACCACATGACCCAGGAATGCTACCTCTGGCATCCAGAACTCACACTTAGAGAACTTAGCATAAAGTTCTCTATCTCGTAAAACCTGCAATACAGTCCTCAGATGTCCTGCATGCTTCTCTCCACTACGAGAGTATACCAGAATGTCATCTATAAAGACCACACAAACTGATCCAGGAAGTCGATGAAGATACTATTCATCAACTCCATAAAGACGGTTGGGGCATTCGTAAGCCCAAATGGCATCACTACAAAACTCGTAGTGTCCATATCTGGTCCGGAATGTTGTCCTGTGCACATCCTGCTCTCTCACCCTCAGCTGGTGATATCTTGAGAGCAGGTCAATCCTGGAGAATACAGTCGCTCCCTTGAAGCTGATCTAACAAGTCATCAATGCGAGGCAGTGGATACTTGTTCTTGATAGTCCACCTTTTTCAGCTCTTTGTAATCTATACACAACCTCAACGATCCGTCCTTCTTCCGTACGAAGAGGACAGGTGCTCCCCATGGGGACACGCTAGGGCGAATAAAGCCCTTCTCAGCCAACTCCTCGAGTTGCTTCTTCAGCTCTAGCATCTCGACAAGCGCCATCCGGTATGGGCCTTCGAGATCGGTCTCGTACAGGCTTTAACTCAATCCCAAAATCCACACTCCTCTGAGGCGGAAAACTGGAAAGCTCAGCAAAAAACATCTGTGAACTCACAAACAAATGGGATGTCCTCTACAGTTGGACTCTCCCCCTCCTTCATGGCATAACACCAGAAGGCATCACAACCCTGTGCAATCAGTCTCGCTGCCCGTATAACACTAATAACCGTGCCTGTCTTTCCAAGGTCCCAACCTCGGAAAACCTCTATCTGCCCTAACTCGGTAGAGAGGGTAACATTCCTCCTACCTACATCTAAGACTGCAGAGTGTCTATCCATCCAGTCCATACCTAGAATGACTTCGTCATGCTCTAATGGCATGGCAAAGAAGTCAACTAGTAACACACAGGTCCCTACAGAGATGGTACAACCGTGAATCTCACGGTTACCTCCGACCCTACCACCATCGGGTAGCCCTATAATAAAGGGTATCCCCTCAACTGTATCTAAACTAAGACGCTCTACACATGCATCAGAAATAAAAGAGTGCGTAGCACCAGTATCAAACAAAACTCTAACAGGTAAACCATGAATCATAATGGTACATGTAGCAGTAGGTGCAACTGGCTCCTCTGCACTCCTCAACTCAAAAACTCGGCCCTGTGGCCCTCTGTTATCAGTGGTGCTCCCACCACGACCTCTGCCCCTACTCGCCCAGGAGCAGATCCCTGAGTCGTAAGGCGATCTGGGACCCTCTATTGTCCCTGAGTCTGTTGCTGCTGAGGTGGCCTCTGCCCACCTCCCACTGCACCCAGCAGGAGAAGAACCCTGCTGAGAGGCAGCTCCGCCCTGTCGGCAGTAAACGGCTCAGTGACCCTGCCTACCACAGGTGTAGCAAGTCACTAGTGGCCTCGTGCACTCTGGCCTCATACGCGCCTAGATCGCCACAGTTAAAACACTAACGTCCCTTTATCTGCAACTGGTGCAGATGAAGGCTGACTCTGGCGTCTCTGACCTCCGCCAACCACTAGCAGCACCACCAGTACCACTAGTCTGCCCTGTATGCTGTCTCTTCTCAGACCCCTCCGGTCTGAGATGCTCTCCTCTGACCAGCTCGCTCCCTCTTATAGTCGGAAGCTTTGTCCTGATAATCTGTAAGAGTCTCACAATGAAATCCCGCCATGTAAGTCCGGGTAGCATCCCTCAGTTGTCGGGAAAACAGATATACGTGCTGATCTGCAGGAGGTGCAGCTGGACCCAGCAATGCCAACTCCTCCTGAAACCTCCTGATAACCTTGAGACTGGTAATCCTCAACCCAGCCTCCACAAAATCCGCGCAGTTTCTCCCTCCTCAGTGAGGCAGGGTAGAAACGCTCTCTGATCATAGTCTTCATCTGCTCATAACTGGTAACCTGACCCCGTACTGATCTCCACCAGTGTTGTGCCAAGTCCCGGAATAAAGTCTAAACACCAGCTCGATCTGTCTGTCTACTGGACATCTAATGGACTCCAGAGCTGAGTCCACAATGCCCAATCTAGAGCTCAACCTCTAACCCCACCTTCCTAGTGAAAGGGGGTGCACCCATCTGATGGAATGCCTTCAACCAGGTATCTGGTCTAGGCCCTCTCTGCTCCTCTCGAATGGAGGAATCTCAGCAGCATGTGCTGTACAGCTGACACCTGCGTCACTGCCGTGGGATCTCTCAGATGGTCCCTCCTGTGCCTGTAAATCTGGGGCACGTCTACCGGCTCTGACAGCCTCCTCCACTCGTCTAAATATAGCTCGGAACTCGGATCCCCCCATGGAGACACGATCAAAATCACCAGAATGGCTCTATGTGCCCCCTGTCTCTCAGCTGCACCGTCCCAGTCTCAAAGAACGACGCTCTCAGCAACCTCCTCATGTATCTCTCCTGTTGCCTGTGAACCGCCAGCAGGAGTCCTACCTCGTCCTCTACCTAGAGGGGGTCTACCTCTACCTCGTCTAGCTGCAAGTAAGGCTCTAGTCTGAAGCATCTGCAAAAGACGTAATTCTAACTTAGAAGGCTATATATATTGTCGTATGAATAGATATATATCAAATCAATCACAACAGAATATCTATATATATCTATAATGTCGAGGTCTTCAGAGGGGCGATGGATCACGTACACGGTATCCCAAAACATTTGTACTCATTCCAAAACCAAAAACTTTGGAAAAGTCAGACCCCTTTCGGGTTCTGTTTATATATCTATTCGAACTTTATTGCAGATTACAAGTGCCATTGTTGTCAACCTGGCTCTGATACCAACTTTGTAACACCCCAAATCCGTAGGACTCGGAGTTCTACTAGGCTAGGATCTCACAATGGATCCTGACCCTAGCCTGACAACAATTTCACTGATCTTACAACAAGGCATAGATAGATTAAAACAAAACATGAAACTGATATATAAATATCAAAAGGTTATACAGAGTACTGCTAAGTACAAGTTCAATACATAAATCCGTACAACATAAATAACCCTTAACCCACGATATCGCCCAGTGTACGGAACCTCAGCAGATCACCCCTCCGGATCACTCCGCAGCTCTCCTAACCTACAAAGGATCTACAACCACGGTATAAAACCGTTAGCTAACTATACACATATATAAGCAGATGCTAGAGCACAAACACACATCAGAAATTATAACATATCAACATGCTTTCACACATTTACCCGTTATATGAATATAATGTGAGCGAAATGTATATAACCCTCGCCTCTGCGTTACTCATTCAAATAATATATGTGTATATGAATATATGTGACACGAGAATGTATATAACCTCGCCTCTGCGTGCAATAGCTAGCTGGAGTGGTATCAGCGCACTTTCCCGTATACCATATGGATTTGGTAGGTGCGCTTCCTGTATACCAGGTCTAACTAGCTTACAGAGAACTTCCAGACTCCACTACGGGATGAAAGGTAAGTTGTCACAACCACTACAACGGGCGGTCATATAACATAGGTCGGTAATAAACCATATCGCATGCTACAAAGCATAAACAAACACCCACTCAAGCATACATCCAATATAAGGATAGTAGCTAAGTAAGTCTTACGGACTTACCTCAACCTCAGAAGTAGTATCACTACGATCAGCTCTCACTCAGGTCCACTCCAAACTGGAGGACAACACGGCCTATACAAGGCATACATATATATCAAACTCCTATCACACAAAGGGTCACACCTAGACCCAAGGGATCCATAGGGATCATATCCAACTCGTAAACCTCAAAGCCCTAACCGGCATATCTATATCATACTCATCATCATCCGATACTAGCATGGTACTAAGTACCTCATACTAAGAAAGGAAAGGAGTTACCCAACTATAGGTAGTCCGGAACAAGACGCACCTGCGTGATCAAGGGACGCAGGGGCGGAATAGACAACCCGCAGGCGCGGCAGGGAGCAGCCGCAGGCGCGGTGACAAGGGACTCAGGCAACGCAGGCAAGGCGCGGGGCGCTGCGGCACGGCTTCCGCAGGGCGGCGGCTTCTAGGCGCGGGGGCGGCGACGGTGCAGAATGTGATCCCGCGACTCTTCTTTAGATCTTCACGTGATCAAATCACGTCTTCTTCATTCCAGATTCACACCCATACATATACATACACAAACCAACATCACCCTATGATCAATACAACTAATCCTAAGCTAAGGAAGGAAGAATCAAAGAAAAGAGAAGAAGAACAAGGAGCAAGAAGCTTACCACAGTTGTGGTTAGCTAAGGAACTGATCACCAACAACCTTACTGGCTTTCAAGCACAGCAACACACATCACTAGCATCATCATCATCAAAGCCACATCAATTCTCTTCCAAAACCAAGGAGAATCAACACAAGATCAAGATGGAGGAAAGAGAAGCAAGGAGGACGTGCAAGGGCTGGAGTGGAAATAAGAAGTGAAGTGAAACCCTTGCTCAGCAAGGTAAGAAGTAAGGGAAAAGGGTAAAGCACGGGTCAAGGAGTCAACAAAAACGGCTGCAGCCGCAGGAAACCGCAGGGGCGGTTCACTGGGCCACGGGAGCGGAAATCCGCAGGGGCGGCAGACATGCCCGCGGGTGCGGCAAGGCCAATCTCGGCCAATCTCGATCTCGGCTATGGACAGAAATCGGTCCGAAAGACTAGGGCTCTTACAAAAACGTACAAAATAATTACCCAAAATTCAAAACAACACATATACTCAAATATTGTTTCATCATATATGGTTAAACTAATACATTTACATAAAAAAAGCATATGTTTTTTCAACCTTCTAAGTAACTTGTTGTAGGGTGAAACACTATTTTGTGTGTCCAAATAATGTAGTCATTTCTCTCGTAACTCATCAATAAGTTCTTCGTTGTAGGTGTCAGGTGAACCTCGAAAGTACTGCAATATTAAGTCAATTTCATGTTGTTATACAAATAGTATAAATACACATTAAATGTTTGACTAAAATTAATATACTTACATTGATAGGAATGACGCTACACTGATGATCCATAATCTCCCTCATATACCGACATATATAATAACCGGATTCCACAATGTCTTGTTGTTTAGGACACTTCATAATAAAGCAAAGTAATGTCATATTAATGAAAAATGTAAGAAAAATGAATCAATCCAACCAACAAAAGCTCTTTAGACTTACCGAAATATTTACCCAATGTGTCTTTTTTTTATTGACTTTGCTCTTTTGTACCAAGAACATATAAACTGTTCTAAGAGAGAATATTATAATATATATATATATATATATAAAATATACTAAATAACAACAACTATATATATTGTAACTTACATCTCAAGCATAGATTTGAATGTCTTGTTTACGTCCATCCTTAATGGATCTAGCCAAAATATTATATTATCCATTGGCTTTATAACAACTAGCATCCAATGGAGTCTACAAAATATAAGAAAAAAATGAATCGTATGTTATGGTTCATTCTTGAACACTTGTGGTCATAAATATATCATCCAATGTAAGAGTTGGATGAATTATGCAATATGCCTTTTAAATCAAATAACAAAACTAAACTTACCCTTCATTATATGGAGCAAACCATACACGATTTTGCAGTTGAGCTTTACACATAGAATCCATCATGTATCGTTCTTTGTTCCATCAACCAACTATATGGGGAAAAATAATGCATACTTGATTGACTGACAACTGTCATACAAGTTCCTGTCATTGATAGCAAACATTCATAAAAGTATGAAGCATATGGTGAACTACCTAAATAATATATACTTAACTTACTTCATGTAAACAACAACATGAGTGGAATCTATTTCTTTCTTTTCTATTCACGCACGGAGGTGCTCTTTGCCAACATGTAATTGTTGAGAAGAGTGGGAAATATCTTCCTTCATTCTAATCTTGATGAAAAAAGTATTTTACAAAGAAAAACAACTACAATACTTTTCCATTGTATTTTGTCGTTTGAGGTGAATAGTTTTCCATGTGATTGTTGATCACATCCTAAAACAAATATATAGTCAGTAAGATATATATATATATATATATATATATATATATATATATATATATATATATATATATAGTATATATATATATATAATAATATTTTACGAATCAAAAATTACCATGGACTTTGCCATGCCATGCACTAGAGTAAACGTTGCATCTAAATCGAATTGGCACCGTTGCATTGTTGAAAATGAGACAACTACATCTGGCATAAGTGGAACATCCACTTGAACATTTATTCGATCTAATGTAGGATAGCAACGGTGCCATTTGTAGGTAGAAATGCACGTCCTCTACTCACTTTGACACTTAAATTAGGCCAAAACAAATCACATTTTTTTATTACCTCCTCACTTTCAATGCAAGGTGCCTTCGTCATGGAACAACTTCCATACACTCGAAGAGAACGTCGTCTGTACAGGTGCTTCTTGCCCATGAAGAAACAGTGTCGGGTGTAGTTTTTCCTTGCAATGAAGTCGGTCGAAAGGTTAAAAGGTACAATCTGAATATATAAGGTTTTGCTAATTGTTTATATTTTCATCTTAAAGCAAACACAATCTCAAGTATATGAAGATATAATGCACACTACGTATGAAGTTGGGCATATTCAAGAGCAATTCGTCTGCGAAATGAAGTCGACAACATATAACAAAGCTCAAAGAAGAAATAGTTCAATCGGTTCAGGCTCGACGGATCCATTTGATAACCATCTCTTATAGGCGATTGAGTAGATCTGCATGCCAAAATTATAGTCAGTTATATCAAAGTTCGTCTACACCAAACTCCATCGCTGGATCAAAAATTGGCTAGGAGTCTAAGATTCCAACATGATCGGAGAGAAGAGAAGTAACAAATATAGTGATACCCTATTTCTAAAAGCTCAAGGGCATGTTTGGTATTGTATTCTTGGAGATTCATTTAGATTCTTTTCTACGGGATTGTCGGGGATAAATGTTTTTGGGGTTGTTTGGTATCAGATGGAGATACAAGATTGTATTCTTCATTTAGATCTTTTTGCAACATAATCCCAAAAAAACAATCTTGAAAAATGAAGATTTTTGGAGATTGAAGGGATTGTTTTATTTCCATGTCCTTCATACCCTAATAATCTATCTGAATAAAACTTATACAAACACCCAAAATTTAAAAAAAAATTATCAATCTTTAATAATCTCCATCTTCAAGATCTAATAATCCCAACAATCTCCATCCCAAAGAATTAAAAAAAAAATCCCCATCTGATACCAAACAGGCCCCAAAAGTCAATCAAGATTAGGAGGATCAGTGAGTAGAAGGTAAATTCCAATATCAAATACAAACAACTCCGTTACAATTCTACCCGTGGTTCGATCGATCTCAAATGGAGTCGGAAAAATTTATACCGAAGAGCACAAAAATCATAAGTGATCGATACAATCGATTGGAAGGTTATGAAAATATATGTGAAGTAAGTGTTCATTTGAGCACAAAAATCATAAGTGATCGATACAATCGATTGGAAGGTTATGAAAATATATGTGAAGTAAGTGTTCATTTGTCACCAAAACGACAATTTAAGACGCATGTTACCTCTCTCTCTCTCTCTCCCTCCCTCCCTCCCTCCCATTAACACATCACACACATGGGCTAGAAGGATGCAATTAGTAGGGACCAACGAAGAAGGACTATTACGGTATGGTAGTAGTATCGATAGCATTGTGGCGGTGTTGAAGATGTAGTTTCCATACGCTCATAAAATGAAGAATAGAAAATACAATAGGCACAAAGCATGCAAAGAGATATAACAAGTGAAAGATAGGCTGAGAATAAGTCTTTGTTCATCTAAAGGCTCAAAGAACAAGAAAAAATATGTGAGTTTTGATCGGATGATAAGACCTTGAAGGAAGGAGGTTCACTTCATCAAAATCGAAACGATTCATGTCTATATTCGCTATATTTTGTTAAACATCCCTTATATTTGTATTCCAAAGAGTAAAAAGCAAAGACCCAAGTTGTAATCGCTCAACGGATTGAGTTGGAAACAAAGACCCAAGTTCTAATTGCTCAATGGATCGAGTCAAAAATAAAGACTCATTGAGAGATCAAGATCAAATGGACAAATGGTTACACAAAAGTTGTCAATTTACAATCGGAGTTCAAATGGTCCATTGTAACAACACAAATTCAGAAGGATTGAGAAAAAGTTATAGCAAAATTAAGGCGGAGAACGCGAGGGTCAACTTTGTTACAAATATCAAAGCACAAAGTTGGTGGAGCCAAATGAGAATAAAAGAAATAGAAGAAGTTGAGCGCACACAAAGAAATAGAAAAAAGTTAAATATCAAAATAAAATGAGAAAAAAATGGAAAGAGAAGCACAATCTAAAGGTTCTCGAGTGTTTGAGCCAATAGGGTAGAGCTACGTCCGATTTGATCCCTACAAAGGGTACGTAGGAAACTTGACTAAATAAATTGTCAAGTTCAATTGCAAATACCAAGTTAATGTTTTTTTCTAAAGTTTCGGATCTACGGTGACTTGATTTCGTCACATACGAATACGTAGGTAGCTCGGTACAAAGAAAAATGCCCATCGAGTTCGGTCGCACATAAATCAAAGGATAGTCAATTTGAGAATTACGTTTGATTTGATTCCGTCGAAACGTATATGTTTGAAACTCACCGAGTTAAGTCATACCCCCTCCAAAAGAGAGAGAGAGAGAGAGAGATGTACTTGTAACACCCCGAATCCGTAGGACTCGAAGTGCTACTGGGCTAGGACAACAAGTTCACTGAATCTTACAACAAGGCACGGATAGATTAAAACAAAACATAAAACTGATATATATATACATATATATATATATATATATATATATATATATATATATATATACACACACATATCAAAAAGGTAATACAGAGTACTGTTGAGTACAAAGTCAAAACATAAATCCGTACAACATAAATAACCCATATCCCACGATATCGCCCAGTGTACGGAGCCCTCAGCAGATCACCCCTCTGGATCACTCTGCAGCTCTCCTAACCTACAAAGGATCTATAACACGGTATAAAACCGTTAGCTAACCATACACATATATAAGAAGATGCTAGAGCACAAACACACATCAGAAATTATAACATATCAACATGCTTTCACACATTTACCCGGTTTATTATCTTTAATAAGTCCAAACACTCAATCGTATAAATAGATGTATATGAATATACGTGACACGAGGAATGTATATAACCCTCGCCTTTGCGTGCAATAGCTAGCTGGAGTGGTATCAGCACACTTTCCCGTATACCATATGGAGTGGTAGGTGCCCTTCCCGTATACCGGATCTAACTAGCTTACAGAGAACTTCCCAGACTCCACTACGGGATGAAAGGTAAGTTGTCACAACCACTACAATGGGCGGTCAATATAACATACTAACATAGGTCGGTAATGAACCATATCGCATGCTACAAAGCATATAACAAACACCACTCAAGCATACCTCCAATATAAGGATAGTAGCTAAGTAAGTCCTATGGACTTACCTCAGCCTCAGGAGTAAACTCAACCACGATCAACTCTCACATACGTCCACTCCAATCCGAAGGACAACACTGCCTAATATCAAGGCATATAACATATATCAGACTCATATCCATCAAAGGGTCACACCTAGACCCAAGGGATCCATAAGGATCGTATCATAACTCATAAACCTCAAAGCCATAACCGGCATACAGATATATCACATCCTCAACATTCTATCGTCATACACGTACCTAGCATGCTACTAACCCGCTCATACTAGGAAAGGAAAGGATCTACCTAACTTTAGGTAGACCCGGGACAAGACGCACCTGCGTGACACAAGAGACGCAGGGGCGGAACAAGCAACCCGCAGGCACGGCAGAACTCAGCCGCGGGCGCGGTGACAAAAGCCGCAGGCAACGCAGGCACGGCGCGGGCGTTGTGGCACAGATTCCGCAGGGCCGGCGGCTTCCAGGCGTGGGGGCGGCGACGGTGCAGAACGTGATCCCGCGATCCCTCTTCAGCTCTTCACGTGATCAAATCACGTCTTCTCTCATCCAAAGCCACACACATACATATACATACACATTCCAACATCAATCTATGATCAATACATCTAATCCTAAGCTAAGGAAGGAAGAACAAGGAAGAAGGAAAGGAAGGAGAAGCAAGAAGCTCACCTCTACTGCTGTGAGCACCCAAGGGCAGAACAAACACACTCTCAGCTGGCATCACAAGCTTTGAAAACATGCACACAACATCCAGCAACACAAAGCCACACTAAAAACTCTATCAAACTCCAAGAACTCTCAAGCAAGATCAAGAAGGGTAAGGAAGGGAAGAAGAACGTAAGGAAGCTGATGAAAGGAGTGAAGAAGAAACACTTGCTCAGCAAGGAAAGAAAGAAGTAAGGAAGAAAGAGTAAAGCACGGTCAAAGAGTCAACAAAGTCGGCTGCAGCTGCAGGAAACCGCGGGGGCGGTTCACTGGGCCGCGGGAGCGGGAACCCGCTGGGGCGGTGGCATACAAACCCGTGCGGGCGGCTACGTCAATCTCGGTCAAAGCCGAATCTCGGTTAAGGCAAACTCGGTCTAAACGACTAAGGCTCTTACAGTACTAAACTTAGAATTTCTCGTACGCAAATGGTAGTCGGGTAATTTGGAAAACCCTTCATAGAAGGAGGGTCCGAGTGATCCGGTGATACGTAAAAAGTTGAGAAATACCAGTAATAGTTGGTGCGGATTATGGACACATGTCCTAAAATTTGGGTTTGGTTCCGAGCTATGATACATACAAAATCGAAGTCCGCAAAAGTATTCATTTGAACTATGTAAAACTTGATCGGGAAGGTACATAGGCAACCCGTCGGTTGCAGCCCAAATCCTCAAAAAATTTTAAGAGGTCGTCCAGAATATAATCAGTATTATTTTGGAATCGTGAGGATACAACGAATAAAGGTCGAACTTTATAAACATTTTTTCAAAGGAAATGTGTTGCGCAATTTTGTTTTCTTGTAATATTTTTGTCTAACAAATCATTCACAAACATTGTCAATACAAACTTCCAACTTCTTAATCATGACCAGAGTAATCTCGATCTTCATCATTGACCAATGGACTTTCAATCTTCTCTTTGTATCCATTCATCCTCTCTTGCAAAATAGGTTGAATGTTATGTCAAATAAAAGTGCGTGTATGAACTTCATTATGTACACTCCATAGTTTCCTATGTGAATACCTATGAAAGATATTATAAGCATTTATATTTATAAATTATTTATGTAATATAATTTATTTTCTTACCCATTTGTACCTTGTGGTAATCTAAGAACTTGTTGAACTTTGAACTATTTTTCTATTTTCTTAGCAAACTCTAGAAAAATGTTTAAATCTTTCATCAACTTTGGCACTTCCACACAAATTGGTTTCAACAACTTTCATCTTCCCTCCGTTGACAAAATTGTCATTGCAATTATATGTTTTACCACCCATTCTTGAATATTAATTTCTATAGCAATCCAATGCGTGTTCCCAATGTTGTATGGTGAGTATACTCTTTTAACTCCCACCCATTATTTACCAAATTCTTCTAGATACAACCCCGGCCAAATATCCATTTTCAATTTCTAATTTCGAACATGGATCTCATTCATTTGGATCTTCATATTAATTGAATTGAACAATAGAAGTAAAGAGGCTATCAAGCACATCAATTTCCTTGTATTTAAGTTATCTTTGGAAATTCTTCCCCTAAAATATATTAGAGCAACATTAATGTCTTGTTTCAAAAATAACATGAAATCAGGTTGTTACCCAGTATATATCTTGTGTTGTCAACATATACGAAACGTAATATAAGAAAATGATAGTGTGCTTGTGCAATCAACAAAACTTAAAGAATTATAAATTAGAGCTCTAGTGTCAATATTGCCTATTTTGCTCTAAAAATAAATACTCAATGTAGCATTAATCAATTATCAATGTGCTTGACCTATCAACAACACCCAAATAACTAGAAATTACGGTTTTGTTGTTTTACAACTGTATTTATTCTACTAAGAAGAATCTCTACACAATAGCTATCAATCTTGTTCAAAGTCAACAAGCAGATGTGGTTGCTGAAATTTTAATCCAAAAGTTTTTGGATGCGCAAAGGATCCACAACTTGACTAATTACTTGGAGAAATTACATGAGAAAGGTCTTGCTTACAAGGATCATACAACTCTTTTGTTGAACTTCTACATCAAATTTAAAGATGTTGAGAAACTCAACTTCTTTAACATAAGTGATGGTGGTAGGGAGCATAATTATGATGTTGAAACTATTATAAGGGTTTGTCGTGCTGCTAATTATCACGAACATGCAATATTTGTTACCAAAAAGGCTAGGAGGCATGAGTTTTACGTGAAGATTATGCTTAAAGATCTTGGAAGATATGATCATTGCAGAATGTTTCTAGCTTAGAACATAAGCCATAAGAGACTATTCGAATACTCCCCAGGTTGTGCATAGAGGAAGATAAATATGCAAAAAATAGTTATTTAACAACTTTTTCATCTCCTGTTATTTTTTTCAACATTTTTGTGCACCAACCAAAATCCCTATTGACATATTCTGAGAGATACATTGACAAGGTAAAGGAATCTCTTGTTGTATGTGTATCATTAGTACTCCTCAATTGCCTAGAATACCTGCAATTCCATAAACTAACCGGTCCGAAACATAAATAGGAAGGAAATAGACCGATAAGATATGATTTCATGTCCAAATGAGATAGGGAATGGTATAAAATAATGATGAAACCAAAGAAAAATTTGAGTGCTATCAAGCGGCCACTACAAGCCCGTCAGACAAGCTCGGCTCAAGTTCGGATAAACGGACAAATTTTTATATAAAGTCCGGTCCGAACTTGGTTCGAGCTCGGATATGAACAAGTCTAATAATAAGTAGTGCATTGTGTTAGCAAATGTGAAGAACTCAAAAACACAAAAATAAGTAGTGTTTGTCGTGTCAACAACACCAAAAAAAACTCAAATATGAAATTCAATGTTGTCAACAATACTATAATATTAATATAGTTTGTTTAGATTATGTCATTAATACTAAAATAATAATTAAAAAAATTTAATTGTTATCAATATAAAAATAATTAAGAAAAAGTATTTTAAGTGTTGTCAACAAACTAATAACACAGTTTGATTTTGAATTGTCAACAACACTATATAAGTAATTTAAGTACTGTCAACAACATAATAAATAGTGTTTACACTGTCAACAAATGCGAAGAACATCAAAAAAAACAAAAATAAGAAGTGTATGTTCTATCATTCTATCAACAACACTAAAATAGCAAAATTAAAATAATATTGTCAATAAGTGCGAAGAACACCAAAAAACAAAAATAAGAAGTGTATGTCTTGTCAACAACACTAAAATGACAAAATTAAAATAATATGTTTAATTGCTCACAATAATAGTGAAATTCTAATTCAGTTTGACTGTGTATTATCCAACATTGTATACACTTCTTACTTTTGTATAAGTCATTTACAAAAAAATTTCCTTTAGAGACCCTAAATTGACGATTTTCTGGAATTAAATATGTTTCGACATCCATTTTTGATGATTGTTTTGACTTGAAAAGATTAAATATGTGTTTACATTGGAATCGATATCAATCTTGTTGATGAAAATAGCAGAAAGTGAAATCTCTTAATTTCGGGAGAATTCAGTAAAAACCTGTAGAAGTTGATTCGTTTTTTTAGTATAAAAAAATAGCGTGTTTTAAACATTTTGGAGAAAGAGGGAGAATTTACAATCTGAAGTCATATATATATAGCGATTACTTTAAAATAGTTGATTGTTATTTTTACAATATCCAACTTTCTATATTACAGTGTATGTCCTCATTACTACGGATGTTACTGAATGTTTAAGCAAATATATGAATCCATCATAGAGTAGGTCATTAATGTCAGAATATTTTTGTAAAATTACTTAAATACGGATGTCATTGAATTTTCAAGCAAATATATGCATCCTTCACATAGTAGGTAATTAATGTTAGAATATTATTTTATTTAAATTCTTCACATTTATTTCTTTCAAAAATATTAAATTGTAAATTATATATAAAGATAAATATGGCAAGCATTTCTTGTAAAGATTTTGAAAGTCTCAACTTAAATTATTTGAAGATTTTAACATACTTAATATTATTTAAATTCTAAAATATTAACAAAATAATATGTTCATACTTGATCGAGATATCATAAAATATAAAATATTTGACATTTAATTAATTTTATAAAAAAGAACTTGGACAAACAATGAAGTTAGTTCAGTTTTCGCACAAGGTGCGAGTTTTATCTAAGATTTAATAATATCTTATTATTTTTACATGTTATGTTTAGGATATTGACTATTATAAATTTAATTATAATTTAAATTGAGCTAAGTGATGCTTTAGAAGACTTAATAATATATTATTATTATTTTTACGTGTTATGTATCGGATATTGATTATTATAAATTTAATTATATATGGATTACTATTTATATTGAGCTAAGTGATGTTATAATATCTTCTAGATCAACAATTGTGTAATCATACATTTATTCAAAAAAATGGCAAATCTATAAATATTTTATGGCAAACTAAATAAGTTAAAATCTTCACAATTTTAATAAGAAACTATTTTATGAATGAAAAAATGGAAAATCTGAAATATAATATGACAAATCTGGAAAAAAAATCTGATGGTAAATAGCCTTATTAGAAGATGACTAGTAGGCCAGATATAACTCATTTTAGTGTAGCATTATAGATAGATTATCTTTATAAAATCAACCAATGGATTGTAAAACAAAATTCATCTCAACCTTATGATTTGAGCGTATTTAACGATCATTCTTGTGGTTAGTGATGTGTTTTCGTTAACAGAGGTTTGATCTGCATGAGTACGAATCAGTCCATTTTACTTGTGAGTCGTACAAAAATCCAATGTCGATTCATTATGGGAAAGTCAAGATTGAAAAACTGCCTTCATTTTTTTTTTTTACTATCCGAGAGCTTCAAAGGGAATTCGAGATTATCAATAATCAACACCGATTCGATTCTCTTCGCCGTCGTGACCCTGTGCTATTTTTGGTTATTATGTTGAAGCCCTACCAATCACCAAAACTCCTACAGCCACAACCCCAATCACCTGTTCATCCATCCACCCGATTCCAAAAAATATTCATGGCTACTCCAGTAGTTGGGTGTATCAATAAATTCCAACACCACCCGCCCCACAGCCCGCGGGCCGAAGCTCATCTCTCCAGTCTCCTCCTCATCGGGTCCTGAAAGGTTAAATTATATTATACCCAAACATAGTTTCACCCTTTCAAGACTTTATGGCAAAATCCAGTTCATTTGCCCTCCGATAAAGCAATGCTGATGCTTCAACCCTGTTTTCACAAAACAGGTCAATATCCGTTCATTACAATTCAAAATCAATTAATCTATAAAAACAAATAATTACCAAATAAATAAATAAAATGAACATCAATAAACTGTAAAATGTAAATAAATAAGCTCACCATCCAGGATATACAACAAATCTCCCTTTTGCAAGAGCCCAATTCACCTATTTTCATGACCCAAATGAAAAATCAGTTCAACAAAACACCCTCATGATCTTGAACAGCAGAAAGAACTTTTGAGTTTTACCTTATCAGTTCCGAGAGAATTGGCAACTACATGAGTCACCTGTTCATCTATCTGGTTGGTGCAAACTGCACCGAATTGTTCCGCCGTTTGCCACAGTGGATGTAGGTGAGGATTTACTTCACCCACAGGGAACATCCTGCTGAAAACTATTTTGCACCCCGACAGAATCTTCCGTTGCTCACAAGCCAATATGTTCCTAACATCCACCTCGTCGAGATGGTCATGTGAAAAGAAGTTCATATGCAGTCTCTCAATTACCTGTTTCCATTCAATAAACTCTAACGATGAGCTTACATGACCCTTGGTCGGTGAACAGTCAAAAAACTTCAAAAGTAAACTCACCGATACACATGCTGCTAATGTCCCATCTTCTGGCCTCTCATCATGGTCGATTTCAAGGAGAGAAGGCCCTGGAAGGCCGAATTGCCGCCTGCTACATGGGAAATAAATATACCTATTTGGGAAAAGATGGAAGATAAGCTTAAAGATATAGGATATTAACAATTGTCAGGAAAACATACTCAAAGCAATTAAAACTTGCCTTTCAACAACAATTAAGTTCAGCTTGTTATGCGGCCAGACCTTGACAGAATCATCTATAATTACAACTGCAGATTCCATACCCAGAACACCTTCTAAATCTTTACTCTTAGGAATCCTATCGTCACCGTCAATAGTATCTCCATCATCCCCTCTCGAGATAACACGTCCAGCAAATAAAACACCCTTAGGATCAAGAACTTTTGCCATCTCAGTGGCGTAGAGTCTGTTCCCCATGGTGTAAAGATGCAACTCAAATAGCTTGCTTGCCTAAAACACAAACATGTGATGATTTAGCCTCAGATAGAAAACTAATACCACAACTTATTTGAAATAAACCCCACAGTAAATAGGAGTACCTTTTCCAGAAAATTCCATATCCCAGGCCGCAACTTCGTCCACATTTGCATGTGAGGGAAACAAAATAAATGTCTATATGGCTTTTCACGGTCTTGTTCCTCTTTCTTCCGCAAGATTTCGTTATGAATTGGATCAACTTCTGAAAACTACAAGGAGCAAACAATTTAAGACCATAATTAGCATTTTGATTGAACAACAGCCAACATCATAAGATTCAAAAATCTAGGTAAATAATTTACCTTTGCTGAATTAAGGAGAGTATGATCCAGGTCTAGTACAAGACATAGCTTTCGAGAAGCAAACATCTTGTTCTGCTCATCCATTCTCCTAGCCCTCTCTTTCTGGATAGCAGCTTTCTGCTGCTCATCATATCCATCGAATAGATGTTCCACGTCTCTCCATGTGGTCCATGAACGAGCAGGGCCCGAAGCACCTTCTTCAGGCTTCAAAGTAGGCTCATCTTGCTTATTGCCAGAGATTATATGTAACCCAGGTGCAAGATTTGCATCTGTACGAGCTTGTCCTCCCTCTGAAGGACCTTGAGGGTTCAACGATGGAAGCACTGGTGCTCGTGATACTGCCATCATATCAGCAATATTTTTCAGACTTTTGGTAAATTGCCTGGTAATGTCAGGTAAGGTAGAGGGTCGAGAAGACAATGCACTTGCATCTGTTCCATTCACATGCTTCAGTGTATCTAAACTCTCCTTGACAATATGTTTTGTTGCGGTTACAACATCATTGGGTTTAGTTGGTTCAGATCCAGAGTTCCCATTTCTTTCAGTAGAACTGCTGTGAAGCATACGACGAGGATCACGAGTCTTCATGCGGACTTTTGCAGACTTATCCTGTGTGATCTGCAAGTAGGACCATTAATAGGTTAACTAATAAGGAACAAAAATATTCCGAGAGAACAAGAGAGGAACAAACAAAAGACAAGAAGAAAAATAGTTGGAATGGAACACAAACTTCATATCCTAGAATTACTGAATTACAAGCAACATGTTTGAAAGCTCCAGATAGTCAAATAAGCAAGTTGAAGACATCTCTCTAGCATGCTTAGCATGTTAGTAGTCCAGAATGAAACTAGGAACCCTTGGTTGCAAAACAGGTATGTAGTTTTAAGGCAATGGACCAAACGACAAATGTGAACTGAATTGAAATTATGGCATGAATATTTGAAAATTTTGCACAACATGGCAGGAGTGTGTTATGTATATCAGTAGTTGTGATGCCAAATAAGATATTTAGAGGCCCCTCACCATTTGACCAACAGATGAAGGAACTTGACCTAGTCCTCCAGTTTGCGGGCCCATCATTGAGGACTTCGCAGAAGCAACACTTGGAAAGGGCATAGAACTTTGTGTAGAGGTTGAATTTGCTAGGTAAGATGCAGATTTTGAAGGTTCAGAGGATTTATGTTGTTCTTCCAAAATATTCATCCATGCCCCTGGGTTGCCTGCGATATCTCTAAGTAAAGACTGCCATGTCACAGATGGGCTAGAAGTGTTCATTAGCAAAGGACCACTGCCACTAGCAGCAACGTTCTCTGTCTTACGGCGGGGGTCAGCCACTGATGTCCCTTGTGGGTTTATACTAACTAGCTGCCCAACAAGGCTACTATTCTGCAGTCCAGTAGTTCCAAATACAGTTTGAACTTCCTTCTTTCCTGTAGTAATTCCAAAACTGTCAGGTCCACTCTTTTGCTTTTTTATTGCTGGGCTATCCAAAGCATTTATATCAGGTTTCATATATCTAAGTCTAGGATCTCTACTCTTTGGGGTGGCTTGAGTAGGACCAACTGCAGTACCATAAAGTCCTGCAGCAGCACTATGGGTCGGCCTTTGCATAGCTAATGTGGTCGAATTGGTTGCAGAATAATCAATCTGGGGCAGTGAAATTGATTGACTGACAGTGGGAATAGTAGAGTGACTTGAAATCTCTTCATTTCCATCGTCAACTTCTCCATCTTTTCCCTCTTCAGAAGGTGTGGGACTTGGAAGTCTATCAATTGACATGTAAGTCCTATGAGCAAATTTTTTTTGATAGGACGTTACTGCTTTCAGGGCATCCTTTTCATATGGATGTGCAAATCTGCCAATGGGAGCCATCTGGCTGACGGGATGTGGTGATGGATCTTCACGTGTGGGTGATGGAAGGCTGTCTAAGTGATGAACACCGTGAAGATCTAATAGAGGACTAACACCCATTTTGCCTTTTATGGAAGGCTGTCTCACAGCATCTGGCATATTTGCATCCTTCCTATCATTGATATCAAATGAACTGGAAGAAGGGTCTTGCTCAAAGTTTTTTGAAGACTCCAATTGACTGCCTAATTTCACAGCTACAGTATTGGAATCGGTCAATATAGCCTTCTCTGTAACTGGCAGTTCTTCCTGTTTGTCACCAAACCTACTTCTCTGAGAACCATCCAGACTACTCAGCAATGCTATCGACTTAATCTGATCAAACAAAAAAGCATATCAAGAATAAACTTCCAAAAACTCACCACAAGCTGAATTAGTTAAGAAAATAAAAGATAAACTACTAACCTCCTTCATTTGCTCAGAAGAAAAAAGAGCAGGTTGTAGTCCCATTACATATGTAAGTAACCTGAACAAACCATGTAAAAGGATAAGAACATTATGGCTACCAGAGGAACTCTCATAGTAAAATGGGATGACTTAATAAGTTTGGGAAAAAACCTTGTCATGGCACTCCTGTTTTGCTCTCTTTGCATTGGGCCCATAGCCCCAAATACCTGCGCGAGAGAGAGGCCATTCAATCACCCAGAATAAAGAAATGAGTGGGTGTGTCCACACAACAAACATAATCACAATAACACAGTTGTCAGCGAAACAAAAATTGTCAACAAAAAATCTGATCACTTCAGCAGTGGATTTTAAGGTGCCTTACAGAATTGACACACTTAAATCCCAAAAAGGATTGTTCAATTAGTGCATCCTTTGAAGGAAACCAGCAATGCAAGACCAACTGCTGCAAACTCTCAACAGAGCTCCTCAACCTGGCGCAAACCACATCAAATGACCTGTAACAACAGACGAAACAATGTAACCCAATCAGCCGATATCCACAGCTCATGAGCACTCTCAACTAACGAACACTATACTGAAAACCGTACTTACTTCTCAGCTTCAGTTGCATTAACATTTTCAAGCACTTTTCGGATTAGAGGAACTCTATCCTCCAACTCCTCCTCATCTTCTAATCCATTGTTACCAAACCTATCACATACACCACCCTTCTCTTCCACTTGAATATGTTCAGAATCCAAATCAATCTCACCCTCTTCTAACTCTCCTTCTTCCCGTTCATCATCAATAACATCATTATTCCCACATGTATCATCACCGTTGGCAATAGATACACTCTGTTCATTTAATCTAATTGCAACTTTTTGTTCCTCTCCGCCACCTTCATCCTGCTGGAATTCCCCCAACACCTGATTTAGAGGCTTATTCTGAACAGCTTGTGCCCAAGCTAGATTATACAAACCCGAAGCAGAATAGCCACGGGGGTAAGAGTAGTTGTACAGATCTTTCATCCAATACTTATTAGACGAATCCGAAGCGGTGGAGGCGGCAGTAGTGGAGGTTGAAGTTATCGTCGTCGTCATTTGCGTTGTCTTACTAGCGAGAGATGCGGTGGAGGAAGATATCAATTTAGGGGGTTGTTTTGAAACTTTTAAATCATCCTTCACCATTGATTTGACCGAATCAAGATCGGAAGTTTCACCATCCACAAGAGAATCTACTTTAGGTTTGTCTTCGCTACCCATCCTCTTCTTACAGATCCTCTCCTTTTCCTCTCTAATTCCAAAACGATTCGATTGTAGAACGACCATACGTATCTGAAGATCGGAGTATCCAAAGCAGATCACAAAATCTATTACAAGTTAGACCGGAGGAGTAGATCTGGAAACGAAATTAGGGTTTTAGATTTGGGGGTTTTACTATGATCGAAATCATTATCATCGATTTGAATCTTGCAAATCCAAAAGAAGGAAACAAGAAAGACGAAATTGAGAGAGGCTCAATTTTACTCCTTTAGGAATCAAACAATGGCGTCACTGATGATCTGAGGATGAGAGCAGAAGAGAGAGGAGCTGAACATAAAAGCAAGGCGGTGAGAGGCGTAGTGCGTACACAAAAGCCGCGTTCGGATGGGAGTAAAGACTTTAAAGCGGAAAGTTGAGCGACAGATTAGCAATAATAATTTATTTATTATATATAAAAATCTGGGTTTGTAGATGTACCGCTCAAAAACTATACTCTCACTTTAATTAATTAATAGTATATTATTTCATTTAGTTTGTAAATCTGAATTTAATTTTTATGATTGTTTAGTTCAGGATTGATTTATTTCTATTAAATATATTATTTAGGTTAATAAATCAATTAAAAATAAACGGATGTATACACGGCAATAAAGTTCACAGCTACACAACGATTTCGGAAACCGTGACCGTGGAAAAATATCTACGTTCACGGTTTCCGAAACCATGACGGCCTCGGTACCCGAAACCGTGGAGGTTTCAAAACCCTATAAAACTACGGTTTCGGAACCTGTTGTAATAGGGCTTCAGAAACCAAAAAAACCACGTACAGCGGCCGACGATTCTCTTTGTCAATCAAGCCAAATCAAGAGCGAAGATTAAAATCAAGACCGGAAATACAATGGATCAAGGCAGTGATGATGGACGCCCCTTCCAGAAGCGAAAATACAATCCGAGGGAGGTAAATTTGTCTTTTTTTTCGACTACGAGTTTTATCGATTACGAGTTTTTTTTATTATGAGTTTTTAGGTTATATTTTGGTTTGAATTGAGTAGTTTAGGTTGGAATCACGTAGAATAGGTTAGTTTAGGAGTGATCGGAACCAATTCGAGGTCCGAAACTGAAGCCAGACTGAACACCAACAATGGCGTTCGTTCGGGGAAGATGAATAATGGCAACCACGGCCACGATTTCTGTAACCGTGGTGCCAATGTTCATCGAACAATGCATTTTATGCATTATTTTGAATTATAATGCATAAAATGAATTTAATTTAATTTAATCGAAATAAATTGAATTAGTTTTTAAATAAACTGTTTTGTAATTTGATTTAATTTATTAACATAAATTACAATTAATGAAAATAAATTTTATTAAATTATTTTAAATTATATTTTATTATATATAGTTTAACAAAATTATAATAATTGATTTTATGTAATTAAAAAGCGTGACAATAGTCAATATTAATTAAATTATATTTAGTTAAATAAAATATTAAATTGATATTATGCTAAAATTAATTAGTAATTAATTAAATTCAATTAAGTGTAAATAGTAGAGGCGATGGAACGTAGGCGTCCTACGGTTTTGGTTCGTAAAGCCCGCGTAGAGGCTCAAGTTACTGCGACACGGGATGTGCATACATCGGTTTAGGTGTCTCGACCACTCGGACCTTCATCTTCGGATCCATCTCCATGTGTCTGAGATGCAGATTTACCTGACCCTACGTAAGACACCAATAATAAGGACGATGAGGCGGTTGGACCGTCATCTTTTGTTATACAACTAGAGGAGCATGTCGAGTTACCAACTGAGGAGGATGTGACTCGTTTGCACGAGCATACAAACATACTAGTTGAGGAGGACTTACAAGATATTTCACATGATGACCATATGGAGGCCGCGTTGTTGTTGACACGTGGATCCGTTGACTGAGGAGGTGCTGACATGCTATGCTGGTCACCGGGCATGCGGTTTTTGGATGGGAGAGGTAGGTAAACGGATCATACTTGAAACAAAATTCCTTACATTATAAGGTAATAAAATGTTTAATTAAATGTAAACCTGTTTATGAAGTAGAATTACAAAAAGTTGGTTACAACACTTAGGTGATTGGTAGACATTGGCTATTTGAGGGTGTGGATATCTGATGCTTATAGAGAGGACATCGCTTCTTGCTTTGGACTAGCATCTCAAAGTGGTTTGACTGATCTACTTGATATTTCCTTCGCTGGTGTTGATCATGTGCTCATCCACGTATTTTTAGAGAGATGGCATCCAAAAACTAGTAGTTTTCATCTACCTTTGGGTGAAATGACCATTACTCTCCACGACATTGCTATTATCATTGGCCTTAGGATTAATGGAGATGTCATGTTGACACCGCTCAACACACAAGACCGTACTTTATGGTTGGCCATGACCTTCCTAATTACCAAGGTGGCGACACATCATTTTGCGGTGTCTATCGATCTAAGAAGGACATATAAGATTATACGTTGTTCGTTGTTTTACACACCCTATAAACCCCTATAAAAAAAATAGATAGAAATTCACAGGAATGCACAAAACTGAGCAATCTTTGCTTTAAATTTATAACTCAAAATATCAACTCTAAATTTGCAGCGAACCCACAGTGTATGGATCTATCACAATATAGATCAAGTATTTTGAGATCGATCTCAGGGATTAAGTTAGATGAATATGAAAATGATCAATTATAGTATAAATCTAGAATGAGAAGGAGGTTGGAAAAGAAAGAGAAAGAAATCCAAAAGGTTTTGGAAAGTTTTGTAGATTCGCAATCAATAATAGATTGATTGAAAATCAAATCCTAACAACTAACTAACTAATGAATATATATGGAAAGAAAAGCAGTTCCAAGGATTAAGATCGTAATTATACTCATAGGACTCATGATTATAATTCTCACGTGGCATATATGTAAGGTTGAAGAGCTTAGGATGAATGTTTCTAAAATCTATGTTCTTTTACAGTGACGTCTCAAGAACATAAAGATCCGCAGCCTAATACATATGGCTTTCAAGGTAAAGAGGGAGAAATAAATAAATAAATCTCATTCTTTCAATCAAGGAAACACAATAACCTTTTACAATTACGTCTCAAAAATTATTGCCTCAAAGGAAGGAACAATGACACATTAAATCCAATAAAGGTAAAGCCTTTATTACCTAGGAACAAGTTATCTTATGTATCTAAATAGGAATATCTCAGTTACGACTCAATTCCTACTTAGGTTAAGTGGTTTAGATTGAGTCTAAACATGCAAAAATCAACCTTCCCATAGGATTTAAAGCAATTTATACAACCTATAATAAAGAACAATTCAATCTATCATAGTCCAAGGTATAAACAATTCTCTAACTACCTTGGAACCACATAAGGTTTCTAGCCAACAATACTCATATCAAAACCTGTAAAGAATTCAATAAAAGAAAGCATGTAATTGAAACAAGAAAAAGGAATGAGAAAAGTACCCAACTTTATTGAATCTGAAAATAAATTGTCTCAAAGCTTCCAAACGTGTCTCTAGTCTCTAACAAACTAAAAAGACTGGATCTTCCTCTAAACTAACAATGGTGAAACTATGGAGAAGAAAGGTAGGAGAAGAATTCTCCTTCTAACAATCGAACCTAAACGAACTTATTTCTCTCTAACCAAGCACGAACGAACAGGCAAGCACTGCACGACTCTTTCCCCATTTTCGGAACCCTAATTTTATAACCCAAGACCTGTCGAAAGACGTGGGTTGGGCTGAAGGTCCAAAATAAAATAAAATCCGACGCTCATGAAAGAATCTCGGTCTGGATCTCGGCCGAGATGGGTCACGGTCGGGACCGAGATTTCGACTTCGAACTTCAACGTCAATGGCATCTCGGTCTGGTCACCTCATGGCCGAGTTAGGGGCGAGATTTTACTAGAGTAGCTCCAAGCTCGACCGAGGTATGTGGATCTCGGCCGAGATGCTTCTCCACCTCGGGCACTTCGTCTTGGTTGCTTCTAATTCGTGTCTTCTCCTTTCCTACGCTCGTATGACAACTCCTAAGCGTCCACTCCGAGGCTTTGGCCTCAAATGCATCGTTTTAGCTCCAAAACACGCTAAAATACCTACAAAGACACCAAAGGCGTGTGTAGACATCCATACTTGCAAAGTAACACTAAACAAGTACAAAAGATACAAACTATGGCTAAAACATGCATGCGGAAAGGGAAAAACTACTTAAATGCTCTACTAAACTAGGTCGAAAAATCATGTTATCATACGTCGTTCACCAAACACCCCAATTGACGAGATTGCTTCAGTCTTCCTCCTATTTTTCTTGGGGTCCACTTTGTTCCTCGATAAGTCGACAAACAAGATTCGGCCGTGGTTGATTGACTTTGTTCGAGATCACCAGCGCATGAGAGGATATGCATGGGGACCAGAGTCTTGGCATATCTCTATTGGTACTTACTATTATGAATTTAACTATTTTAATACGGTTTTTTATAATGATATTAATCCTTCTTTTTGAAAATTGTCGTATAGGATGATGGGTGATGCTTCACGACTTAGGGTGAGATCCATTGGTGGTTGTACATCTCTGTTACTGGTATTAGTTTTGAAATGATTAACTACGATTATGTTATAATAATCTAATTAATAATAACAAATAATTGTATTCAGTTTTGGATATATGCACATTTCTCCTCCATGAGTTATTATGCGGCCGAGGATCCTACATTACAAAAATCAGTTCAGTGGGCTTTGAGACTAATGGTCCCGAGGACACCATCACAATCACAAGAGAGGTTGAGGTCGCTACATGTCCAGATAGACCAGATGAGAGTAGAGAATATCAAGTTTATGTCGTATGAGGATAGAGTTCTAGATTTTGAGGGCGAGTTTGCGCTCTCTACTTACAAAGGCACAATCCGGATTGGCGACATTGTCGAGCCATACACGCCAGGCCGGGTTCTCTGACGGTTTGGGTTTGTGTAGATCATCCCACTAGAGAGGATCACACCATACCTCGAGGTTCGTCCGGAAACCGGCAACAAAGGTTATAAAGTCCGGTTTAACTCCTCAAAGGACAGATGGGATACTAGACACGAGACCACGAGTAGAGTATCACTAGCTGGTCGGATTTCCGCTCCTGATCCATGGACTGTATCGACAGATTACATGGACTGGTTTAGTTCCCGGTGTCACCCGTTCGTTATACTCTCCTCGGTAGTACAAATTCCTCCACCGGAGCGCCCTTCTCTAGTTCCAATTTTAGATAATAGCGTCTTCAGTAATTTCGTCTTTAGACTTGTTAAATATTGAAATAAGTATTAAAAATGTTTGTATCATTGCAGGCTTGCAACGCCTGCACATACTCCAGGCAAATCTTCGGGAGATCTATGGGAGTAGTTTGCACGTCAGATTCCTATTGCACAGTCTCAGGTTAGGGCGTCGCATTCCAAACGTGATTAGTTGGATTAGTTCTTGTATTTTGGATTATTTTGTTATATTTTGGATTTAGTTCTTGTATTCGGATATTTCGAATTTAGTTCTCGTATTTTGGTTGGTTTATATATACACTTCGAATTTAGTTCTTATATTTTGGTTTAGCACATAATACGAAGGTATAAAATAATGACACTTCCATTAATTACTTAATAAACAAGAACAATACATGATAAAAGAGTCCACACGGATAGAACAACAACACATCCAACAACTACATAGAGTCCACATGGATCAATATTTTTCTTGGGCACTTTTTGCGCCGTAGGTCATCATACATCTTTACTCTATCACGAAAAGGAATGTCTCATCCATCCACGATTGAATGGTAATTGTGCTTTCAACTTCACCTACATTGTGAAAAAATAAATTAACTAAAATTTTAAACATTGAACTACTTCATCTAAGATATAACAATTGGTTATAAAACTCACTAGTACTTAATGTAGTTGTGATCTTAAATGAGAAATTGAAATAATTACAATATGATGTTAGTCGGTATCACGGAACAAACAAAGAGGTAGGTGGACAAAACCTAAGGACATATAAGGTGGCTTATGACCAGTAGCGGAGCTAGGGATGGACTTGACTGTGCAGTCATCCACCCCAAGCCCAATAAAATTGCTTAGCCCATCAAGCCTATATAGTAATAGATAAATAAATAAAAATGGGCTTCTTTTTATTTGCCTACCCCACATGAACGAATTTTCATTTACTTTGAAAAGATTGGACATACGTGGGCCATGTGGTGGTGGGGCCATCTACATCACTCTTCAAGTCTACAACTCTAGTCGTACAAAGCTTCAAAAAACTTTGGATTTCTATATTACATTTTAATTGTTTGATAACTCGTTTAAGCGATAATTTTTTACTGTTAAATAAACTGAATGGAAAAAGTAATTTGGTAATATACAATATTTAAGTAATTGAGATTTATATCTTAATATATTATAAAATTTAGATAAAGGTCTAATATATTACATAAATGATTTAAGTTTTATTAATATTTATGTTAATTTTTATTAGTTGTTTTCTAATTATTTAGAAATAAAAGTAATAATAGATATTTATGTTGGTTCATTTTAAATTTCTCCCTTCGACCAATTTTTTTTGAAAAAAATTCCGCGAACCTCTATTTATTTTCTGGCTCCGCCCCTGTTTACACAAATAACTGCAATCAAGTAACAACGATGTGTCCCAATTCCGGTAATGAAAACCACCTTTCAAAAGGGATGGACTAATAAGCCATTTTATCCTTCTATGTAATCGTTCTACGTCACCCTCACGAACCACTAGCTCATACATATGGTGATTCCTAAATAACTCGCTCATGAGATCTCTCTTAATAGAGACCCATGTATTATGCCTTAGACCTCTACTCTCTTTTCATGCTCTATCAAAATTACCATCTCTAGGGACATCTTGGTAGTGGTCAATAAATTTATAGATATATAGTTGGATCTCAATAGGATAACTCTAACAAAGATTTGAAGGAATGGGTGCAGTAAAGTTAGGTGTATTGACAAAACCTCTTCTTATTCCACGGGATGAATTGTTAGAACGGCTCCATCTTCCACGAGATCACTTGTTCAATACATACGCTAATTCTCATACATCAAATCAGTAATCCTTATCCTATGAGAGACATCTATAATAGGAAAATGTGACATAAATCGCTTGCCATCAAATATTCATTCATTCTCCTAGAAGCATCATAACCATCGTCTACTGTTTGCTCTCCGATCCCAAAAGTCTTCCACATCCGATGAATCAATCTTAATGGCACCAAACTTCACTCTTTGACATGAACTAAGTTATCGCGTTTACATAAAAGTTTGTGCGTCACCCAATAGTACAATCACAAGTGTCGACAAGCCAACCCCAAGCACCGGGAGAGATCTCTTAACACATTATCCAAAAGTGACAACCAAACATTTTGTTCCAGACTTGTCAATCTTTGCATACAAACCTCTTCCCCACGTCAGTATGAATTTTCCATATCGTTCGCATACAACCCAAGACTTTCCTAAGATCGAGGACACGCCAGCCACTAGAGCGCATTGCAAACGAATTATGATGAGCACAATTTTGTGTTTCTTTCCCTTCGTTCTAACCCACATAAAAACTTCATCACGGGTTTTGAAAATTTCATTTGTAGTAAATATGTGCATAAATCTTGTGATAAATATTCTAGTGGTTGATCAGGTTCTTCTTCATCCTCAACATCGTAATTTCTCCCATCATCCAAATTGACATCTTCTAAACCATGATATTGATTAGTCTACAAAATAGAAGGAAAAAAAAATCATGTTAGAGAATCAATACAAAGGAGCAACGTGAAACATATGTTTCCATGCCGGGACATAACGTGGTGAGAGTCTCTCACACTAAAAGAGCCGACGTGAAAATACGCTTTCACGCCTAGACCCAACGTGGAATCGGTGTTATCAAGTTGGATTAGAATGTGGAATCAATGATCATATGTTGGACTACAACGTGAATTCGTTGATCATACATTAGTTCATAATGTGTAATTGCTTTGCCACGATATGTTTGAAACATGTATAATTTGACGATCAATTTTATGATTTTACATGATGACAAATTAATTTTTTAATGTACCTCCAAAAGAATGCTACACATCTCATTTATCGAGTTGGATTGGATCCTATCATCCTATGTATCTCGTCTATCAAAGCAAATTGAGATGACATGACATGGATAATAATAGAACGTTTTTTTTTTACACTACAGGGTAGGAAATTTGGATGAATCAGTTTCTCAAAACTCTCCATCCAACAACATCCTTCCGGATGAGTTCATCCACACGAGCAAAGGATGAATTGGGCACCACCTGGCCCTCAAAACCGATATCAGCTAGCGAATCCGCAACCTCGTTGATTTCTCTGAATATGTGTCTAACTCTAACCTGACAAAAACCCGCCAAAATTGAGGATATATCTGGCAGGATAGGGTCTAAATCCCACGGAGGTTTCCAAATTCGTTTGATTGAGTTAATCAGCACGAGACAATCACCTTCAATTTCAATCTGTTTAAAACCAAGATCATATGCTACTACCAGACCTTCTCTTAGCGCACACGCTTCAGCATGTAGGGCCGATATGTTACCACATCACCCAAAACCAAGAGAAATCTTTCTAGCATCATGATCTCGGAGTATGAATCCATAAGTGGATTCTCCGGTTACTTTTCTTGCTCCATCAAAATTCAGCTTGATATATCCACTCTCGGGCTTACCCCATCTAATGTTTTTAGTTTTTCTTTTCTTTCCCCTTTTCGTTTCTTTATTTTTGTTCGTTTTTCATGTACAACATTCCAACTTGTGATCTGGTTCCTAACTTTAATATCAATATTTTCTGGATCTTTATTACTAATGATTTTTTGATTTCTAGTAGACCATAATAGAACGTTGATCGTGTTGATGATGACATTTTGACTATATTATATAATATAATTTGTAGTAATTTAGGATTTCTATACATGATCGAACTTTACGTTAATGAACTATTCAACGTTTGAGCTTCTACATTATAAGCACGCTGAGAGCCAATGTGAAATCTTTTTTCTTGAAAATTCCACGTTGGTTCTCAACATTGGATTTCATTTCTTACGTTGTTTGTTGAACATATTTTGTCATTTAAATGGAATTGTAATGTAATGATCCACTTTAATGTGTGACTTTCTTTTTTGTTGGATTATGACTTCTATCATACTAGAATACAGATACGATATTCCTCTAATTCAATGATTATGGGTATTTAGGCAAAAAAATGACAGAAAAAGAATAAAAGGAAACCTAGTATTACTAATATCGGAGTAGATTGCTGCGGTAGCCAAAGCAGAGCAAGCCATACTCATCAATTTCGCTGTTGTTAAGCTTTTGAAGGGTAAACAGTGTCGAAGATGACCCTGGCCAATATATACCTCAACTGGTCCACATCACCCTGAGCCAACAAATCATAATCAATCTTTCTCCCCTGTTTTCCTCCTGCACGTCCCTTCACTTTCTTCCTCTTACTCACACAGTCCACAAGGCTGCTTACTCTCATTTGCAATGTATTTGAGATGAAAACCTGTTACATAATATCATCAAATGTTCACACCATAAGTTATTTAACTCATATAAATAATGGATTGAAAGAAATATTAGGGTTTTTACCAGATCTGAAAAGGGTGCTTGAGGATATATGGCCATTGCTCGTGAGACGAAATTCTCGTCGCTTAAATTATGCAATGCACATTTAAATGATTCTGCAAGATCAATCACTTCCCGCACTACATTTTCGTTTATCTTGACAACCTCAGGAGATTCAAGCAGTTCGATGAAGGTTGTATCGTATGGTTGGGAGATGCTTCTTGCTATGTGAACCGCTTCGATGACTGATCCGCCATTGTACATTGTGAGACAAAATGTGGCAACTACCAAAGGATCCCGAGGTTGATCAGCCAGTGCTTTATGAAATGCTAAAATACTCACCCTCAAGTGAACAACTTTCAGTCAGTACCAGTACAAAATACCAAAAGCACATACTTTCAATCTTACAAAGACAACTTTCATCATCAATTGGATACGGTAAAAGTCACCAATATGCAACCACCAGACAATTAAACTGAGCACTTTAGTACTCTCTTGTTTTTGGTTTCCCTGTACAACCACTCTCATCGTGCTTGCACTAACAAATTTATATTTAAGCTAAAATTTTCCGGTCCAAGAAATATTATTAATGCATCTGTTCTTGGAAGGAACATACTCGATACTAAATGAATTGCATACTAGATGACTCTAATACCAAATGACTTGATTGACATTACCTAATTAAGCTGAGTTAAATAGTGCAGGAAAAATACAACTGTAAGTATGAACTATATATAATGATATGTTCTAGCGTTAGATAAGATGTTTTACCATAAGCTACAATGACATGGTCTATCAGGAGCCAAGAGTCCATCCAGATTGGAGAAAAGAGACTGAAAAGACAAACATAGCATCAAATACAAATCTGAATCATATAACAAAAATGAGGGTTTGAGAAATTTAGGAAAAATGCCTAGTACTGCCGAGACAGGTGTTGATAACTTAGAGTATTCTAGAATTCCTATAGCATCATAATTTATTTATATGCTATGTGTGTGTGTGAGCACACTATTATGCCCCCCTCGATCCGAGCTTGGTAAAGATATAGACCTTGGAGGGAATTTGAAGAAATCTTGCTGTGGGAAAGGTAAGCAAGTCTGCGACCTGTTATTTAGAAGTAATGAAAGCTACACGAAGAGATTTGTGATGAAGCATTTCTCTAACATAGTGGGTCTTCTAATTGAGAAGTTTTTAATTCAAATAAAAAGGTTTGTATCCAGAGTAGTTCACATATGGAAGTAGCTAGGCTTCTTTTTTTCTTTTTTCTTAAATAATTCCGCTTTTGTTGTTGATCTAGACAATAAGGTTCCAGGTGTGGAGGAAATGTGAAATTGCAGTCAGCTGTGGCATTCAAACAATGAATGATACGCTTGACCAATTGCCAATGATGTTGCTCAGACCCAAGCATATGCTGGAACACACTATTTACGGAGAAGGAGATGTCCGGCTTCTGAAGGTTAAATTCTGCAAGTTCCCACTGCACTTTGAAACAAATGTGGATCTTCAACCGCTGCTGAACTTTGAGGCTTGGTGGATGTTTCCATGGGAGTAAAGACAGCTTTTGAATCATGCATATTCACCTTAGAACATAATTCTTGAATGTAATGAGTTTGTGACAAATGAAATCCATCAGAATGGAGTCGGAGGAATTTCTTTGAGAGAGATGTGATAAACAAGAAGATCGTCTATATATACCAAAACAAAAAACCAGATGTTTACCTGAGTGAAAAGTGAAGAGGTTAGTGTCAGCAGAAGCAGGAGTAAAACCAAGGATTACAAGAGCATCACTTAGCTCAGGAAACCAGGCTCTTGGAGCCTATTTCAAGCCATATACGGATTTTCTCAATTTACATGTACAATTGGGACAAAGGGGATTAGAGAAACTTGGAGGTTGTTCGGTGTACGCTTCATCAGTCAAGTTGCCATGTAAAACGGCATTTTGAACATGAACTTTTCTAACAATCCAATGGTGGGTACTAGGTAGAAGCAAGAGAGAGGATGAGATGAATTGTGATAGGTTTTACAACGGAACTGAAGGTTTCAATGAAGTTAATCCCATGTGATTAGTCGTATCCTTTGCGAACTAGACGGGATTTTCTGTGTTCAAATGAGCCATTGGTTCAACTGAAGAGTTAGAAAATGTTTGCCTTTTAACGGGTTTGCTTAGAGTGCTTTGGTAGAGACGATGGGGAGCTCGTCACACATGAGTGTGTACATCACGCGCTGTTTAGCCAGCATTATCAATTGACGGTTATTACGTTCATTGGATAAGCTACAAGTAGACACAACCAATGACCAAACAATGCAGATACATAAGGAGGAAATAACTTACCAGAAGCATGTTTGATCTCTTATCACGCCTTTTGAAGCCTTGAGAAACAAAGTACGCTGCCTGTAAATGTACATCAACCGCACAAATGACATGAGAATCAAACCCCTAATAAGTTAACTAAAATTGATAGAAAAACCATGTACCTGGACAGGTAGAAGTATCTCTAACAATCCATATTTCCACAGCAGTCTTAGAGAAGCTTCAGCAGATCCAAAGGCCAGCATATAGTTCATCTCCATTTGGATCCTTGCCTGCAACAATATAACTAAACACTGAGTAGTTCAAATGCATATGAGAGAGCAAACAAGATGAACATTTGACAGATAGCACACCTTATCAAGTCTTAAAACAGAACAAGACATCTCCTTTAAAGAACGGGCAAGTTCTTTCGTAAAACGGAAGCCCAGTCGTGCTGCAATTCTAACTGCACGTAAAATGCGAGCTGGAGAAATAAAAATGTAAGGTCAGAACAGAGAACACATCCAAATAAAGGTGAGGACATTCACAACTGAATAACTGATTTCAACAAAAGCAAAAGGAATATATGACTCACCAGAATCTTCGGCAAATGAAGATTCTGCTGGAATTACAGTCCGTACCTGCAGTCAGCAGGAAATTAGATATCAATGATTATATATATGCACATAATCATGAGCCTGAAAAGAGAGAAAACACACTCTTGTTTTTCTAATATCTTCAATTCCACCCATGTAGTCATAAATCACCCGCGAGAATGGATCAAAGAATAATCTGCAAGTACATGAAAAAAGAAAGACAAGTGTCAAATACACTGCCTAACAGATCTGCTCAAGAAGCAGGAACACTTTAAATAAGGTAAATTAACCTCTACACTCTAGTATCAAGTACATAACCCGTTAATTGTAAAGTCTCTCTGTAGACAATTTTTCCACCGTACGTAATCAAGCTTACTGCAACGTGGGGCCTTCCCACAAAAACTTTGCAAATTCTTATAAGAGCTCCTCCCAACAGTACTGAAACTCGACACCTACCACATAAATAAGAGTAAAACAGCACATCTATACATATGAAGCCAAGAAAAGAAGAAGTTATTAGATGTCTCCGAAGAAACCATCCTCAGTTCTTGCTCTTTCATGTTCTTTCCCAGTAAAATAATATGCAATCAAGTTTAAGAAATTAAATTACTTCAGTTAGAGCACACACCTCAATGACAGTATCTTCGACATGAACATGACAAATGGGAAATCTTCTTCCAACAATCTCACACCGAGGAAAAGCCCTTACAACCTGAAAATTTGAAGATAAGAAAGAAACATTGAAAATATTCTTATTCTTTGTTTTTAAAGGCAAATCAGCATTGTAATATCAACGCCAAAGAACACTGAATAGTGGCAGAAGCCATAACTTGCTGGATTCAAATTAAACTAGAGCAGGCAACATTCCGCAACAAACCTCCTTAAGTTGAGCTGAAGTAATGACATCAAAATCTTTAGGAATCCTCCTCAAAATAAGATCTCGTACACAACCTCCTACCAGGTATACCTCAAATCCTAGATAATTCACACAAGTAACATAGTTTAGTTTATATGTACAATCAGCAAGAAAATTTAGACATGAGACCACTGTATTTCAACATAATTGAGCGGCTAGTTAATGAGATGATACCTAACCTTCCTTCTTTAGCGTCTTTAAGACTAATCTAGTTGGCTTGGCAATCATGGAAGTTGAAACCCCTAGATCTTTCGAATCCAATTTCTTCCAGACTGAGGCTTCGGGTATGCCTCCATCATCGTCTACACAGTAATAAAGAGTTCCCAAATCACACCACAGCGCACAATAAGTGAAATAGCGACAATTTCAAATCAGATAGAAAGAGAGAGAAGGACCCGTCTTCACATTGGAGATTAACTGAATATTGTCTTTGGACTTGGGAGGAGTATCAACAGATGGAATCGAGCTACAAGGTCGAATTCGAACCTGTCAAACAAAGTCTAAATTAAACGTATTTGGAGCAAAACCTTGGAAAATGAAAAGCAAAAGAAGTGAAGAAACCTTGGAGATACAGTAGATTATAGGAATGCGTCGAAAGGGTTGGGAGGTGCACGCATTAAAACCGATTGCTGCCATTGCAGGCATGGCGGGATAGCGTGCAAAAATCGACCACAGAACCCTCAAAATTTATTTGCTATCCTTTTTGAAGTTGCAGGGACGGAAAAAATGAGATTTTGAGATACTTGGACAGGGTTCCATTTACTGCAAAATTCACTCTTTTTTTTTTTTTTAATACAAGGTAGGCATAATAGGAGATGGTTAGTGTCTGGACACCGATCGGGATACCGTTCTGATCTTCAGTGGCAGAAAGTTCATGTTTTTCGAGTTTGTCCGCTACCGTGTTGATTTTCTGAAGATGTGCGGGGTGCTTGCAAACCCCAAGGGTGGTTGATCAAACTGCCGGTTGTCTCCCTCGATTTCGATAGCCGACACTTCTAACTATTTAGCCTTTTGTAAGCGTTCTTGCAAAGCAAATGTTTTTGCCTCTATAATTGAATTGAATCTGTATGACATTTTCCTTTTTCATAGGCCAAATAAAGGTCGTGGACCCGTGGTTATCTTGAATGATGAAACCAAAGGCGAATTGGTGATTGTTGTTAGATGTTGCGTCAAAGTTAAGCTTAACAAAATTCAATTCTTTTTTGTTTTCTTTATCTTTTTTTTTCCTTTTTTTTCTTTTACTTTTTCTTTTTCTTTTTTACTATCCTATCTTCCCGTTAAAATGTACACCAACTCGTATTATTTAGATTTTATTCAGAAGTATACAACGAGGATTTTTTATATGGTTTATCACTTGTTTACATCGTATTATTTATTGGTATTTAAATGAGTGGGAAAAAAATGATGCAAAACATCAGGCGCATAATTGTACACCTTGTATTTTTGTCATGGTGTACGATAATCATAATTCGGTACACGATGGTACATGAAGAGTGCACGATCGTACCCCTAAGAACTATTTTCGGTCAAGTGGAAAATTCATGATTTTTTTTTCTTCTTCAAATCGAACAACTTTTAGAAATTCTCACTTCGTATCGTATGAGAGGTTTTCACACGATATGCTCAAATAACCTCAATAAACATGCTCAAACTTATATTCTCTTGTGAACCTTGTGGTTACCGGTCGCTAAAGAGGAAATTTGACTCATAATTGGTAACCACACCTCTTGCAAAAGACATTCACCAAGATCATCATCTTCTAGCAAGTCCATCGCTTAGATGCAAATACTATCAAAAGTAATTGGTCTATCCAAATTCGACAAATTTGTCGCAAGAGAAACTATATTACGGACTTTATAGCTTATTTTGCCTTGTTAGAAATCATAAGCTCTCTTATGAGCAATTATTCAGGTCCGAATGGGTTGAACTTGTCCCGTCATCAAAGGAGAAGGGTTTGAGTTAGAATTTTAGCAGATATAGAGAAAGAATTTGAATCATATAGAAAGTGTGTTTAAGGTCAAAAGAAGGTTTATTTTAGTTGTTTTTTTTTCCGGTTGAGCTTCTACTTTGAGATTGTTGTGAATCTACAACATTCGTTTCTCGAACCATTTTTCGTGGTAATCTCCAAGCGTTTTGAGCGTTTGTTTTCGGGGTTTTTTTTTACTTTTTTGTTTCAGGAAGTCGCGGCGCAGGGATGGAAGACAAGGCTCACAACGTAGGGAATGAGAAGGGAGAAGTGCAAATGCGAGCCCTTAATATGATTTGAGGCGCACGCGCCATGCCACGCGCGTATGTCACGGACCGCTTTTCCGTGACGATGTCAAGGTCGGCAAGACAATACCACTTGTCATGAGATCATCAAGGCACCATTTGACAAGGCGAAGCGGCAATGACAAGGGAAGAATGTCAAGCGGAAGGCTGGATAAAGACCTTATCAATATGGCACATCAGAAAGACAAGGAGTATTTTGGAAAGATTTGGGACGGTCACGAAGGATTCGGAATACTCAAGAGGAATCAGGAACACGACGGAGATTTCTAGAACTCGAAGGAACATTGAAGACTTTAGCTAGAGTCTTAGGAAAGTTCCATAGTCGTTGGGATAAGATCAAATTATGAAGGATCTGAAATGGACTAGGATAATTAGGTTCCGATACCTTTCCGGATAAGAGGTGATCAAGACTATAATAGGGGGTCACCCCTTGATGCAGGAGCATTTGAGAGCTTAACCTCACCACTCCGGATGATGAGACCAACAAAGAGGAGACGATTATCTCGAGAAGAAGGACAAGCTTATGAGGAAATTACTATACGAAGAGGAGCTAGAGGTCCGTACCTAACTAAGGAAGGAGAAGGCCGAGATCATACATTATCCAGCCAAGGCCTTCACGAGTCTGCCCGAGATCACGTCCAAAGCATGGAAGTCATGAATCGAGATTCATCCAGCCCATATCCACGTGATGATAAACGGAAATGGAAAGATAAGCATGAAGATAGAGTACGTGAAGAAGCATGGAAAAAAGATTTTGGGCTAATTTAAGTGGCTAAATTAGGCCCAACTAGCTTTTTTTTCTAGCCCATATTTGGACTTATTTTAATGGACTTGCTTTTATTTTGTTTTAATTATTTTTGGTTGTTTAGAATAATTAGTTAAGATCTAGATATGGTCATATCTTTAGGATTTTATCTTATTTTATCTTTTAGTTAGAATAATTAGATTTGATTCTATCTTTGGATCGATATAAGATTTGGCCAAAGATTTAGATTTGATTCTATCTTGTTCTTGAACCCTAGTGGACGTCCCATAGCCTATATAAGGCTCAAGACCCACTTTTTTCAGGCATTCAATTCAATAAACACGTTTTGTTTCATTCTAGCTCGTGGAGTCAAGTGTCTTCCTGCGAGAAAGAATAGGTGGAATCCTATTCAAGCTATTATTCATATTGGCTCGTGGAATCAAGTGCCTCATGGAATTGAGTGGCTTGTGGAATCAAGCGTCTTTTTGAGAAGGAGAGAAACAAATAGGTGGATTTCTATTCAAACCTAAAAGGGTGGAATCGCGTTCAAACCTTAGTTTGGATTATTACGGAATTATCCTTTCTTGGTGGATTTCCAAGATTGATATCACTTTGCTATTCAAGCGACTCCTTTTTTTGCCCTGGGAACAATCGTCTTTCCCTTGGTGAAGGGTTATAGCGGAAGAGTTCCTTCAGGGATTCAACCAGTCTATCCAGCTACGATCCAGTCACCCCATTGGATCATTCGGCCGTCCATATCCACGTTCTACCTCATCTTTATCAGTTTTCATCATTTCTTGCATCCAAAGCTTTGGTGTTGAAAGATCGGAAAATCTCACGGCTAACCCCGTATCAAATTGGTATCAGAGCTAAGGTTCATCAACACCATCCCACACCATCTACATCGATAAAAAAAATCCGAGCTTTCAAGATCCGTCAAGAAGGTTCTACCAAAAATATTCGATTGGAGCAGGAATTGTAACGGTTAGTACACTATTCTCGTTATCTCACTGCTTTTCAATTCTAAATTCAATATCTTGAAAAATATTATTTGTGGCCTGAATTATCACACCATAACTCAGCCAAAGGTTCAATCTTTTTCTCGTTTTTGAATCTCCATACCTTTGATTCACTTCGTGCAAACATATTCGAGCTAAATTGCGGGAAAACCAACCGAGAACGATCTTTTTAGCCACGGTCCACTCTTGAATCACAACCCCTACACCACCACCACAACCACCGTCGACATACCGGAGATCTCCGATCTCGGTCAAATATCTCAGTCCTAGTCTCGGTCAGAACCGACCGAGATCACTTCGCCGCCTCACCACCGCCATCCCGCTGCCGGTCCGTCCCTGCTGGACCACCACCACCACCGAATAGCCACCGAGACCTCTCGATCTAGGCCAATCTCGGTCCCTAATGAGTGTGATTTCGACCTGAGCCGCCGAACCAGCCGAGATCCCTCCACCACTGGCGCCGATCCGCCACCACTGGACCACCATAGAGCCACTAGTCCGGATCTGAACCGTCTTGCCACGTACGAACCCTTTTGGGTTTCGGCAAGTTCAAGAAAAGAAAAAGGGAAGAAAATAAAGGGAGCGGATTTTGATCACCTTTTAGCCTTTTGAGTTCCCTACAGGAAACTGATCATACCCTTGTTCCAAGAAAGGGAGCCTTATTGGATTAATTTTTCCCTTGCCCTATTGTTTATTTCTCCTTCCCCTTTTTAGGTTCCCTACATGGCATTGTTCAAATCCCTTTGTCCCTCTAAACCCTATACTTTTATTCTCAAGCTACACTTGTCTTTATTCAAGATAATTGTTTTTAGTTGAGAATTAGCAGACGTATCTAGTTTGCTTGATATGTCTACTTTAGAAAGGGAGAATGAGAACCGGATACCCGATGCCCCACGAGCTATGGACATCGAGACTATGCTAGCCCGCATTATGGAGAGGCTAGATATTATAGAGGCACGTGGTGAGAGGACGCCCCTAAGGAACGATCCACCACCCCCACCAGAACCCCATCACCCACTTCCACTTCGAGTCAACCCCGGAGTTATGCAACCTAGGCGATTCTTATGGAGAGAACTGGACTTTAATGATGAGAATCTCATACTAGATGATGTGATCAAACTCACTTCGAACAAGAGGATCCACCGGCACAAGTTCACACTCGGATTGTAATCGGGGAAATGGAACTCTTTTTCTTTGATTTTTGTGTTTTTGGATATGAAGAGCAAATTCCCTCGGCCTCTCACTTTGGGAATCCCTCAACTCGAACGAACTACCCTCGGAATCTCACTTTGGGGTTCGAACCTTCGTTCCTCGGCCTCTCACCTTAGAACCACCTAAGCATCTCACCTAGATGTTTGAAAACTAAGCATCTCACCTAGAATTCGGGTTTTGTTTTAAAGAAAACAACAACTTTGAAAGCACAAATGCTAACTCACTTCATTTAACTTGACCTCTTACAATGGGAGGGCACAAGACTTTATATAGCCACAAAACTCAGCCTAGAAACTCCCTAATTAAGTGCTAGAAATATCAAAGATTTATCAAAAGAAAATGCATGAAATACAAGAGTTTGTAACTAGTAAATTCAAAACAAGTAATTAGCCACATTTGGCTTTTTCTTAGATGACTCTTGGATCTTATTCTCTTCACTTGGACAACACATCAAGGATGAAATAATCATGTCTTGGACGTCCATATTGAAGGAGAAGAAGACCATTGAACTAACTTGGCCTCCATTCAATGTATGTGTGTGAAGATGGCTTCAATGTTTGATTGAATGTTTACTTGTTGACCTTCACATGATTAATACATAAATTTATGCATAATATATGAATAATATGAGCATGGAATGCTGCATGAAATATGTATGTGTGTGAAGATGGCTTCAATGTTTGATTGAATGTGTGATGCTGATGTGTACCTTAGTTGGGAGGCAAAAGTAGAGCAAATCTGGAGCTATCATTACGTTTCAGAACTTAAGAAGGTACAATACGCTGCACTTGAGTTTAATGGTTATGCCTTAATGTGGTGGAATAACTTGTTAAAGGAGAGAAGACGAGTTCTGGATACAGACATTACCACGTGGGATCAGATGAAGGCTATCATGAGAGCCCGATTCGTTCCACCTTATCATGGGAGAGATATGCGTCAACGATTAGAGAACTTGAAACAAGGTTCTATGAGTGCAGAGGAGGTTTATGCAGCCATGAAAATGTCTATAGTTCGAGCTTATGTGCAAGAAGATGAAGAAGCAACTATGGCTAGATACCTCAGGATCTTGCACCCGTACTTGGCACACAAGATAGAGTTGTATGCATATTCTAACTTGACAAATCTACTACATCTCGCTGTGAGAGTTGAGAAGAAGCTAAAGATACGCAGCCAAGACCGACGAGCCCCTCAAGCATGGAAAGGAGGCTCCAGTCAAAATCTTGTCCGAGATCATAATAGAAGTGGCCGAGATTTGGGGAGCAGCAGCCGAGACACCACTGGTGCTACGAGTTCTATAGTTGCACCTACACAAAGCAAGAATCCCACCTCGACATCTAAGGGAAATGATCCAAACTCTACTAGAGCTAAAGATATTACTTGCTTCAAATGTCAAGGGAGAGGACATATGGCTCGGGAATGTCCTAACAAAAAGACATTAATCCTCAATAACAAGGGCTACTATGAGTCGGATTCCGACCCAAAGGAGAGGTCGACTCTTATATCTGAGAGAGAGGTAGAAGAGAACGTTAATGAGCTCCCATTTGCTGAGGGATTATGTCTCCATACTAGTAAGATCGTCCCTGACTCTCACCTTGTTTTAAGTACTTCGGATGAGATTGTTGTTGTTGAGCATGATCTAGATATACTTGCTGAAATTTTTAGTCATGATCTAGAGATATCTGAGTACTTAGGTGATCGTATTACTGCTGAGATTTCACCTCCATCTATGAATTCTAAGGATGCCATACTTCCCATTATGAGTATTGAATTGATTGAGTATCCGGCTGAATACTTAGTCACAGATGAGATGATTATGGAAGTTACAGGGAGGGCCGAGATTCCTGCTACATCTCGTGGCCTGCAAGGAGCTGAAAATGCAAGGTATATTTGTTCTCCTTACCCCTTAACTGCTGAGTACTACAAGAAGAAGAAGAGCAAAGAGGATAATGCTAAAAAGAAAACTTTGATGATACGGAACGTAGAAAATACAGGACCACCACGTGATGATCCATTCTCATGTCCCGTATTCAGTTTTATTTGCAAGGAATTCTTATCCTCTGTGTTTGAGATTGGTATGTTGGAGAGTCTCATTGGATCTCTCAAGGACATACACGGATCGATAGCAGTCTACAATTGGAGATACCTGGCTACTTCATATCCTTCTTTGAGTATTGTTACTCTCTTTGAGGATCTTCACCTAAAGAGGTTTATATATTAAACCTCATTCCCACGCCCTACGTGCATAATATTCGTCACATGTAAATGTTCTCATCTCTTCGAGATCAGACATTGAGGTTATTCGGTGCTAGTTTCATACCTTACCCGAGAAGTAGCTGTGCTTTGTTACTTCGTGTTGGTACCTTGCGTAGGGAAATACCAATAGAGCAGGAATTGCCGATCCAAAGAGAGGTGATGCCACGACAAGGCTCACATCGTCCCATTCCAGAGCAAGAACTGATGCACATGGAACAAATGCATGAGGAAGACGAACCCACTGATCTAATTGAGCCAGAAATGTCATTGCCGCAGGGATCAAGTCCAGACTTCGAGGTCGAATCCTTTTCAAGAAAGGGAGGATGATGCAGGAGCATCTGAGAGCTTAACCTCACCACTCCAGATGATGAGACCAACAAAGAGGAGACGATTATCTCGAGAAGAAGGACAAGCTTATGAGGAAATTACTATACGAAGAGGAGCTAGAGGTCCGTACCTAACTAAGGAAGGAGAAGGCCGTGATCATACATTATCCAGCCGAGGCCTTCACGAGTCTGCCCGAGATCACGTCCAAATCATGGAAGTAATGAATCGAGATTCTTCCATCCCGTATCCATGTGATGATGAACGGAAATGGAAAGATGAGAATGAAGATAGAGTACGTGAAGAAGCATGGAAAGAAGGAAGGTTTTGGGCTAATTTAAGTGGCTAAATTAGGCTCAACTAGCTATTTTATTTTCAGCCCATATTTGGACTTATTTTAATGGGCTTGCTTTTATTTTGTTTTAATTATTTTTGGCAGTTTAGAATTGTAACACCCCAAATCCGTAGGACTCGGAGTGCTACTGGGCTAGGATCTCACAATGGATCCTGACCCTAGCATGACAACAAATTCACTGAATCTTACAACAAGACACCAATAGATTAAAACAAAACATAAAACTGATATATATATATATATATATATATATATATATATATATATATATATATATATACATATCAAAAAGGTGATACAAGGTACTGCTGAGTACAAAAGTCAAAACATAAACCCGTACAACATAAATAACCCAACCACGATATCGTCCCCGTGTATGGAACCCTCAGCAGATCACCCCTCCGGATCACTCTGCAGCTCTCCTATCCTGCAAAGGATCTACAACACGGTATGAAACCGTTAGCTAACTATACACATGTATAAGAAGATGCTAGAGCACAAACACACATTAGAAATAATAAACACTTCAGCATGATATCAAACATTTACCCGGTTTTATTATCTTTAATAAGTTGAATCACTTAATCGTATAAATAGATATATATGAAGATAGCTGACACGAGGAATATAATCCTCGCGTCTGAGTGCAATAGCCAGCTGGAGTAGTATCAGCACACCTCCCGTGTATCCTATGGGAGTGGTGAGGGTCCTTCCCGTATACCAGATCTGGCATGACTACAGAGAACCTCCCAGACTCCACGACGGGATGAAAGGGAAAGGTTATCACGGCGACTACAATGGGCGGTCAATATAACATAGGTCGGTGACCATAATAACACATGCTATAAAACATATAACACACACACCACTCAAGCATACATCCAATATAAGGATAGTAGCTAAGTAAGTCCTATGGACTTACCTCGATCTCAGAAGTAACTCGCTACGAACAACTCTCAGAAACGTCCACTCCAAACTGGAGGACAACACATCCTATATAAGGCACACATAGATATATCAATTTACTATTACACAAAGGGGTCACACCTAGACCCAAGGGATCCATAAGGGATCATATCCAACTCGTAAACCTCAAAGCCCTAACCGGCATTTTTGTATCATACTCGTCAACATCCGAATCCTAGCATGGTACTAAGTTCCTCATACTAGAAAGGAAAGGAACTACCTAACTATAGGTAGTCCCGGGACAAGACGCACCTGCATGAACTAAGAACGCAGAGGGCGGAAGAGATCACCCGCAGGTGCGGCAGGTAGAAGCCGCAGGGGCGGTGACAAGGCTGCAGGCTAACCCAGGCACGGCGCAGGCGCTGGCGCGGGCGCGATGGCACGGTCTCCGCAGGGGCGGCGGTTTCCAGGCGCGGGGGCGGCGACAGTGCAGAACAAGATCTCGTGATTCTTCTTCGGCTCTTCACGTGATTAAATCACGTCCTTACCATTCCAAATCCACACACCACATGCCCATACACATATCAACCATCAATAACCCTAACATACATCTAATCCTAAGCTAAGGAAGAGGAAAAACAAGAAAAGAAGAAGAGAAAGAGAAGATCACTCACCACCACTGTGGTCCTAGGCTGCAGGGAAGATCAACACACCCCAAGGCTGGCTTCCAAGCTCAGCAAACTCACAGTCATCAACCACAAAAGCCACCACACACATAAATCTCAAACCAAACTCTTCCAAACCAAGAACAAGATCAAAGGAAACAAGGTGAAGCTAGGAACGAGATGGAAGCTGGAGAGGAAAGTGAAGAACAAACCCTTGATCAGCCAAGGGAAAGATTAATTAAGGTAAAGAGTAAAGCACGGGTCAAAGGGTCAACAAAAACGGCTGCAGCCGTAGGAAACCGCAGGGGCGGTTCACTGGGCCACAGGGGAGGGAACCCACAGGGGCGACAGTCATGCCCGCGGGTGCGGAAAGGCCAGTCTCGGCCCAAAGCCAATCTCGGCTATGGTCCGATCTCGGTCCGAAAGAATAGGGGTCTCACAAGAATAATTAGTTAAGATCTAGATATGATCATATCTTAAGGATTTGATCTTATCTTATCTTTTAGTTAGAATAATTAGATTTGATTCTATCTTTGGATCGATATTAGATTTGGTCAAAGATTTGATTATATCTTGTTCTTGAACCCTAGTGGACGTCCCATAGACTATATAAGGCTCAAGACCCACGTTTTTCAGGCATTCAATTCAATAAACACGTTTTGTTTCATTCTGGTTCGTGGAATTGAGTGTCTTCCTGCGGGAAGGAATAAGTGAAATCCTATTCAAGCTATTATTCATACTGGCTCGTGGAATCGAGTGGCTTGTGGAATCAAGCGTCTTTCTGAGAAGGAGAGAAACGAATAGGTGGATTCCTATTCAAACCTGAACGGGTGGAATCGCGTTCAAACCTTAGTTTGGATTGTTGAGGAATTATCCTTTCTTGGTGGATTTCCAAGATTGATATCACTTTGCTATTCAAGCGACTCCTTTTTTTGCCTTGGGAACAATCGTCTTTCCCTTGGTGAAGGGTTATAGCGGAAGAGTTACTTCAGGGATTCAACCAGGCTATCCAGCTACGATCCAATCACCCCATCGGATCATTCGGCCGTCCATATCCACGTTCCACCTCATCTTCATCTCTTTTCATCATTTCTTGCATCCAAAGCTTTGGTGTTGAAAGATCGGACAACCTCACGGATAACCCCGTATCACCCCTCATTTCCATCATTCGACAAATTCCACCAAAAACTCTCTTGTGAAGCTCTCATTTGGAAAACTCTCTTGAGTAATATAAACCCATATAGATAAATCACTCATAGTCGTCAAAAAACGTTGAGGAGTAAGTCTAATCTTATCGTGATGGGACGCGATAATATAACTAAGAGACGCGCTCTGAATTTGACAATAACCCGACCCGTGACACGTATGCACGCACCGATTGATATGTGCCCGATGCGCATATATCGTTAGCATACGTGGCCCATGGGTCCTTCTCCGTCTCCTCCTAAGCTCAATTCCTTCCACCATCCCGGGGTATTCTCGACCATGTATTTTTCGTGTTTCCTGATTAACCCCTCCTTGGCTCACTCCTTATCGTTAAATCCTGCTCTACGGTTCCCTCCATGGCATGATGGGGATGATGATACAAACCAACGGCATCAACACGGGAACACTAGTTTTCACGTCATGCTCGGTGAAACATCCCTGCAGTCTCAAGAATCCATTCCCAATTACGGTTCCGGCAATCCAACCCTACCAAATCCGATCTTCTTCCCTCTCAAGGAGACTGTTTCTCAACTCCGTATCCGGCATCTGGAACTCGATCACCGGTGGAAACAACTCAGCTCGAGATGCTGTTCTCGCCATTCGATTAGGAATGCAGCTTTTTCGACAGGCACGTCTTCAATTTCTCCTCAGATTCTCTAGTTTCGCAGCCCTAGATGCTCCAGTTGTGTTTTCTGTCAACAGGGAGATGTAGCCGGCTCACTTGTGGAGTTTGATCGAGCAATCGAGCTCGATCCTCGTCAAAAAGCGTGTACGTATCGCAAAACTTTTTTTTTTTTTTTTTGCTAAACGCTTGTTCACATTTTGTTGAGATGGTAACTTGTTCAGATCTTTGGCAAAGAGGCCTCTCCCTTTACTATCTTGACAGGTATACCTTTAGTTGCATCACACATTTCATTTGCTGTAGTTTCTCGTTCGGGATCTTCACTTCCTTGTGTTGGAATTGGTCATACTTCATATATAGGTTTCTTGATGGGGCAGAACAATTTCGATTAGATGTTGCCAACAATCCTAATGACACCGAGGAGTCCATTTGGTGCTTCTTGTGTGAGGCTCGTGTCTATGGTGTTGATCAAGCCAGGAAGATGTTTCTCCAGGCAAACTTGTTTAATAATCGTTCCAATTGTCCTTATGCTTATTTGCTTTCCTTTGCTTGAACAGTAAGAAACACCAATTTGATTTTATATATAAAGTTTGCTGCTGGTAGAAACACAAAAGTTCAGTTTCTGTACACCTCCAATACTATAAAAAACTAAACTAGGGATTATCATTATTGTTTTTTTCCTTTTGTTTCTTGCAGGTTGGTAGAGACTCAAGGCCAGTAATGAGACAAGTATATGCCATGTTTAAAGACGGTGGTGATCCTGAAAAGGTGCCACCCTCTTATATATTTTGTTCATTATAAGAAACTGTCTACCTAATAGCACTAATCATGTCACCCTTGATGAACATATGCTGCTTCAGTTTTCTTTCTACATAGAAATTAGAATAGTTCCTGTATCGAGAAATCATATTATAAGCTCATTTCTAATTCAAGCCTAATCCGTCTTGTTAGATTTCATTAGTCTTCCCTACTTTGGCTCTTCACTAAATTAGGTGGTAAATTCTTACCATAATTTCTTGCTGTGACTACGAAAGTTGATAGATTTCATCCCTCTTACCATAAACTGATTTCTTGCAATGGCCTTTGATCTTTCTAGTTTGTCCCTCTTTAGTAGAATATTTGATTTCAGTTACTTTTTCCTGATAGCTTGTTGAGACGTTCTCAGACGGACAAGAAAGCGAGTATTTCTACGCTTCTCTTTATGCTGGCTTGTATTATGAATCACTGGTTTGTCCTCCCAACTGTTCATCTCTCCCTTCTTCATTTAAAAACAGAACTGACGTTACAAAATGCACCCTTCTAAGTTCATCAACTTTGATGTGTAGCTGAAAATTTTCATTTAGTGTTCTTAGCAAGATGTTATTGTATGGTTCAGGGAAAACCAGATACAGCTAGAAAATACATGGAGGCTGCTTGTTCGTGCCCGTATGGGCAGAGGTTTGTTTAAACCTCGAACACAAACTGTTTTCTTAACTCCAATTCCACATGATAAAATGAGATAATACTATGATGTTAACTAGTAGTACATTTTCAGATCCAATGATTATATGGCTTCTCTTGCAAAGGTTCATCTTCGATGTCGAAATTGGGGACCTGACAACAGTTCCTTGTAGAGCCTTTGGTACCTGTGATATGCTTTAATGGAATACTCATCATTGAGAAAAGGATTTCGCATGTAGACGACAACCAAACAGAGCGTATGTTTCTAACTGAAGCTTGATTTTTAGGGAATCAGCAATTTAAATGTCTCATACTGCTTTACAGGAGAAGCATAATTTTGATGGATATGCAGTTGCCCTTATATTGCATGTTTTTCCGATTTATCCCACGTATCTTCCACAAGGAGGATGATCAAGTTGTTGAAACTATATCCATCTTTCACAAAAATGAATGAAATGTTCATAAAAATTGTTGAAACTATATTCATCTTTCACAAAAATGAATGAAATGCTCATAAAAAATGAACTATGAGTTGATAAAAAATTGAACTTCATGCCCACAAAAAATGAAGTACAATAATTGTCTCTTAGTACCATATAGCGATAGCGTGCCTTCCGAAGTTTATTTTAATCCTAATCATTAAATTTTTCTTACCGGAGATAACCTTTTATATATATATATATATATATATATATATATATATATATATATATATATAGGGTTAGAATCAAGTAAAAATCATTGTTACGGTAAAAAATGAGAACCGATTTTGACCACAAGATTAAATAGATCTAACGGTTGTAATGAACCTTTTTTTTTATTGTATACTTAAAATGCCGATTAAAAATGTTATTATCTACTTTTCTACTACGATGGTTTACATTTCATCGCCTAAAATGTTATTAAAACACATTTATTACCCAATAACATTATATTATCACATTGCATACACATGACTAATATTTCTATGTAATATGATTGAAAAAATATTATTCAAATAATCCGACTAAAAATAAATTCAATACCGTGTTGTACATGTCGAGCATAATCTTTTGAGTGACAGTCGTACATAATCTTTTAAGTGCATGCTAATTAATGTGTTGAATGGAACTAAACGTGCATGAAACTAATTGTGCATAGTAAATTGCTCAATATATTACAGTCGTGCTTGTTAACTTTTGGAATATGAAACTAATCGTGCATAATATATGAAACTAAATCTTGCAACTCATAATATGAATAAACTAAACGTGCATTGAATGAAACTTAATAGTGCAACTCTTAGTATGAAACTAAATGTACATGAAACTAAATGTGCATGAACATGAAAAAAATACCAATACACAAATGAAAATAAAACAAATTTATAATCTTCAATTCATATACATCAAACTTACGTGTTTTAATCCGACGATCCTTAAGTGTTCTCATTTCTTACCGTAACTTTGGTTCTTACCTGATCCTATCCCTATATATATATATATATATGGTTGAATTCAAGTGGAAAGTCATCTTAGGGTCAAAATATAACATGTATTTCTTTTATTCAAGTATATGACAAATGTTAATTTATTTGTTAATTAATTTGGAGAAATCATAACCTATGATTATTTTGATTAAGGGTTGTGAGTTCTTCACGCTTTTGACCCTAAGATCCCTTTCTATATAATCTAAATTATATATATAGGTTAGGATCTCGTAGGAATCTCCCTTAGAGTAGGGAGGTCTTAATAGTCGTCAGATAAAAGATTAAACGTCTATGATTGAATGACCACAATAAGCTATAATAAGTGTGTTCCATCGGAATGTTTATAGCTCATTAATCCGCCTATAATAGATTGGTGTTTAAGGAAATAATATATCTTATTTTGGGCTGAAAAATCTTTAAATCCGAATAAATTAACCTTCCGTTTGGTTGTAACTCCGGAAACGGAATGAAAATGAATCTAGTCCACATGTGTACCCTGTTCATGAAATCATTTTGGGTGGTTTCATGCAAAATGCACTTGCTTCCCCCTATTTTGTTACCCTATAGGGTATTAAAACTAATCAAATTCTACTACAATTAGTTCAAACCACAAGGAATGATTCCCAAAAACTTCATGAATAAGGGTGTACGTATGAACTAGATTCGTTTTCTTTCCGTTTTCGGAGTTTAAACCCAAAGGGCCCTAAATGTCGATCCATTATGTTCACAAGTTTCGTACATAAATACGTCTTCTCTGTTAAATTACTATGTTCTAATTGTCGGTCTTTAAGTTTTAGTACTAATTGTCGGTCGTTAAATAATATTAGGTTATAATTGCCGGTCGTTAACTTTAGGTTGCTAATTGCCGATCATTTACTTATTAGGTTCTAATTGCCGTCGTTATATTATTAGGTTCTAATTGCCGGTCGTTAAATCATTATAGACTTTAATAGTCAGTCGTTAAATCATTAGGTTCTAATTGCCGGTCGTTAAATTATAAGTTTATAATTGTCTGTCGTTAAATTATTAGGTTCTAATTGCCGGTCGTTAAATTATTAGGCTCTAATTGTCAATCGTTAAATTGTTAGGTTCTAATTGCTAGTCGTTAAATTATTAGGTCGTTAAATTATTAGTCTCTAATTGCTAGTCGTCAAATTATTAGGTCGTTAAATATTATTAGGCTTTAATTGCTAGTCGTTAAATTATTAGGTCGTTAAATTATTAGGCTCTAATTGTTGTCGTCGTAAATTATTAGGGCTCTAATTGTTCAGTCGTTAGATTATTAGGTTTTAAATGTCGGTAGTGTAGATTATTAGGTTCTAACTAGACCTGAACAAAATCCGGGCTCGGCCGGACCAAAATACAAAATCTTGCCCGAATGCCCGGGCCGGAGGGACCCGACCCACGTATAAACACGGGTGGGGCTGACGGACCGACCTGCCCGTGAATCACAACCTGTAAAGTAGATCTCCAATATGTAATTTTTAATATATAGTCCAAAATTCTGAATTTTAAGCTGTAAATCTGCAAATTTGAATCGCACTGTGATACTTGTAAAATTGTAATTTGCATAGTTCATTACAATTTACAACACAAATCCATAAATTCAACCAAAATGAGCAACTTGAAAATCAGATTGCATCACAATAGTCGTGGAAGATACTCAAAACACTCAAAGTCTTAAAACAACAACTTGAAATCAGTGGACACGACATTACTCGTGGAAGTTCCTTTATTATTCTTCAATCTTCATCGTTCACTTCAATTCGAGGTGCCTTACCAATCTTGAAAACACTTGAAAGACCTACCAAATTAAAAACCAAATATCAAATTACATTAGCATAGAAATGACTTTATAAATTGTAAGTTTGTAAACAACTTTGTTGTAAAAATCCTCTTGCACGCAACCAATCTTCCAACATGCAAGTGCTTCAACATTTGAGGATGCAAGTGAACTTTAGTAGAAGATATGATTTTCTTTCCCATACTAAAAGAAGACTCGGAAGGAACTGTAGAGATCGGATACTCAAAATATCCCTAGCCAATACAGGTTAGAAAAACAAAATGAGATGAAGCCGCTTCCAGAACTATATTATGTTAAAATCAGATTTAGACTAATGAGAAGACTTTTCATTCAAATACAAATCCAACTCTAAGTTGATTTCAATTTTCATCTTCTTGTTCATGAAGTCATCAAGCGTCTCACCATATGATCCACTAATCATACTCAGCAACTGATGTAGTGTTGTTTCTCACTTGTTGCTCGCTACCAAGATTACCATACTCATCATATACAAGCTTATACTCGTTCAATAGCTCAACCAAAGTGGACTTAATCCTCTCAGCCATTTCATGTGCATAAACCTCACCAAACAACTTCTTGTACAAAAACTCAACACCCAAAAACTTCATCCTAGGATAGACATCAGCACAAGATAGAATCAGAATGTATTCATCCCATTACTTTTCAAACTTTGCATGCATTTCCATAACCATTGGAGATATAATGTTTAGTAGGCCCCCTTCGAAGTCTTTGTCAATAACTTGTGAAATTTCCAAACACAGTGAAAATAAAAATTAGGAGGAGTTTTAGAAGCTAAAAACTCATTGTCACGATCATAAATACTTGCAAAAACTTCCTCAATTCTCCGTTTTTTCCCATTCCTCACTAGATAGACGACAACCTTCAAATCCGTATCCTTACCAACAAAACTATCAATGGCATCTCGAAAATAAACATAATGATCAAGCACAGTGTAAGTAGAGTTCCATCTAGTAGTGTGTCTAGACGCAACTTGTTCTTAATGTTCAAACAAAAACTAGTTGAAGCAAATTCAGAGAATTTCTTATTCCTGGGCATAGAATGCTTCAAATGATTGATAACCCTTCTTATCTTACGAACAACATCATCTATCACCTTCAAACCAGCATGCACAATCAAATTAATGATATGACAAACACACGCAAGTGATTTTTTTTTTCTCCATTCAACACCAAAGAGTTTTTTCTTACTAGAATAACCTAAGAGAAGCAACCATTGTATCATTATACGATGCATTATCAACAATGATGCAAAAAACTTCTCACTGATTTTCCATTCCCCCTAAACACAATGCAATCTCATCAGCAAGAAACACCATCAAGGGGAGTAACAAGAGCAAACTTAATAATTCTCTTTTGAAGCTTCCAATGTTTATCAATCCAATGAGTAGTTATACACATGAATTCATCGGTAGTGTGTTCACTCCTCCAATTATCAGTTGTCAAACAAATAAACAAATAACGTCTAGGTGCATCATGTAATTCTAGAGCAACAACAACTTTTTGGTCTTATAACTACTCATTGTATTTCTTTGAATGGTTACCCTACTCAAGTGACTAAACCGAGGAGCCATAACACTAATTCAAATTTCTGAATCCGGTGCATCAACAAGAAGGAAATATTGATGTTGATATAGAAAAAAGATACCTAAAGCCTCACAAATTGCTTCTAATGAGGGTGCTAACCTATTCAATGTCATGGGTTTAACACACATATTTCTAGATTCAGATGGAACTGATAAAGTAGGAGATGCAACAATGCAGAAGTTTCTCATATCACTCTACTTACGACGAGCACAAGTAGCTAAATGCCTTTTCAAATGAGACGTACCATTTGCAGCGGTACCAGTGAAGATTTTCTTACAATGATTACAGATATCCTTAACAGCGTTATCAGACATAACTTCCCGGGTCATATTTTGCCATACGTCTGACTTTAGTTTTTTCCCCTTAGAACTGCATTGAACAACAATTGTATCTTCTTCCATGGCATCACTGACATGCATCTCACTAGGAGAAATCGTCTCATCATTTTCTTCATTATCAACAACGGATGATTTTTCTGTTCGCAGTTCTGCCATTCTAGAAGGGAAAAAAAAAGTTAAAGGGGAAATCAATTAGCAAAAAAAAAACTAAGTTAAAGAAGATACTGTACTACTGCAACAAATTTTTAAACACAGTATTGATAAGTGATGATATATGAATTTTTAAACACAATATTTTCTTTATTTTTAGTTTTTCCAAATTAAAAAGAAATTCGTCCCAAATAATGACAATTGCAAGATCTAAATTCTAAAGATGACAGCCATGAAAAATTAAAAAGCCAAGTGAAAAATCAAAAAGTGGGCCAAAACCTCTCACACAAACATAGTGTACGTACACCATCTGATTAAAATTCAAAAGCTAGATTTATGTGATGGTTTAAAGCTCATAAGTATACAAATGACGGTGTACTACACTATTGCAGCAAATTTAAACACAAAGTTCAGAAGAACAAATCATATCTAATGTACATATCAACTAACAAAAAGTTCAGAGGAAAGTCTCTAAAATAACAAAATCCGATAAATGTAGGGCTACAAATGATTGTGTACTGCAACAAATTTGAACACAAACCTGAATCGAAGAACAAATCGGGATTGTGAGAGAAGTACCGACCGAGGCTGAGAGAAGTGAAACAGATGCAAGAAGTACCGACCGAGACTGAGGGGTTGTGAGAAAACCTGAATCGAAGAACAAATATTAACACAAAGGTGAAGCGAGAGAAGTGAAACAAAGGACAACAAGAAGTACCGACTACCGACCGAGGCTGAGAGAAGTGAGATGGGGCGAAATCCGCGAGATGGTTTCGCCGTCGTCCGAAAGAGGCTAATAGAAGTGGAAGCGTGGAATGAAAGAGTAAAGTGAGAAACTGAGAATGACGGGAAAAATTAGGGTTAGGCTAACTTTAGAATTTTAGATTAATTTTTTTAGAAATATACACTTTTAATTTAACTTTAATATTATAATAATATATATATATACGGGTCGGCCCGCAGACTAAATTCAACACCCATGCCCGTCCCATGAACAAGCGGGCCGGCCCAAAGTGCTAGCCCATACCCGTTTTTTTGGTCAGGCGGGCGGGCTGGACGGCTCGGCCCAGATTTGTTCAAGTCTAGTTCTAACTGTCAGTCGTTAAATTATTATGTTCTAATTACCGATCGTTAAATGATAAGGTTTTAATTGCCGGTCGATAAATTATTAGGTTTTAATGGCCGGTCGTTAAATTATTAGGTTACAATTGTCGGTTGTTAAATTATTAGGTTTTAATAAGTTTCGCCGGTAGTTAAATAAATTTCGCCGGTGGTTAAGCAGGTTTCGACGGCGGATAAACAAGCTTCTATGTAAAAATATGTATATATAGGGTTGGGCATGGGACGGGATGGGACATATTAAGGTCATCCGACGTCCCATCCCGGTCATTATATATGGGACGGGGTCGGGACAGACCTTGAGTTTTTTTTACTAAAAACCATTGGGCCCTATTCCGGTTGGGACGGGATCAATCCCGCGTTATCTATATAAAATTTGTTTTTGCCTTTTCGGTTAAAAAAAAACAATTTATGTAAGCAAATATTCATTGATAGGCTTAAAACAAAAACATCAATACAGAATGTTGCAACAAGGTTTTCAAAACATAATTAAATTGTCAAGTCTAAACATTCAAAATAAAATATAAGAACAAAATTACATAATAATCACTACTCCTTAGGTAATGCCGCAACTAAGTTCAATTTTCCTTTACCCTTTGTATATGACTAGGCGCTGCGCGTGCGTAGCACGCGCGTTCGATATGCCATTATATAATGTAAATTTGTACTGAACAAATTAATATAAAGAAAAGAGTGAGTACATTAAATTAGCATGACATAGTTTGCTACATAAGATACATGCATTGAATTTACCATAAACTTGTTCAAACACTACATAGTAGTTGAAAGTTCATAAAGTATGTATTTCAGGTCACAAGGCTTAAGCGGAGAATAGTAACATTACAACAACTCTTATTAATAGAGAATGTCACTGTAATAAGCAGAGCTGCTAAGATCAGCTTATTTTGTTTGAAAAACTTCAGGCAAGAACATCTTTCAAGTACCATTTTAAAAGCATGTGTGACCGAAGTAAGTTCTTCATTGGCGAAACTATGATTTCAGCATAGCCTATGATGAACCTAAGTAATGCTCTATCAACCACAACCGTTCCTTCGGTATATAATATGTAATATACCTATTAGATATAGAAATGTAGATACAAAAAACAAAGCATATAATGTAAAGAGCAAAATATTACTAGTAAAGTCATTGTAAAGAACGTGTTACTGTTAACGTTTAGAAATTTCTCTGCATTTTTAGTATAAGCGTCAAGAGTCATAATTGTTGTGCCGTCTGTGCACCGGAATTGGAAATAAATTCTGCAAACAACTTATGACAGTTTAGTACATGTTCATATATACAATAAGGTATGAATGGCTTTGAAATTATAAGATTACTTCAGTTATGCGTTTCTTGTAACAACACAAGTGTGACAGTGGTATCCTTCTTGGTAGCGGATACGCTCGTCAGGAGTTACTTTACCGCAGAAGCGACAACCTAAAGTGATGTTCAAATCATCGTAGGAAAGTGTTCCGGTATATGAACCCTCAAACGCGGAATCATGTTGTCAATATTTTCATCAACCTGTGTAATATTGACAAATTGTTTTTAAGTATAAAACAGTACAATGAGCCGCGCTTACTGAATTAAATAACTAAGTGATGTTTTATTACCTCCATAACAAGTGCTTCTGCGATGAAAGTCACTTGTGCTGGATAACCTTTGATTTATGTCATTCTAAATCTAAATCAACAATTAGCCAAATTAATAAGTAGTAGTATATCAATAATAAGAACCTGTTTTCATGCTTTTGAGTTCGTGGAATACATCTCAATATTAAACTTGTGCTTCAATTGCTGCATTTAAGAGTGTATAGTAACGAATTCAAATTAATGTTTTTTTGGTGGGATTGTGAAGAGAAATTTAAAAATCAAGTACTAAAATAATTGCACCATTACAACCTGATACATTTATTTTCATTTGACCAATATAGACAAACAACTACCTGAAAAATAGAGCAGTTACTTGTCTGTGCAAGTTTAACTATTAGAGAAATTTAACTTCTTGTCATTTGGCCAATTGTGAATATATTAATCATGTTAAATTACTTAGTAGAATATAAAGAGATGAGATCTTGCTAGGCAACCTATCATCTGCAAGTTTTAGAACTTCCTTTCCTGTTAACATTTTATCAAATAGGTAGACTGCATTTATGGAAGACTTGATTTCCTATTTGGCTCCATATAAAAATAGGACAACTGTAATTAAGGATAGTAGATATGTAGATTACATTGTTAATCAACAGTGGGGGAAATGTTTAGGTTTCTTATTCATAAACCAAAGTCCAAATAAATAGTCGGCTTCGTCGATATGCATTTCGTCAAACACCTGACATGCATCATAGTTTTTTGTTACACAATTGACAGATTGCTGCGAGTTATATATTGCAAGACCAAATTTAACCTAACCATCTAAGCTATAATTATCCATCTAAATCAACTAATCAACCTATATATGAGTTACTACTTGGGAGCTGTTGATGAACCTAAACCACGACCGACTTAAAATTTTTTATGACAATCAGCTATGGATAAATCACAGTTTATTAAACTTTGAATAGATGCATGTTTTTAGAGAATAACATCCATGGAGAAGTTAAATCAGCTGTCTTCCTTGGCCGCATCTGTTTCTTCTGCTAACTTTTTTGTTCCACTGGTATTTCTTATCGAATTGACGGTGGCATAACCCTGATGTGTAACCGAACACGTGTATGTATCTTGTGAAGACATTCCACTATGAACCGTCAAAGAAAGTTGTAAATGGGCCGAATTGAAACCAAGAAAAAGGAGCCCATACGGATATGAAAACTCACACGTTCATCCCTGAAATAATAATTCAAGTTTAGTTTATATATGATTCCATAACTCTCTAAATTCATATAGTTTTGAAAATTTATTTATTATGATATGATAGTTATAATTAAGCATATAATAATTAATATAATAAATGCGTAATGATTCTAAGGTTTTTTTATACTTCAGTAACTAATTATTGTTGTTTATTTTTTTAAATTTATTTTTGACCAAATAACATGAATATTTGAATCTTTAGACGAAGAAAGTAAGAAACTGACCATTCAATGTTTTTGGATGGTAAATGTGTAACACCCCGAATCCGTAGGACTCGAGGCGCTACTGGGCTAGGATCTCACAAAGGATCCTGACCCTAGCCTGACAACAAGTTCACTGGATCTTACAACAAGGCACATATAGATTAAAACAAAACATCAAACTGTATATATACATATCAAAAGGTAATACCGAAGAACCGCTGAGTACAAACCAAAACATATATCCGTACATCATAAATATTCCATATCCCACGTACAAACCCAGTGTACGGAGCCCTCAGCGGATCACCCACTCTGGATCACTCTGCAGCTCTCCTAACCTGCAAAGGATCTACAACACGGTATAAAACCTGTAAGAGCCTTAGTCTTTTTGGACCTAGCTTACCTTAGCCGGCCCCGCGGGCATGTGTGCCGCCCCAACGGGTTTCCACCCCTGCGGCTCCGGGAACCGTCCCTGCGGTTTCCGGCGGCTGCAACCGGCTTTGTTGACCTTTGACCCGTGCTTTACTCTTTCCTCCTCTTATTCTTTTCCTTAGCTGATCAAGGGCTTCTTCATCACTTCATTCCCAGTCTTCCTACGTCCTTCTTGCTTCCTCCTTCATCTCCTTGATTTTGTTCTTGTTTTCCCTTGGGTTTGGAAGAGATTTTGTGTTGTGGCCTTGCTGAGGTTGATGATGTGCTTAGTTGCTAAGCTTGTGATGCCAGCTGAGATAGTGGTTGTGATCTTGTCTTGCCTAGACCAACAGTAGTGGTGAGTTCCTTGCTTCTTCATCCTTCCTTCCCTTCTTTCTTGTTCTTTCTCCTTAGCTTAGGATTAGATGCATGTATATGTATGTTGATGTTGGAATGTGTATGTATATGTATGTGTGTGAATCTGGAATGAAGAAGACGTGATTTGATCACGTGAAGAGTGGAAGAGAACTCGCGGGACTACGTTCTGCACTGTCGCCGCCCCTGCATCTGGAATCTGCCGCCCCTGCGGGAACCTAGTCACCGCACCCGCGCCTGAATTCTGCCTCCCCCGCGGCCACTGTCCCAGCGCCCGTGCCAGCGCCTGCATTGCCCGCGGCTCTGTCACCGCGCCTGCGGCTGATCTTCTCCGCGCCTACGGATTGCCTTACTCCGCCCTGCGTCTCTTGTGTCACGCAACTGCATCTTGTCCCGAGTTTGCTTAGAGTTAGGTAGATCCTTTCCTTTCCTAGTATGAGCGGGTTAGTAGCATGCTAGGCATATGTATGAGGTTAGAACGATGATGAGTACGTTATCGTTTATGCCGGTTATGGCTTTGAGGTTTATGAGTTAGGATATGATACTTATGGATCCCTTGGGTCTAGGTGTGACCCTTTGATGGATATGAGTATGATATATGTTATATGCCTTGATATTAGGTAGTGTTGTCCTCCGGATTGGAGTGGACGTATATGAGAGTTGATCGTGGTTGAGTTTACTCCTGAGGTTGAGGTAAGTCCATAGGACTTACTTAGCTACCATCCTTATATTGGATGTATGCGTGAGTGGTGTGTGTTATATGCTTTATAGCATGCGATATGGTTCATTACCGACCTATGTTATATTGACCGCCCATCGTAGTGGTTGTGACAACTTACCTTTCATTCCGTAGTGGAGATTGAGAAGTTCTCTGTAAGCTAGTTAGATCTGGTATACGGGAAGGACACCTACCACTCCATATGGTATACGGGAAAGTGCGCTGATACCACTCCAGCTAGCTATTGCACGCAAAGGCGAGGGTTATATACATTCCTCGTGTCACATATATTCATATGCAGATATAATATTTGAATGATTAACGTTATAAAGATAATAACCGGGTAAATGTGTGAAAGCATGTTGATATGTTATAATTTCTGATGTGTGTTTGTGCTCTAGCATATTCTTATATATGTGTATGGTTAGCTAACGGTTTTATACCGTGTTGTAGATCCTTTGCAGGTTAGGAGAGCTGCAGAGTGATCCAGAGGGGTGATCTGCTGAGGGCTCCGTACACCAGGGCGATATCGTGGGATATTAGTTATTTATGTTGTACGGATTTCTGTTTTGACTTTGTACTCACCAGTACTTTGTATTACCTTTTGATATGTATATATATATATATACACATCAGTTTTATGTTTTGTTTTAATCTATCTGTGCCTTGTTGTAAGATTTAGTGAACTTGTTGTCAAGCTAGGGTCAGGATCCATTGTAAGATCCTAGCCTAGTAGCACCTCGAGTCCTACGGATTTGGGGTGTTACAAAGTTGGTATCAAAGCCCAGGTTGACAACAATGGCACTTTTAATCTGCGATGAAGGTCGAATAGATAAATAAACAGAACCCGAAAGGGGTTTGACTTTTCAAAAGGTTTTGTTTTTGAAATGAGTACAAATATTTTGGGATATCGTGTACGTGAGCCATCGCCCCTCTAAAGATCTCGATAGTATAGATATATATATATAGATATTCTGTTGTGATTGATTTGATATATATCTATACATGTGGCATATATATAACCTTCTAAGTTAGGTTTACGTCTTCTACAGATGGTTCAGACTAGAGCCTTACCTGCAGCTAGACGAGGTAGAGGTAGACCCCCTCCAGGTAGAGGACGGGGTAGGACTCCTGCTGGTGGTTCACGGGCAGCGGGAGAGATACATGAGGATGTTGCTGAGAGTGCCGTTCTTGAGACTGGGAACGGTGCAACTGAGAGACAGGGGTCACAAAGAGCCTAGTCTGGTGAGTCTGATCGTGTCTCCATGGGGGATCAGAGTTCCGTGCTTATATGAGACGAGTGGAGGAGGCTGCTAGAGCCGGTAGACGTGCCCCAGATTTACAAGCACATGAGGGACCATCTGAGATATCCCACGGGGTTACACAAGTGCCAGCTGTACAGGCACAGGCTGCTGAGATTCCTCAGGTTCGGGAGGAGCATAGAGGGCCTAGACTAGACACTTGGTTGAAGGCTTTTCATCAGATGGGTGTACCCCTTTTCATTGGGAAGGTGGGGTTAGAGGTTGAACTTTGGATCGGACATGTGGACTCAGCTATGGAGTCCATTAAATATCCAGTGGACAGACAGATCGAGTTGGTTCAGACTTTATTCCGGGACTTGGCACAACACTGGTGGAGATCAGTACGGGGTCAGATTACCAGTTCTGAGCATATGAGGACTTTGATCAGAGAGCGTTTATGCCCTGCCTCACTGAGGAGGGAGAAACTGCGGGATTTTGTGGAGGCTGGGTTTGAGGATGTACCAGTCTCCGAGGCTATCAGGAGGTTTCAGGAGGAGCTGGCATTACTGGAACCAGCTGCACCTTCTGCAGATCAACATGTCTATCTCTTTTCCCGACGACTGAGGGATACTACCCGAACCTATATGACGGGTTTCCACTGCGAGTCTTTGATGGATTATCAGGACAGAGCTTCCGACTATGAGAGGGAGCGAGCTGGACAGAGGAGAGCTTCTCAGACCGGAGGGTCTGAGAAGAAGCAGCGTACAAGGCAGACCAGTGGTACTGGTGGTGCTGCTAGTGGTTGGCGTGGTCAGAGACGCCAGAGTCTGCCCTCATCTGTACCAGTTGCAGATAAGGGACGTCAGTGTTTTAACTGTGGTGATCCAGGACATATGAGGCCCGAGTGCACGAGGCCACTAGTGACTTGCTACACCTGTGGTAGGCAAGGTCACAGAGCTGTTTACTGCCGCTAGGGCGGAGCTTCATCTCAGCAGGGTTCTTCCCCTGCTAGTGTAGCGGGAGGTGGGCAGAGGCCACCTCAACAGCAACAAACACAAGGACATCAAATAGTCCCAGATCGCCCTACGACTCAGGGATCTGCTCCTGGGCCGAGTAGAGGCAGAGGTCGTGGTGGGAGCACCACTGATACTAGAGGCCCACAGGGTCGAGTCTTTGAGCTGAGGAGTGCAGAGGAGCCAGCTGCACCGGCTGCTACAAGTACCATTCTGATTCATGGTTTACTTGTTAGAGTGTTATTTGATACTGGTGCTACGCATTCTTTTATTTCTGATGCCTGTGTAGAGCGTCTGAGTCTAGATACAGTTGAGGGGATGCCCTTTATTATAGGGTTACCTGATGGTGGTAGGGTCAGAGGTACCCGTGAGATTCGTGACTGTCCCATTACTGTAGGGACCCGTGTTTTGCTTGTGGACTTCTTTGTGATGCCATTGGTGCATGAAGAACTCATTTTAGGTATGGATTGGATGGATAGGCATCACGCAGTCTTAGATGTAGGTAGGAGGACTGTTACCCTCTTTACCGAGTTAGGACAGATAGAGGTTTTCCGTGGTTGGGACCTTGGAAAATCTGGCATAGTTATCAGCGTGATACGGGCAGCGAGACTGATTCCACAAGGTTGTGATGCCTTTTGGTGTTATGCCATGAAGGAGGGGGAGAGTCCAACATTAGAGGATATCCCAATGGTATGTGATTTTGCAGATGTATTTGCTGAGCCGTCCATTTTGCCGCCTCAAAGGAGTGTGGATTTCAGTATTGAGTTAGAGCCTAGTATGAGACCTATCTCGAAGGCCCCATACAGGATGACGCCTGTCGAGATGCTGGAGCTGAAGAAGCAACTTGAGGAGCTAGCTGAGAAGGGTTTTATTCGCCCTAGCGTGTCCCCATGGGGAGCACCTGTCTTCTTCGTACGGAAGAAGGACGGATCACTGAGATTATGCATTGATTACAGAGAGCTGAACAAGGTGACCATCAAGAACAAGTATCCACTGCCTCGTATTGATGATTTGTTTGATCAGCTTCAGGGAGCGACTGTATTCTCCAAGATTGACCTGCGCTCAAGATATCACCAGTTGAGGGTGAGAGAGCAGGATGTGCATAGGACAACATTCCTGACCAGATATGGACACTACGAGTTTGTAGTGATGCCATTTGGGCTTACGAATGCCCCAACAGTCTTCATGGAGTTGATGAACAACATCTTCATTGACTTCCTGGATCAGTTTGTGGTGTCTTTATAGATGACATTCTAGTATACTCTCGCAGTAGAGAGGAGCATGCAGGACATCTGAGGACTGTATTGCAGGTTTTACGGGATAGAGAACTTTATGCGAAGTTCTCTAAGTGCGAGTTTTAGATGCCAGAGGTAGCATTCCTGGGTCATGTTGTATCAGCTGAAGGAATCAAGGTGGATCCGGCCAAGATTGAAGCAGTAGCAGCTTGGGCTATACCGTCGAACGTCAAGGAAGTACGTAGCTTCCTTGGCCTAGCCGGTTATTATAGATGCTTTGTGGAGGGATTTTCTGTGATTGCCCATCCACTGGACGAGTTTGCTGAGGAAGACTACCAGATTTGTGTGGTCTGATCAGTGTATGCAGAGCTTTGAGGAGCTGAAGAGACGTCTTGACTTCTGCTCCTATTTTGGCACAAGCCAGAGGGTAACCGAGGATTTTTTGGTTTATAGTGATGCATCCAAGCTAGTTTTGGGATGTGTTTTGATGCAGCGAGGCAGAGTTTGATTGCTTATGCGTCTCGAAAGCTGAAGACGTATGAGGAGAACTACCCGACTCATGATCTGGGAGTTGGCAGCGGTAGTTCATGCACTGGAGATCTGGAGACATTACCTGTATGGTGCTACATGTCAGATCTTCACAGACCATAAGAGTCTGAAGTACATTTTCACGCAGCGGGAATTGAATAACCGCCAGCGTAGGTGGCTCGAGTCTGATCAAAGACTTTGATTTAGAGATTCTGTATCATCCCAGGGAAGGCGAACTTTGTCGCCGACCCCTGAGCAGGAAGACGCCTCGAGAGTAGGCGATTGCGAGATTGACAGTTCAACATCCAGTTACAGAGAGACCTGATCTGGTCTGAGTTAGGACATCCAGTTTCCTGATGAGGATGGCCCAAACTGCGTACGTTAGAGGTTCTTCCTGATCTGTTGGGTGAGATCCAACAGAAGCAGGAGACCTGCCCGACACTGATGAGGATACGAGATAGGATGTCTCGGGATGAGGCACCACAGTTCCTGCTAGGAGCAGATGGAGTATTGAGGCGCCGCGGTCGCGTCTGTGTACCCGCTGATGCGGATCTACGCCAGAGGATTTTACAGGAGGCTCACTGTACACCTTACTCTGTACACCAGGTACGAGTAAGATGTACCAGGACTTGAGACGTTTATATTGGTGAGGAGGGTTGAAGCCCGATGTGGCCAGATTTGTGGCACAGTGTGCGACCTGTCCGCGGGTCAAGATAGAGCATTGCAGACCTGGAGGTGAACTCCATCCACTTCCTGTTCCACAGAGGAAGTGGGAGGACGTCACCATGGATTTTGTGACTGGGTTGAGACTGAGCCGGAGTTTTGATGCTATCTGGATTATAATGGACAGATTAACGAAGACGGAACGTTATATCCCTATTAGGGAAACGTGGCCTGAGCAGATTGGCTGAGAAGTACACTAGGCAGATAGTGAGACTCCATGGTGTACCGAGGACGATCTTTTAAGACAGAGATGGACGATTTACCTCAAAGTTTTTATAGCAGATTCAGACTGCCCTGGGGACGAGTTTGCACTTTACTACTGCGTTTCATCCTCAGACAGATGGTCAGTCAGAGAGGACCATTCAGACACTGGAGGATATGCTGCGAGCTTGTGTGTTGGATTGGGGACAAGTGTGGACGGATCATCTCCCACTTGTTGAGTTCTCATACAACAACAGCTGGCATGCATCGATTGGGATGGCCCCATATGAGGCACTGTATGGGCAGAGATGTCGTACTCCGTTATGCTGGGATGAGCAGAGCAGTGTTAGTGGTTTGACACTTGATCAGATTCAGGATGATGTGGCTCGAGTAGCACTGATTAGAGAGCGGATGTTGACTGCACAGAGCCGTCAGAAGTCTTATGCAGATAGGAGGCGTAGACCTCTAGAGTTCAGAGTAGGAGCCCATGTGTGGCTGAGAGTGTCTCCGACACGAGGTGTTAGACGTTTTGGCATTAAGGGGAAGTTGAGCCCCCGATATGTCGGACCGTTCGAGATTCTGGATCGGGTTGGGAGCGCAGCATACAGATTAGCCTTGCCTCCGAGATTAGAGGGTGTTCACCCTGTATTTCACGTGTCTCAGCTGAGGGAGTATATACCAGATCCGAGACATATTGTGAGTTATGATGATTTGGTGGTTGAGCCGGACCACACCTTTGTTGAGCACCCGATTGCAGTCCTAGAACGAGGCCTGCGTTCGAAGGACATTCCTATGTTGAGGATACAGTGGTCGAGACGAGGACCTGATGAGGCTACATGGGAGACTGAGGATAGTATCCAGAGGAACTATCCAAAGTTCTATGCAGAGTTAGTGTAACATCCCAAATCCACGGGACTCGGGGCGCTACGGGTGAGACCGCACAATGGGTCCGACCCTTAGCCTGACAACAAGTTCACTGGACCTTTCAACAATAGCACAGAATAAAGGCGAAAACTTAAATACGTTTTTAAAGTATGCGGAAACGAAAAGTAAAGTACAACTGGGAAACTCAGCCGAGTCTTCAAAACAACGTAATACCGTACAAAACTAAAATCCGAAAACATCCATATCATAAACCATGACTCAAAATAACCCCATCCTAAGATGTACGGGGACCCCGGCTGTCCTCTCCTCCACCTTACTCGGCGGCGTCCCTAACCTGCAAAGCATCTACATATACGGTTTAAAAACGTTAGCTAGCATTCTAAGCATTAGAATAATGGGCAGGCACAAACACACATAAAAACACAAAACATAAAACACGCAAGTTCGGTTTATTATCTTTATTTATTATCTCGTATCTCGTTCTAGTTCAACTTATGGTTGTGACACGAGAACCACTGTGGTCTCGCCTCGGTCCCCCCACCGGCAAAGAATGGCACGGATGCCTCCGTCCATCTAACCCGCCGGGCAAGTCGCCGAGAATCCCCTAGACCCATGCCGGGCTAGGCAGTATTGTCACCGCTCGTTATCATACACTTGGGCTAAACAATATTACATGGTCGGTGGTCCTATTTACCGGTTTCATAATTATAACATATATTTAAGCAAACACCACCCAACACGCATCATGCTAATACGTAAAATACTCGCTAAGTAAGTCTGGGGACTTACCTCGTCCCAACGCTAACTCACAAACGTTCCTGCTTCCCTTGGGAAGAACACAAAACCTGCTCATAGCAAGATATCCATCAATACGCTCAACTCGAGAAGTCTAGGACTTCTACCTAAATGATCTATACAAGATCATTTGATTCCCATTCTAGAATCTATCATGCTCGTAATCCAAACCCTTTTATAAAAGTCCACGGGGTCTAGCACGTCTATCACGTTTTCCTAAGGTTCCCAAAGCCACTATTTGGCATTTCCTCCAAGTTATTCCAATTCCAACCTAACATGATACTAAGGTATAACTCGTTCCTCAAAAACTACGTTAAAATTCCGCAAATCAAAACCTACGGTTAAAACCGCTAACACATTTCCTGGCAATTTCTATCTTTTCCAACATATGGTCAAAATTATAATAATTACAAAAACGATGGGGTTTAATTGCAATTATACCGAATACGAGGGAGGCCGACCGGAGTACGTCCAAGGACCTTCCAAGCTTACGGCGTGGTGGGGACAGCAGAATCTCGGCCGTGATACAGAGGTGGCTCGGCCGAGATGCAGGACAGGCTCGGCCGAGATGCAGGACAGGCTCGGCCAAGATTGCAGACTCGGGGCCGAGATTGCAGAGGAGGCTCGGCCGAGATGCAGGATAGGCTCGCCGAGATTGCAGACTCGGGCCGAGATTGCAGAGGAGTACAAAGAAGGTTGTTGTGGCTCCTGTGGTGGCGGCAGGGGAGAACGCAGGCGCGGTTCCAACAGGCGAGGGCGGCTCCAGTGGGCGAGGGCTGCAGAGGGTGGCAAGAGAGGCAAGAGAAAGGAGAGGCCGAGAACGAGGGGTCGGGCTGCAGTAGGGCTAGGTTGGGCGGCAGCTGCAGAGGGTAGCTTGGGAGGCCAGTTTGCAGGGCTGACGTGCAGCAGTGGAGAAGGGGGAGAGACGGGGGCCAGCTCGGCCGCGTGGGGAAGGGATCTCGGCCGAGATTGGCAGCTCGGCGGGCCGAGATTTCTTCGTGGAAAGGAAAAAGGAGGGAAGAAGAAAAGAAGGAATAAAGGTCGGGATTGAACTCGTAAAATAATTCCGTAACGGACGTTACGGTCGGAAAAAATTCCCAGACCTTTCCGTAAAAATAATTTACGGAAAGAGAATAAAAAGATAATTTATTCCAAAAAAAATTCTCGATCATTGTTATATATTTATTTCTAAAATTTCCGGACTTTACAGTTAGATGCACCAGTAGGATCACCGAGTAAATCTTAGTACTATCTTGGTGAGTATTATGTGATTATATGCTTATATGCTATGATGTGTTTATTTTCATACTAGCTTTGATGTGATATATGATCTTATTAGATCTTGTTGTGCTACTATGATTATTGTTTATAGCTGGAGATGACTCTTTCCTCCATGCTATTGTGATACGCTTAGGGTTTAGCTGGAGATGGTTATTCCTCCATGCTATTTTGATGGACATAGTGTTGCTGGAGATGTTTTTCCTCCATGTCTTCCTGTTATGAGTATGATACGGCTAGAGATGTGATTTCTCTATGCCTTGTGATGTGTTTATGGTTTGACTAGAGATGGTTTTCCTCTATGCTTGGAATGTATTTTGTTGCTGGAGTTGATGATTTCCTCCATGTTTATATTTGAGGTTATAGAGACAGTTGTACCTCGGCTTGTGAGTCTGAGTGGTTTGAGGATTTTACAAGTTTCGGGACGAAACTTGTTTTTAGGGGGTGAGGTGTAAGAGCCTTAGTCTTTTGGACCGAGTTTTGACCTTAGCCGCCCCCGCGGGCTTGTGTGCCGCCCCAGCGGGTTCCCCCTCCCGCGGCCCAGGGAACCGCCCCCGAGGTTTCTTGCGGCTGCAGCCGGTTTTAGACCGGTTGACCGTGCTTTACCCTTTCCTTCTTGACCTTACTTTGGCTTCGTGACCAAGGGTTCTTCATTCCTTTTCCCCAGCCTTACGTCCTTCTTGCTTCCTTTTTCCTTCTCCTTGATCTTGTGTGTGAGTGTTCTTGAGTTTGGAAGTATTTTTGATTGTGAGGATGATGATGTTGATGATGTTGGATGTTGTGATGAGCTTGAGAGCTAGCTGTGTTGGTTGTTGATCTTCTGTGCAGCCTAGGACCACAAGTGTGGTAAGTCTTCTTCTTCTTCTTCTCCTTCTCTTCTTCTTTGATTTCATCTCCCTTAGCTTAGGATTAGATGAATTGGATATAGATTGATGTTGGAATGTGTATGTATATGTATGTGCTTGGTTTTGGATGAGAGAAGACGTGATTTGATCACGTGAAGAGCCGAAGAGGAATCGCGGGGTCACTTTCTGCACTGTCGCCGCCCTCGCGCCTGGAAGCCACCGCCCCTGCGGGAGCCGTGTCATAGCGCCTGCGTCGTGTCTGCGCCGTGCCTGCGTTGTCTGCGGCCACTGTCACCGCGTCTGCGGCCGAGCTTTGTCGCGCCTGCGGGTTGCCTTGTTCCGCCCCTGCGCCTCTCTTGTCACGCAGGTGCGTCTTGTCCCGGGTCTACCTAGAGTTAGGTAGATCCTTTCTTTTCCTAGTATGAGCGGGTTAGTAGCATGCTAGGTATGTGTATGAGGTTAGAATGATGATGAGTACGTTATCGTTTATGCAGTTATGGCTTTGAGGTTTATGAGTTAGGATACGATCCTTATGGATCCCTTGGGTCTAGGTGTGACCCTTTGATGGATATGAGTTGATATATTGTTATGCCTTGTTATTAGGCAGTGTTGTCCTCCAGATTGGAGTGGACCGTGTTTGAGATCGTGGTTGAGACTACTACTGAGGTTGAGGTAAGTCCATAGGACTTACTTAGCTACCATCCTTATATTGGATGTATGCATGAGTGGTGTTTGTTATATGCTTTATAGCATGCGATATAGTTATTACCGACCTATGATATAGTGACCGTCCATTGTAGTGGTTGTGACAACTTACCTTTCATCCCGTAGTGGAGTCTGGAAAAGTTCTCTGTAGTCTAGTTAGATTTGGTATACGGGAAGGGCACTGACCACTCCTTATGGTATACGGGAAGGTGCGTTGATACCACTCCAGCTAGCTATTGCACGCAGAGGCGAGGATTATATACATTCCTCGTGTCACATATTTTCATATGCAGATCTATATACTATTTGAGTGATTGACGTTATAAAGATAATAAACCGGTAAATGTGTGAAAGCATGATGATGTGTTATGATTTTGATGTGTGTTTGTGCTCTAGCATCTCTATATATATATGTGTATGGTTAGCTAACGGTTTTATACCGTGTTGTAGATCCTTTGCAGGTTAGGAGAGCTGCAGAGTGATCCAGAGGGGTGATCCGCTGAGGGCTCCGTACACTGGGGGCGATATCGTGGGATATGGGATATTTATGTTTTACGGATATATATTTTGATTTTGTACTCAGCGGTTACTTTGTATTACCTTTTGATATATATATCAGTTTTTCCTCTCGGTGCCCTCAAGGTTTGGACTTTTCCTCTTGGTATCCACTAAGTTTTAAAATTCCTCTTGGTACCCTCAAGGTTTTACTTGTTTCCTCCTCATACCCATTCTTAATATATTACATTAAAAAATCATTATAAAATAATAAAAAATTATAAAGATAAATTTAAAATTAATTATGACTAGATTAAATTTTAAAACTAATAAATTTATAATAGAATTAGTTTTATATATAATTTTTATTTTTCGAATTATATATATTTTTTAAAAATTAAATTAAATTATTTTTTAATTTTCGATTTAAATAAAATATATAAATTTAAATTAAAAACAGTTTTTTAAAAAAAATTTGTGAAGTTAATTTTCTTCAATTTATTTTAATTCGAAAATAAAAATATTATTGTTATGTTTAATTTTTATTTTTTTGGTTTATAAATATACTTTTTCATACTCTTAAATTTTTTAAAAAAAACATATTTTTTTTAAAAAATTGAATTAAAATAAATTATGCAAAATTAAATTCAAAATTAAATAAAATTTTACTATATTTTTAAAAATTCTAGACTCATAAAAAAAAATTAAAAAAACTGTTTTTAATTTAAATTTATATATTTTATTTAAATGAAAAAATAAATAAAAAATAATTTTAATTCAAAAAAAATATATTTAATTCGAAAAATAAAAATTATATATAAAACTAATTCTATTATAAATGTATTAGTTTTAAAATTTATTGAAGTCGTAATTAGTTTTAATTTTATTATTATTTTATAATGATTTTTTAGTGTAATATATTAAGAATGAGTAGAAGGAGGAAACAAGTAAAACCTTGAGGGTACCAAGAGAAATTTTGAAACTTGGAAGATACCAAGAGGAAAAGTCCAAACCTTGAGGGCACCAAAAGTCCAAAACTCTTTTTTTTATTACAATTAGTTTAAGTTTTTGTTCTCTTAGTTCAACACTATCTTAGTACTCGTGCCTTGTACGGGATGACACAAAACCTATGATTAGAATATTCATATATATACAATAATATATCACACATATTTTTTAATAATAAAGAAAAACTTTCTACTTATTTATATATATGAGATAGTCTATTAGAATATTTGATTAACCTATTTTCTTATATTTAAACAAAAACTTATTATTAAACTAATTAAAAAGTTATTGTTAAAATTTTAATACTTTCTAAAAGAAAATTATATAGAATTATCCTATTATAAAATTGTCCTGAATAAGATATATGAATAACAATATAATATTTTTATTGATTATAATAGATTTGTTTAGTATTTCTATTTTATATAATAATTGGCTTTGTCAATTTAATGAAATAAAATAAATTGATTATTAGAATAAATTAATTAATAAATAAATAAATAAATAAAAATGTTACTTAACAAATATCAAATTATTTTATCTATATTCAAGACATTCAATTATTTAAAATATAAAAATTAAATGACCAATCATATATTTTGGTTTAAAAATAACTTGAATTAAAAAAAAAATCTATATAATTTATTCTTCTAAATAGTATAGTATTTGTCAAATATATATAAATTTGTTTTTGTTTATGTCATAATCTTTTTTGTATATTTCATATCTCATGTCATTTTCTTAACTAAGAAACTAAATAAAATAAATATGGAAACAGTTGACTAAATATAAATAAGATATATGAAAAATTCGATGTGGCTTAATATGGTGGTGACATGTGGCAAAATCCTAGGTGGCTTAATGTAGTGAAGACATGTGGCAAAATTTTAGGTGACTTAATGTGGTGATAACATTTGGCAAAATCTACTTCTATTTTAATATTATACTAGTGTATTACCCGCACCTTGTGCGGGATTGAGTTTTAATAAATTTTAAATTATTATAAATTAATAAATGTATTTGGAAGATAAGGGATTGACAATTAAATTATATTTTCCATTTTTTTTCCAAAATATTTGATTTGTTAACATATATAAACGTCATATTTCATATTCATATGATAACATATCTAGGTGTAATAAGGGGGAAGACCAATGTAGATTGAAACTCTTGCCATAGGCTACAACTCAATGCATTGATGTTGATGAGGCATAATCATAAAAAGGTTCAATTTAAAATTGGTCTCATATGAATCAATTAAGGATTCATTAAAAACGTTTGTTGTCCATTGTTGTCGTAATTGCCATGTTGCATCTCACGATTTTTCGATACCAATTACACTGAATATTTAGTAATTTCATTGTTGAAAAAAAAAACTACGGGTACTGAAAATTCATCTCAATCATCCAACATAAGAGGTATTGTGCTCAGCTTGTTAGACTTCCTTCAACGGAGTCCACGCAGGAGGCAGACAGTGAACTTCTGTAAAAATGAAATGAGAAGTTATTTTTAATTCTCAATATGTATATAAATTGAAGATTCATCTTAAAATCTTGACTAAAGATATTTTGATATCTTTGACTAAGAAAATTTGAAACTTTAGAATATTATATTAGTTATAAAATGGTGGATCAAATAATAGATTAGATAAGCTAACAAATTTGTATGTTAAATATTTGAAAAATACATAACCACAAAAACTATTATTAGAAGATAAACCGTGGATAAGATAACGTAACATATTTAGGAATAGATCATAATCATTTTTTTATAAAAAATTGATATTTATAGATTTTATTTTAAGAAAAAATTGTAGATAAACTTTTAAAAAAAAAATTGAATTCTAAAGAGGTTAAGTGGTAATAATTTATTTTTTATGGTCAAATAAGTGATTGGTGAATCTAGATGAATCCAAATTACGGATATTGCACAAAATTTCAGTTTACATCTTCCTAGTAATCATCATCAAAACATAAAGCATAAGAACATTCAGTTTATATATATCTATATATATATATATATATATGGTTACCTACTTGTGAATCTCGAGGCTGTGTTGATAATGTTGAAGAGGTCATCAATGACCACAGTTGAAGGCATGAAGCTAAATAAGGATGTACTTGTAAACGTTCTTTGTAGAAGAATCAAGATGGAGAGTCAGATTCTTCTGATCCAAAAAATTCACCTACTTGACTATGATTTGCATCATTTGCATCAGTCCGGTGATTGTGTAATTCCGCTGCTAATTATATGAATCTTATGATTGTATTGCTAATGATGTGAATCTAGTTGGACGAACCTGCATTTCAACATCACAACTTTATTAGTTTACAACCAAAAATATCACTGATAGAAAGCAATTAAAAAAACGAACAAACGAAAGCAAGAATCTCATAATCGTTCCATATGTATAGTTATCAACTAATCGAATCTAAACACGAAACTAAAGTAAATAATGAAAGCACAAAAACAATGGAAATTTCTAGGATGAGATTAATGAAGAAAATACTTACTTGTACGACTATATATATAGTGAGAATCAATTAGGGTTAGCAAACTTTTGGGTAAGCTCGATATATTTTGAGATTTTCTATAATGGAGGGATACTCGATATATTTTAGGATTTTCTATAATTATTTTTGAAATTTTTAGCGTAAATTATAAAGTTGAATATTTTAGTTGTTTTATCTGAAATCTAGAAATACTAACATAGAATTATATTTGTATTTTACCCGAATTAATTTAAATTGCTGATTTATTTTGTATATTAATAATTTTTTAAAATACTTAATTAAAAAATTTTAATATATATATATATAATATAATATATATATATATATAATATAATATAAAATAAATTATAAAAATATCAACTTTTTAAAAGAGACGTGACATGATAAATATTTAGAATGTGGTTTTAATTTTATTCTAACAAATTTTTTAGTTGATTTATTTTACTTGAAACATATCTAATTATTTCAACATCTCTAATTTAATGTGCAAATAAAAAAACGTGAGTTGTAATTAGGTATTCAAAAATTATTTAAACTTTTTTTTTTTCAAAAAACAGAAATTACATGATTTTATTTTAAATAAATTTTTTACTTTGAATTATTTTTAAAATTAAGTTTTTCAGTTATTTAAAACTGAATATTTTTTTAAAAAAAATTGAGATTAGTTGGGGCTTTCGATTCTAAGAAGATTCGTTAAGATAATCTTAACATTGAAATTTTCAATTTTAACAAAATTCGGAATTATTGATTTTAGTAAAACTGTTTTTAAAATACGATTAAAATCTGATTTACATGATTTTTTTTTTAATTTTTTAACATCTACGTACAATATTTAAATTATTTTAAAATATATATATTTAAAATTATAGTATGGATTATGTTAATTGACTTGATTTTTTAAATTTATTGTTTTAATTATCTTTGTAAANTCTTCCTACGTCCTTCTTCTTCCATCCTTCATCTCCAGCTTCCTACGTCCTTCTTGCATCTCCTTGATTTGTTCTTGTTTTCCCTTGGTTTGAAAGAGATTTTTGTGTTGTGGCCTTGCTGAGGTTGATGATGTGCTTAGTTGCTGAGCTTGTGATGCCAGCTGAGATAGTGGTTGTGATCTTGTCTTGCCTAGACCAACAGTAGTGGTGAGTTCCTTGCTTCTTCATCCTTCCTTCCCTTCTTTCTTCTTTCTTCCTTAGCTTAGGATTAGATGATTATATGTATGTTGATGTTGGAATGTGTATGTATATGTATGTGTGTGAATCTGGAATGAAGAAGACGTGATTTGATCACGTGAAGAGTGGAAGAGAACTCGCGGGACTACGTTCTGCACTGTCGCCGCCCCTGCCTGGAATCTGCGCCCCTGCGGAACCGTCACCGCACCCGCGCCCTGCCTGCGGCCGGCGCCTGCGCGCCTGCGCCGCGGCTCTGTCACCGCGCCCGCGGCTGAGTTCTGCCGCGCCTGCGGGTTGCTTGTTCCGCCCCTGCGTCTCTTGTGTCACGCAGGTGCGTCTTGTCCCGGGTCTACTTAAAGTTAGGTAGATACTTTCCTTTCCTAGTATGAGCGGATTAGTACCATGCTAGGTATATGTATGAGGTTAGAACGATGATGAGTACGTTATCGTTTATGCCGGTTATGGCTTTGAGGTTTATGAGTTAGGATACGATCCTTATGGATCCCTTGGGTCTAGGTGTGACCCTTTGATGGATATGAGTCTGATATATGTTATATGCCTTGATATTAGGTAGTGTTGTCCTCTGGATTGGAGTGGACGAATCTGAGAGTTGATCGTGGTTGAGTTTACTCCTGAGGTTGAGGTAAGTCCGTAGGACTTACTTAGCTATTATCCTTATATTGGATGTATGCTTGAGGGGTGTTTGTTATATGCTTTGTAGCATGCGATATGGTTCATTACCGACCTATGTTATATTGACCGCCCATTGTAGTGGCTGTGACAACTTACCTTTCATCCCGTAGTGGAGTCTAGGAAGTTCTCTATAAGCTAGTTAGACCTGGTATACGGGAAAGGCACCTACCACTCCATATGGTATACGGGAAAGTGCGCTGATACCTTTCCAGCTAGCTATTGCATGTAGAGGCGAGGGTTATATACATTCCTCGTGTCACGTATATTCATATACATCTATTTATACGATTGAGTGATTGGACTTATTAGAGGTAATAAACCGGGTAAATGTGTGAAAGCATGTTGATATGTTATAATTTCTGATGTGTGTTTGTGCTCTAGCATCTTCTTATATATGTGTATATGGTTAGCTAACGGTTTTATACTGTGTTGTAGATCCTTTTCAGGTTAGGAGAACTGCAGAGTGATCTAGAGGGGTGATCTGTTGAGGGCTCCGTACATTGGGCGATATCGTGGGATATGGGTTATTTATGTTGTACGGATTTTTGTTTGGACTTTGTACTCAACAATACTCTGTATTACCTTTTTGATATGTATATATATCATTTTTATGTTTTGTTTTAATCTATCTGTGCCTTGTTGTAAGATTCAGTGAACTTGTTGTCAGGCTAGGGTCAGGATCCATTGTGAGATCCTAGCCCAGTAGCACTTTGAGTCCTACGGATTCGGGGTGTTACAAAGTTGGTATCAGAGCCCAGGTTGACAACAATGGCACTTGTAATCTGCGATAAAGGTCGAATAGATAAATAAACAGAACCCGAAAAGGGGTCTGACTTTTCAAAAGGTTTTGGTTTTGAAATGAGTACAAATGTTTTGGGATACCGTGTACGTGATCCATCGCCCCTCTGAAGATCTCGACAGTATAGATATATATATATATAGATATTCTGTTGTGATTGATTTGATATATATCTATACATATGGCATATATTTAGCCTTCTGAGTTAGTATTACGTCCTCTGCAAATGGTTCAGACTAGAGCCTTACCTACAGTTGGATGAGGTAGAGGTAGACCCCCTATAGGTAGAGGACGGGGTAGGACTTCCGCTGTTGAGCCACGTGCAGCGGGAGAGATACATGAGGAGGTTGTTGAGAGCGTCGTTCCTGAGACTGGGAACGGTGCAGCTGAGAGACAGGGGGCACAAAGAGCCCAGTCTGGTGAGTCTGATCGTGTCTCCATGGGGGGATCAGAGTTCCGTGCTTATATCAGACGAGTAGAGGAGGTTGCCAGAGCCGGTAGACGTGCCCCAGATTTACAGGCACAAGAGTGACCATCTGAGAGATCCCACGGGGTTACACAGGTGCCAGCTGTACAGGCACAAGCTGCTGAAATTCCTCATGTTCGGGAGGAGCATAGAGGGCCTAGACCAGACACTTGGTTGAAGGCTTTTCATCAGATGGTTGTACCCCCTTTCATTGGGAAGATGGGGTTAGAGGTTGAGCTCTGGATCGGACATGTGGACTCAACTCTGGAGTCCATTAGATGTCCGGTGGACAGACAGTTCGAGTTGGTTCAGACTTTATTCCGGGACTTGGCACAACACTGGTGGAGATCAGTACGGGGTCAGGTTACCAGTTATGAGCATATGAGGACTATGATCAGAGAGCGTTTCTGCCCTGCCTCACTGAGGAGGGAGAAACTGCGGGATTTTTGTGAGGATGTACAGTCTCCGAGGCTATCAGGAGGTTTCAGGAGGAGCTGGCATTACTGGCCAGCTGCACCTTCTGCAGATCAGCATGTCTCTTTTTCCCGACGACTGAGGGATACTACCCGGACCTATATGGCGGGTTTTCCACTGTGAGTCTTTGATGGATTATCAGGACAGAGCTTCCGACTATGAGAGGGGAGCGAGCTGGACAGAGGAGAGCTTCTCAGACCGGAGGTCTGAGAAGAGCAGCGTACAGAGTGTGGTTGGCGTGGTCAGAGACGCCAGAGTCACCCTCATCTGCACCTTGCAGATAAGGGACGTCAGTGTTTTAACTGTGGTGATCCAGGACATATGAGGCCCGAGTGCACGAGGCCACTAGTGACTTGCTACACCTGTGGTAGGCAAGGTCACAGAGCTGTTTACTGCCGCCAGGGCGGAGCTTCATCTCAGCAGGGTTCTTCCCCTGCTAGTGTAGCGGGAGGTGGGCAGAGGCCACCTCAACAGCAACAAACACAAGGACATCAAATAGTCCCAGATCGCCCTACGACTCAGGGATCTGCTCCTGGGCCGAGTAGAGGCAGAGGTCGTGGTGGGAGCACCACTGATACTAGAGGCCCACAGGGTCGAGTCTTTGAGCTGAGGAGTGCCAGAGGAGCCAGCTGCACCGGCTGCTACAAGTACCATTCTGATTCATGGTTTACTTGTTAGAGTGTTATTTGATACTGGTGCTACGCATTCTTTTATTTCTGATGCCTGTGTAGAGCGTCTGAGTCTAGATACAGTTGAGGGGATGCCCTTTATTATAGGGTTACCTGATGGTGGTAGGGTCAGAGGTACCCGTGAGATTCGTGACTGTCCCATTACTGTAGGGACCCGTGTTTTGCTTGTGGACTTCTTTGTGATGCCATTGGTGCATGAAGAACTCATTTTAGGTATGGATTGGATGGATAGGCATCACGCAGTCTTAGATGTAGGTAGGAGGACTGTTACCCTCTTTACCGAGTTAGGACAGATAGAGGTTTTCCGTGGTTGGGACCTTGGAAAATCTGGCATAGTTATCAGCGTGATACGGGCAGCGAGACTGATTCCACAAGGTTGTGATGCCTTTTGGTGTTATGCCATGAAGGAGGGGGAGAGTCCAACATTAGAGGATATCCCAATGGTATGTGATTTTGCAGATGTATTTGCTGAGCCGTCCATTTTGCCGCCTCAAAGGAGTGTGGATTTCAGTATTGAGTTAGAGCCTAGTATGAGACCTATCTCGAAGGCCCCATACAGGATGACGCCTGTCGAGATGCTGGAGCTGAAGAAGCAACTTGAGGAGCTAGCTGAGAAGGGTTTTATTCGCCCTAGCGTGTCCCCATGGGGAGCACCTGTCTTCTTCGTACGGAAGAAGGACGGATCACTGAGATTATGCATTGATTACAGAGAGCTGAACAAGGTGACCATCAAGAACAAGTATCCACTGCCTCGTATTGATGATTTGTTTGATCAGCTTCAGGGAGCGACTGTATTCTCCAAGATTGACCTGCGCTCAAGATATCACCAGTTGAGGGTGAGAGAGCAGGATGTGCATAGGACAACATTCCTGACCAGATATGGACACTACGAGTTTGTAGTGATGCCATTTGGGCTTACGAATGCCCCAACAGTCTTCATGGAGTTGATGAACAACATCTTCATTGACTTCCTGGATCAGTTTGTGGTGTCTTTATAGATGACATTCTAGTATACTCTCGCAGTAGAGAGGAGCATGCAGGACATCTGAGGACTGTATTGCAGGTTTTACGGGATAGAGAACTTTATGCGAAGTTCTCTAAGTGCGAGTTTTAGATGCCAGAGGTAGCATTCCTGGGTCATGTTGTATCAGCTGAAGGAATCAAGGTGGATCCGGCCAAGATTGAAGCAGTAGCAGCTTGGGCTATACCGTCGAACGTCAAGGAAGTACGTAGCTTCCTTGGCCTAGCCGGTTATTATAGATGCTTTGTGGAGGGATTTTCTGTGATTGCCCATCCATGGACGAGTTTGCTGAGGAAGACTACCAGATTTGTGTGGTCTGATCAGTGTATGCAGAGCTTTGAGGAGCTGAAGAGACGTTTGACTTCTGCTCCTGTTTTGGCACAACCAGAGGGTACCGAGGATTTTTTGGTTTATAGTGATGCATCCAAGCTAGTTTTGGGATGTGTTTTGATGCAGCGAGGCAGAGTTATTGCTTATGCGTCTCGAAAGCTGAAGACGTATGAGGAGAACTACCCGACTCATGATCTGGAGTTGGCAGCGGTAGTTTATGCACTGGAGATCTGGAGACATTACATGTATGGTGCTACATGTCAGATCTTCACAGACCAGAAGAGTCTGAAGTACATTTTCACGCAGCGGGAATTGAATAACCGCCAGCGTAGGTGGCTCGAGTTGATCAAAGACTTTGATTTAGAGATTCTGTATCATCCAGGGAAGGCGAACTTTGTCGCCGACGCCCTGAGCAGGAAGACGCCTCGAGAGTAGGCGATTGCGAGATTGACAGTTCAACACCAGTTACAAAGAGACCTGATCTGGTCTGAGTTAGACATCCAGTTTCCTGATGAGGATGCCCAACTGCGTACGTTAGAGGTTCTTCCTGATCTGTTGGGTGAGATCCAACAGAAGCAGGAGACCTGCCCGACACTGCTGAGGATACGAGATAGGATGTCTCGGGATGAGGCACCACAGTTCCTGCTAGGAGCAGATGGAGTTTTGAGATGCCGCGGTCGCGTCTGTGTACCTGCTGATACAGAGCTGAAACAGAGGATTTTACAGGAGGCTCACTGTACACCCTACTCTGTACATCCAGGTACGAGTAAGATGTATCAGGATTTCAGACGTTTATATTGGTGGGGAGGGCTGAAGCCCGATGTGGCCAGATTTGTGGCACAGTGTGCGACTTGCCAACAGGTCAAGATAGAGCATTGCAGACCTGGAGGTGAGCTCCATCCACTTCCTGTTCCACAGAGGAAGTGGGAGGACGTCACCATGGATTTTGTGACCGGGCTGAGACTGAGCCGGAGTTTTGCAGCTATCTGGGTTATTGTGGACAGATTGACGAAGACGACACATTCCATTCCTATTAGGGAGACGTGTCCGGTGAGCAGATTAGCTGAGGAGTACACTAGGCAGATAGTGAGACTCCATGGTGTACCGAGGATGATCGTCTCAAATAGAGATGGACGATTTACCTCGAGGTTTTGGCAGCAGATTCAAACTGCCTTGGGGACGAGTTTGCACTTCACGACTTCATTCCATCCTCAGACAGATGGTCAGTCAGAGAGGACCATTCAGACGCTGGAGGATATGCTGCAAGCTTGTGTGTTGGATTGGGGGCAAGCGTGGACGGATCATCTCCCACTTGTTGAGTTCTCATACAACAACAACTGACATGCATCTATTGGGATGGCCCCATATGAGGCACTGTATGGACAAAGATGCCGTACTCCATTATGTTGGGATGAGCAGAGCAATGTTAGTGGTTTGACACCTTATCAGATTCAGGATGATGTGGCTCGAGTAACACTGATTAGAGAGCGGATGCTGACTGCGCAGAGCCGTCAGAAGTCATATGCTGATAGGAGGCATAAACCTCTAGAGTTCAGAGTTGGAGCCCATGTGTGGCTGAGAGTGTCCCCGACACGAGGTGTTAGACGTTTTGGCATTAAGGGGAAGCTGAGTCCCCGATATGTCGGACCGTTCGAGATTCTGGATCGGGTTGGGAGCGCAACATACAAATTAGCCTTGCCTCCGAAATTAGAGGGTGTTCACCCTGTATTTCACGTGTCTCAGCTGAGGGAGTACATACCAGATCCGAGACACATCGTGAGTTATGATGATTTAGTGGTTGAGCCGGACCACACCTTTGTTGAGCACCCTATTGCAGTCCTAGAACGAGGTATGAGACGCCTGCGTTCGAAGGACATTCCTATGTTGAGGATACAGTGGTCGAGACGAGGACCTGATGAGGCTACATGGGAGACTGAGGATAGTATCCAAAGGAACTATCCAGAGTTCTATGCTGAGTTAGATGCACCAGTAGGATCACCGAGTAGATCTTAGTACTATCTTGGTGAGTGTTATATGCTTATATGCTATGATGTGTTTATTTTCATACTAGCTTTGATATGATATATGATCTTATTAGATCTTGTCGTGCTAGTATGATTCTTGTTTATAATTGGAGATGGCTCTTTCCTCCATGCTATTGTGATACGTTTAAGATTCAGCTGGAGATGTTATTCCTCCATGCTATTTTGATGGACATAGTGTTGCTGGAGATGTTTTTCCTCCATGCCTTTCTGTTATGAGTATGATATGGCTAGAGATGTGATTCCTCTATGCCTTGTGATATGTTTATGGTTCGGCTAGAGATGGTTTTCCTCTATGCCTTGGATAGTGTTTTGTTACTGGAGTTGATGATTTTCTCCATGCTTATGTTTGAGGTTATAGAGAGAGTTGTACCTCGGCTCGTGAGTCCGAGTGGTTTGAGGATTTTACAAGTTTCGGGACGAAACTTGTTTTTAGGGGGTGAGGTGTAAGAGCCTTAGTCTTTTTGGACCTAGCTTACCTTAGCCGCCCCCACGGGCATGTGTGCCGCCCCAGCGGTTTTCCGCCCCTGCGGTTTCCGGCGGCTGCAGCCGGCTTTGTTGACCTTTGACCCGTGCTTTACTCTTTCCTCCTCTTATTCTTTTCCTTAGCTGGTCAAGGGCTTCTTCATCACTTCATTCCCAACCTTCCTACGTCCTTCTTGCTTCCTCCTTCATCTCCTTGATCTTGTTCTTGTTTTCCCTTGGGTTTGGATGAGATTTTGTGTTGTGGCCTTGCTGAGGTTGATGATGTGCTTAGTTGCTGAGCTTGTGACGCCAACTGAGATAGTGGTTGTGATCTTGTCTTGCCTAGATCAGTAGGAGTGGTGAATTCCTTGCTTCTTCATCTTTCCTTCCCTTCTTTCTTTCTCGTTCTTTCTTGTTCTTTCTTGTTCTTTCTCCTTAGCTTAGGATTAGATTCATGTATAGATGTATGTTGATGTTGGAATGTGTATGTATATGTATGTGTGTGAATCTGGAATGAAGAAGACGTGATTTGATCACGTGAAGAGTGGAAGAGAACTCGCGGGACTACGTTCTGCACTGTCGCCGTCCCTGCGTTTGGAATCTGCCGCCCCTGCGGGAACCCAGTCACTGCACCCGTGCCCGAATTCTGCCGCCCCCGCGGCCACTGTCCCAGCGCCCGCGCCAGTGCCTGCGGCTCTGTCACCGCGCCTGCGGCTGAGCTTCTCTGCGCCTGCGGATTGCCTTACTCCGCCCTACGTCTCTTGTGTCACGCAAGTGCATCTTGTCCCGAGTCTACCTAGAGTTAGGTAGATCCTTTCCTTTCCTAGTATGAGCGGGTTAGTAGCATGCTAGGCATATGTATGAGGTTAGAACGATGATGAGTACGTTATCGTTTATGCCGGTTATGGCTTTGAGGTTTATGAGTTAGGATATGATCCTTATGGATCCCTTGGGTCTAGGTGTGACCCTTTGATGGATATGAGTCTGATATATGTTATATGCCTTGATATTAGGCAGTGTTGTCCTCCGGATTGGAGTGGACGTATATGAGAGTTGATCGTGGTTGAGTTTACTCCTGAGGTTGAGGTAAGTCCATAGTACTTACTTAGCTACCATCCTTATATTGGATGTATGCGTGAGTGGTGTGTGTTATATGCTTTATAGCATGCGATATGGTTCATTACCGACCTATGTTATATTGACTGCCCATTGTAGTGGCTGTGACAACTTACCTTTCATCCCGTAGTGGAGACTGGGAAGTTCTCTGTAAGCTAGTTAGATCTGGTATACGGGAAGGGCACCTACCACTCCATATGGTATACGGGAAAGTGCGCTGATACCACTCCAGCTAGCTATTACACTCAGAGGCGAGGCTTATATACATTCCTCGTGTCACATATATTCATATGCAGATATAATATTTGAATGATTAACGTTATAAAGATAATAACCGGGTAAATGTGTGAAAGCATGTTGATATGTTATAATTTCTGATGTGTGTTTGTGCTCTAACATCTTCTTATATATGTGTATGGTTAGCTAACGGTTTTATACCGTGTTGTAGATCCTTTGCAGGTTAGGTGAGCTGCAGAGTGATCCAAAGGGGTGATATGTTGAGGGCTCCGTACACTGGGGCGATATCGTGGGATATGGGTTATTTATGTTGTACGAATTTCTGTTTTGACTTTGTACTCAACAGTACTCTCTATTACCTTTTGATATGTATATATATACATTAGTTTTATGTTTTGTTTTAATCTATTTGTGCCTTGTTGTAAGATTCAGTGAACTTGTTGTCAGCCTAGGGTCAGGATCCATTGTGAGATCCTAACCCAGTAGCACCTCGAGTCCTACGGATTTGGGGTGTTACAAAACCGTTAGCTAACCATACACATATATATAGAAGATGCACAAGCACAAACACACATTAGGGAGTAATAAACACATCATCATGCTATCACACATTTACCCGGTTTATTATCTTTATAATGTCCAACACTCAAATGGTATATATAGGAATATGAACATAGGTGACATGAGGAATATATAATCCTCGCCTCTAGGTCCAATAGCCAGTTAGAGGGGTGCCTAGAACAACTCCCCGTGTACCCTATGGGAATGGAGAGTGCCCGAACCGTTACCAGGTCTGGCCTGCCTAAAGAGAACCTCCCAGACTCCCAGCGGGATGAAAGGGCAAGTTATCACGGCCCTACAATAGGCAATCACTATACCATAGGTCGGTAATCATCATAACACATGCTATCAAACATATATCACACACCACTCATGCACACATCCAATATAAGGATGATAGCTAAGTAAGTCCTATGGACTTACCTCAACCTCGAAGTAGTCTCAAACACGACCAACTCCAAATTGGAGGACAACAATGCCTAAAAACAAGGCATAACGAGATATCACATCTCCTATCAATCAAAGGGGTCACACCTAGACCCAAGGGATCCATAAGGATCATATCCAACTTATAAACCTCAAGGCCATAACCGGCACCTATATATATCATACTCATCATCGTTCTATCATCATACACATACCTAGCATGCTACTAACCCGCTCATACAGGAAAGGAAAGGATCACTACTACTCTAAGTAGATCCTGTATAAGACGCACCTGCGGAACGAAAAGACGTAGGGGCGGAAAGGCAGCAGGCGCAGGCGCGAAGTCACGCTGGCGCAGGCACTGTGATCGTGGCAGCGGGGGCGGCGACACTAAGGTGCGGGTGCGGTGACAAGGGTCCCGCGAGGGCGGCAACTCCCAAGCGCGGGGGCGGCGACAGTGCAGAACGGGCTTCCCCGACTTCTCTTCCACTCTTCACGTGATCAAATCACGTCTTCTTCATTCCATATCCAAACACATACATATACATACACATTCTAACATCAATATACATCCAAACACATCTACTCCTAAGCTAGGGATGAGGAAACAAGAAAGAAGGAATGAAGAAGAAGTAAGGAGCTTACCTACTACTGTGACCTAAGCAAGGAAATGATCACAAACACCCTCTCAGCTGGCTCCCAGGCTCAGCAACAATGCACAACATCATCATCATCATCAATCACACACTTTATTGCCACAACTCAAGGAGAATCAAGAAGAAGATCAAGGAGAGGAAAGGAGAAAGAAGAAGCACGTAAGTTTAGCGGGAGAAGATGAAGAACTCTTGCTCAGGAAGGAAAGGAAAGGTTAAATAGAAAGAAAGGGTAAAGCACGGGTCAAAGGGTAAACAAAGCCGGCTGCAGCCGTAGGAAACCGCAGGGGCGGTTCCCTGAGCCGTAGGGGCGGATAACTAAACGAGCCGTAGGGGCGGATAACTGAACGAGCCGCAGGGGCGGCTCCCTAAGCCCGCGGGGGCGGCTAAGACCAAAAGAAGCTCCAAAGACTAATGCTCTTACACCTCACCCCCATAAAAACAAGTTTCGTCCCGAAACTTGTACAATCCCAATACCTCTCGGACCCATATCCCGAGGTATAACTCTCTCTATCGGAGGCATCACATCTCCGCACATAAGGTATCAACCTATATCACTCTATATTCTCAAACACGAGCATGGAGGAAAAACATCTCCAGCAATACCATGTCCATCAAAATAGCATGGAGGAATAACCATCTCTAGCTAAATCCTAATTGTATCACAATAGCATGGAGGAAAGAGCCATCTCCAGCTATAAACATCAGTCGTACTAGCACAACAAGATCTAATAAGATCACAAATCACATCATAGCTAGTACGAAAATAAACACATCATAGCATATAAGCTCATAAGCATAACACTCACCAAGATAGTACTAAGATCTACTCGTCGATCCTACTGGTACATCGATCTCGGCATAGAACTCTGGATAGTTCCTCTGAATACTATCCTCAGTCTCCCATGTAGCCTCATCAGGTCCTCGTCTCGACCACTGTATCCTCAGCATAAGAATGTCCTTCGATCGCAGGCGTCTCATACCTCGTTCTAGGACTGCAATCGGGTGCTCAACAAAAGTGTGGTCCGGCTCCACCACCAAATCCTCATAACTCACAATGTGTCTCGGATCTGGTATATACTCCCTCAGCTGAGACACGTGAAACACAGGGTGAACACCCTCTAATCTCGGAGGCAAAGCTAATCTGTATGCTGCACTCCCAACCCGATCCAGAATCTCGAACGGTCCAACATATCGCGGGCTCAACTTCCCCTTATTGCCAAAGTGTTTAACACCTCGTGTCGGAGACACTCTCAACCACACATGCGCTCCCACTCTGAACTCTAGGGGCTTACGTCTCCTATTTGCATAAGAATTCTGACGGCTCTGTGCAGTCTGCATCCGCTCTCTAATCAGTGCTACACGAGCCACATCATCCTGAATTTGATCAGGTGTCAAACCACTAACACTGCTCTTCTCATCCCAACATAACGGAGTACGACATGTCTGTCCATACAGTGCTTCATATGGGGCCATCCCAATAGATGCATGCCATCTGTTGTTGTATGAGAACTCAACTAGTGGGAGATGATCCGTCCACACTTGTCCCCAATCCAACACACAAGCTCGCAACATATCCTCCAGTGTCTGAATGGTCCTCTCTGACTGACCATATGTCTGAGGATGGAACGCAGTAGTGAAGTGCAAACTCGTCCCCAAGGTAGTCTGAATCTGCTGCCAGAACCTCGAGGTAAATCGTCCATCTCTGTCTGAGAAGATCGTCCTCGGTACACCATGGAGTCTCATTATTTGCCTAGTGTACTCCTCTGCTAATCTGCTCACTGGCCACGTTTTCCGGATAGGGATAAAACGTGCCGTCTTCGTCAATCTGTCCACTATAACTCAGATGGCATCAAAACTCCTGCTCGGTCTCAGGCCAGTAACAAAGTCCATGGTGACATCCTCCCACTTCCTCTATGGTACAGGCAGTAGATGGAGTTCACCTCCAGGTCTGCTATGCTCGATCTTGACCTGTTGACAGATCGCACACTAGGCCACAAATCTGGCCACATCGGGCTTCAGCCCTCCCCACCAATATGAACGTCTCAAGTTCTGGTACATCTTACTCGTACCTGGGTGCACTGAATAAGGCGTACAATGAGCCTCCTGTAATATCCTCTGGCGTAGATCCGCATCAGCGGGTACACAGACGCGACCGCGGCGTCTCCACACTCCATCTGCTCCTAGAAGGAACTGTGGTGCCTCATCCCAAGACATCCTCTCTCGGATCCTCATCAGTGTCGGGAAGGTCCCCTGCTTCTGTTGACTCTCACCCAACAGATCAGGGAAAACCTCTAGAGTACTCAGCTGGGCATCTGCATCAGGAAATTGGATGTCTAACTCTAACAGACCAGGTCTCTCTATAACCGATGCTGGACTGTCAGCCTCGCAATCGCTTGCTCTCGCGGCGTCTTCCTGCTCAGGGCGTCAACGACAACATTCGCCTTCCACGGATGGTACAAAATATCCAAATCAAATTCCTTGATCAGCACAAGCCACCTACGCTGGAGGTTATTCAATTCCCGCTGCGTGAAAATGTACTTCAGACTCTTGTGGTATGTGAAGATCTGACATGTAGCACCATACAGGTAATGTTTCCAGATCTTCAGTGCATGAACTACCGCTGCCAACTCCAGATCATGAGTCGGGTAGTTCTCCTCATACGTCTTCAGCTGTCTAGACGCATATGCAATCACTCGGCCCCGCTGCATCAATACACATCCCAAGCCCAGCTTGGATGCATCATTGTAAACTACAAAATTCTCTGTACCCTCTGGCTGTGCCAAAATAGGAGCAGAAGTCAGACGTCTCTTCAGCTCCTCAAAACTTTGCATACACTGATCAGACCATACAAATCTGGTAGTCTTCCTCAGTAGACTCGTCAGTGGACGGGCAATCACAGAAAATCCCTCCACAAAGCGTCGGTAATACCCGGCTAGGCCAAGAAAGCTACGTACTTCCTTGACGTTCGTCGGTGTCGTCCAGGCTGCTACTGATTCTATCTTCGCCGGATCCAACTTGATCCCCTCGGCTGAAACAACATGACCCAGGAATGCCACCTCTGGCATCCGGAACTCGCACTTAGAGAACTTAGCATAAAGTTCTCTATCCCGTAAAACCTGTAACACAGTCCTCAGCTGTCATGCATGCTCCTCTCTGTTGCGAGAGTACACCAGAATATCATCTATACAGACTACCACAAACTGATCCAGGAAGTCGATGAATATGCTGTTCATCAACTCCATGAAAACTGCTGGGGCATTCGTAAGCCCAAATGGCATCACTACAAACTCGTAGTGTCCATATCTGGTCCGGAAGGCTGTCCTGTGCATATCATGGTCTCTCACCCTCAGCTGGTGATACCCTGAACGCAGGTCCATCTTGGAGAATACTGTCGCTCCTTGAAGCTGATCTAACAAGTCATCAATACGAGGCAATGGGTACTTGTTCTTGATGGTCACCTTGTTCAGTTCTCTGTAATTAATACACAATCTCAGCGATCCGTCCTTCTTCCGTACGAAGAGGACATGTGCTCCCCATGGGGATACGCTAGGGCGGATAAAACCCTTCTCAGCCAACTCCTCGAGTTGCTTCTTCAGCTCCAACATCTCGACAGGCGCCATCCGGTATGGGGCCTTCGAGATCGGTCTTGTACTAGGCTCCAACTCTATACCAAAGTCCACACTCCTCTGAGGCGGCAAACTGGACGGCTCTGCGAATATATCTGCAAACTCACAAGCCACTAGGATATCCTCTAAAGCTGGACTCTCCCCCTCCTTCACGGCATAACACCAGAAGGCCTCACAACCCTGTGCAATCAATCTCGCTGCCCGTATCGCACTGATAACCATGCCTGATTTTCCAAGGTCCCAACCTCGGAAAACCTCTATCTAACCTAACTCGGTAGAGAGGGTAATAGTCCTCCTACCTACATCTAATACCACCTGATGTCTAACCATCCAATCCATACCTAAAATGACTTCTTCATGCACTAATGGCATTACAAAGAAGTCAACAAGCAATACACGAGTCCCTACAGAAATGGGATAGTCACGAATCTCACGGGTACATCTGACCCTACTACCATCGAGTAACCCTATACTAAAGGGTATCCCCTCAGTCGTATCTAGACTCAGACGCTCAACACATGCATCAGATATAAAAGAATGCGTAGCTCCAGTATTAAATAAGTCTATAACAAGTAAACCATGAATCAGAATGGTACCTGTAGCAGTCGGTGCAGCTGGCTCCTCTGCACTCCTCAGCTCAAAAACTCTACCCTGAGCTCCTCTGGTGTCCGTGGTACTCCCACCACGACCTCTGCCTCTACTCGCCCCAGGAGCAGATCCCTGAGTCGTAGGACGGTCTGGGACTCTCTGTTGTCCCTGAGTCTGCTACTGCTGAGGTGGTCTTTGTCTACCTTCCGCTACACTAGTAGGAGAAGAACCCTGCTGGGATGAAGCTCTACCCAGTCTACAGAAGGTAGCTCTGTGACCGGGTCTGCCACAAGTGAAGCAAGTCACCTGCGGCCTCGTATACTCTGATCTCATATGTCCATACTCACTGCAGTTGAAGCACTGTATTCCCTTATCTGCAACCGGTGCAGATGAGGGGTAACTCTAGCGTCTCTGGCGTCGCCCAACACTAGCTGCTCCACCACTACATCTGGTCTGCCCAGTACGGTGTCTCTTCTCAGACCCTCCGGTCTGAGAAGCTCTCCTCTGCCCAGCTCGCTCCCTCTCATAATCGGAAGCTCTGTCATGATAATCCATCAAGGTCTCACAGTGAAACCCCGCCATGTAAGTCCGGGTAGTATCCCTCAGTCGTCGGGAGAAAAGATACACATGTTGATCTGTAGGTGGTGTAGCTGGACCCAGCAAAGCCAGCTCCTCCTGGAACCTCCTAATTGCCTCTGAGACTGGTACATCCTCGAATCCAGCCTCTACAAAATCCCGCAGTTTCTCCCTCCTCAATGAGGCAGGGTAGAAACGCTCTCTAATCATGGTCCTCATCTGATCATAACTAATAACCTGACCCCGTACAAATCTCCACCAGTGTTGTGCCAAGTCTCTGAATAGAGTTTGTACCAACTCTATTTGCCTATCTGTTGGACATCTAATAGACTCCAAAGCTGAGTCTACATGTCCTATCCATAACTCCACCCTAACCCCACCTTCCAGAGAAAGGGGGCACACCCATCTGATGAAATGCCTTCAACCAAGTGTCTCGTCGAGGCCCTCGATACTCCTTCTGAACCCGAGCAGTCTCAGCAGAATATGCTTGTACAGCTGGCACCTGAGTAACTCCATGGTATCTCTCAGATGATCCCTCCCGTGCCGGCAGATCAGGGGCACGTCCACCTGCTCCGGCAGTCTCCTCTACTCGTCTGATATACTCACGAAACTCTGATCCTCCCATGGAGACACGATCCGAGTCATCTGACTGGACTCTCTGTGATCCCTGTCTCCCTAAGGCCCTGATACCAACTTTTATCGCAGATTGCAGATTGCAAGTGCCATTGTTTATTTATCTATTCGACCTTTATCGCAGGTTGCAAGTGCCATTGTTGTCAACCTAAGGCCCTGATACCAACTTTGTAACACCCCGAATCCGTAGGACTCGAGGCGCTACTGGGCTAGGATCTCACAAAGGATCTTGACCCTAGCCTGACAACAAGTTCACTGGATCTTACAACAAGGCACATATAGATTAAAACAAAACATCAAACTGTATATATACATATCAAAAGGTAATACCGAAGAACCGCTGAGTACAAACCAAAACATATATCCGTACATCATAAATATCCCATATCCCACGTATAACCCCAGTGTACGGAGCCCTCAGCAGATCACCCACTCTGGATCACTCTGCATCTCTCCTAACCTACAAAGGATCTACAACACGGTATAAAACCGTTAGCTAACCATACACATATATATAGAAGATGCATAAGCACAAACACACATCAGGGAGTAATAAACACATCATCATGCTATCACACATTTACCCGGTTAATTATCTTTATAATGTCCAACACTCAAATCGTATATATATGAATATGAAATAGGTGACACGAGGAATATATAATCCTCGCCTCTAGGTCCAATAGCCAGCTGGAGGGGTGCCTGGAACACCTCCCCGTGTACCCTATGGGAATGGAGAGTGCCCGAACCGTTTACCATGTCTGGCCTGCCTACAGAGAACCTCCCAGCGGGATGAAAGGGCAAGTTATCACGGCCCTACAATGGGCAATCACTATACCATAGGTCGGTAATCATCATAACGCATGCTATCAAGCATATATCACACACCACTCATGCATACATCCAATATAAGGATGGTAGCTAAGTAAGTCTTATGGACTTACCTCATACTCGAAGTAGTCTCAAACACGACCAACTCCAAACTAGAGGACAACACTTCCTAAAAACAAGGCATAACGAGATATCACATCTCCTATCAATCAAAGGGGTCACACGTAGACCCAAGGGATCCATAAGGATCATATCCAACTTATAAACCTCAAGGCCATAACCGGCACCTATAGATATCATACTCATCATCGTTCTATCATCATACACATACCTAGCATGCTACTAACCCGCTCATACATGAAAGGAAAGGATCACTACTACTCTAAGTAGATCCTGTATAAGACGCACCTGCGGAACGGAAAGACGCAGGGACGGAAAGGCATCAGGAGCAGGCGCGAAGGCACGCTGGCGCAGGCGTTGTGACCGTGGCCGCGGGGGCGGCGACAGTGCAGAACGGGCTTCCCCAACTTCTCTTCCACTCTTCACGTGATCAAATCACGTCTTCTCCATTCCATATCCAAACACATACATATACATACACATTCTAACATCAATATACATCAAAACACATCTACTCCTAAGCTAGGGAAGAGGAAACAAGAAAGAAGGAATGAAGAAGAAGCAAGGAGCTTACCTATTGCTGTGACCTAAGCAAGGAAATGATCACAAACACCCTCTCAGCTGGCTCCCAAGATCAGCAACAATGCACAACATCATCATCATCATCAATCACACAATTTTTTGCACAACTCAAAGAGAATCAAGAAGAAGATCAAGGAGAGGACAAGAGAAAGAAGAAGCACGTAAGTTTAGCTGGAGAAGATGAAGAACTCTTGCTCAGGAAGCAAAGGAAAGGTTAAAGAGAAAGAAAGGGTAAAGCACGGGTCAAATGGTCAACAAAGCCGGCTGCAGCCGCAGGAAACCGCAGTTGCGGTTCCTTGAGCCGCAGGGGCAGATAACTGAACGAGCCGCAGGGGCGGCTCCCTAAGCATGGGAGGCTAAGACCAAAACAAGCTCTAAAGATTAAGGCTCTTACAAAATGTATTCCGGCTTTATCATGTCGTTCAATATGGTTCCATAGTTGTCGTTGTCTGTGTGTCTATTTGCCTTATAGTTGATTTTTCCAGTATCTCAAATGACATGGTATTTTTTTTACTGAATTATGAGCAGTGTTATGAATACTATTTATATTTGTGGTGAAAATATTTAAGTTATGTCTTTTTTTTCTCTTGGTAACGCGACATATAGTTGTCCATGTGCGAATCACGGTTCGCATAAATATAAACATACTTGATCAAGTGTTTGTCCTTGCGCTTTATTTATAGTCATTGAAAACATAACTTTATCGGAAATTGTTTTCGTTGAAATAAGAATGGGTATTTCGTGTTAGTAGGGCGAAATATTATTCGTGGAATAAATGCTTGTTCTCCTTTGTAATATCCCATAGTTATTTCACAGTGAATTAAGTTTCTATGAAATGTTTTACATATTAATCTAGTTCCGTTACACAAACCATTAGGCGGGTCTAAATTTCGAAGTAAAATTACCGGACAATTTTCTTTTAGAATGAGATTATGTGGATTTATACCCGGAGGACATAACGTGTTGAGAAATTCTACTGGGTATATGTTAGTGTTATCGTCTATTACAGAATAAAAGCTATTGTATGTTCTTTCTAAACCGGGAAATTGTTGAATTAAAGATTCATTTATATGATCTACATTTCATTTTTCGGCATTAGAATTGCTCTTTTTGTAAATACATCGTAATTTGAATTAGGTGATTTCATCTCCGGAAAAACTGTATCAATCAGTAAAGCTGTTGTGTTTATTTCTATCTGGCGTCATTGTAATATTGATGATGAAATTTGTATTAATGATTGTTCTTCTACCTGAAGTAAACCGTTTCCCAACTGTAACAAGAAATTCTACAAACGTGTTGTCTTCCTTTGCACGTATGTTCTCTTCTAATTTAAGTTTTATTAATTCAGGCCACAACATAGAGTTTACTAAACTATAATTTATTGTTTCTCGACGTCCTTGATGCGGATCCACTTATAATACTTGCCTAAAGTCTCCTCCAAATACCACTATTTTTCCTCCAAATTATTGATCACAGTTGCATATATCTTGTAATATAATATTTTTCCTCCAAATACCACTATTTTTTGTCATCGATATCGATGCTTCATCCCATATTATTAGAGTTGTTTGTCTCAGAAGGTGTGAAAGATTACTTTGTTTTGAGATATTACATAATTGGCTTATTGTATCGTCAATCGGAGTTTTAAATCTCGAGTGTGCAGTGCGACCATTAGGTAAATTTGAAGCAGCGATACCATAAGTTGTTGTAGCAAGTTTATTTTATTCATCTTTCTTACCTTAGCATATAAACATCAATATAAAAACGTTTTACCAGTTCCTCCAGGTCCATCTATAAAAAATGCACCAGGTTTATTTTGTTTAATGTGGTTAATTATTTCTCTATATGCTAATTTTTGTTTGTGATTTAGCAATTTTGATGCACCTACGTATTCGTTTGGTGTTGATACATTTAGTGCATCTTCAATTTCACGGTTACCGAATGTCGAGCATTCAGTATCGGTATATAATTGTTCAATTTTATATTGTTTTAATGATTTCCCCATACCTTCTAAATATTTGTCGATTTCATTCCATGTTAATTGAAATATTTTATTACGATTTGAAGGGTATTGTTTACTATAATCATCTGAAAGAGAACAAAAGTATTGATCCTAGAGATTCTGCGGGTTTGAATGTTTGATGGTGTACAGAAAACACGTAATGTAGAAAAAGTCTACGTAATATTTTGGCATATCAGTTAGTGTTGCTTCTTTCATGCATGCATTTGTGTATCCACTAGCTTCAATCAAACCGTGTTTTAGAGCCGCTTCTTTGAAAGTTGGATATACGTGTCCGTCTACCGTCTTTAAATGATCAAATGATTTAGCCCCTTTTATTTGAGTAAGTTATAGTTGTAAAAAATATATTTCTCCCTCACAAGGATTAACGTATGTTAACCGACCCAGCGAAGGTCTTTGACTTCTTTTATTCCAAATTTTATCTTTTTTATGCAATGTATAGTGTTTAGGGAAATCTGCATATAAATGTTTATGAACTGTTTCGGGGTTACTGTTAGTATTAAAATAACCAACTAACGTTGTTGTATGACTTGTCTCATCAGATATAACGTTGTGTAAATTTTCGTACGTGGAAAATGTAATGGAGTGCATATCTAGTAAATGTATTTGTAGCGGTATTACCGCAGGATTTATATCATGAAGGTCGAAACCAAATATTCTCCAAGATGCTTCCGGGGGAGAAATCCATCGACCATTTTGATAATCTTTTATTTCATCTTGTTCAGTTGAACGTTCTTTTGTAAGAGAAAAACAAACTTTATCATGTCCTTTATACACATATTTGTATAAGTACTTGATGACACCTATTGTCGAACATATTTCAACATTTATATGATAGTCAAAATTTGCTAATAGATATGCATTGTATGTGTAACACCCCAAATCCGTAGGACTCGGAGTGCTACTGGGCTAGGATCTCACAATGGATCCTGACCCTATCCTGACAACAACTTCACTGAATCTTACAAACAATGCACCAATAGATTAATACAAAACATAGAAACTGATATATATATACATATCAAAAAGGTGATACAAGGTATTGCTGAGTATAAAAGTCAAAACATAAACCCGTATAACATAAATAACCCAACCACGATATCGTCCTTGTGTACGGAACCCTCAGCAGATCTACCCTCCGGATCACTCTGCAGCTCTCCTATCCTGCAAAGGATCTACAACACGGTATAAAACCGTTAGCTAACTATACACATATATAAGAAGATGCTAGAGCACAAACACACATCAGAAATAATAAACACTTCAACATGATATCAAACATTTACCCGGTTTATTATCTTTAATAAGTCGAATCACTTAATCGTATAAATAGATATATATGAAGATAGGTGACACGAGGAATATAATCCCCGCCTTTGAGTGCTCTAGCCAGCTGGAGTAGTATCAGCAACCTCCCGTGTACCCTATGAGAGTGGTGAGGGTCCTTCCTTTATACCAGATCTGGCCTGACTACAGAGAACCTCTCAAACTCCACTACGGGATGAAAGGGAAAGGTTATCAGGGCCACTACAATGGGTGGTCAATATAACATAGGTCGGTGACCATAATAACACATGCTATAAAGCATATAACACACACACCACTCAAGCATACATCCAATATAAGGATAGTAGCTAAGTAAATCCTATGGACTTACCTCGATCTCAGAAGTAACTCGCTACGAACAACTCTCAGAAACGTCCACTCTAAACTGGAGGACAACACAACCTATACAAGGCACACATAGATATATCAATCTACTATCACACAAAGGGGTCACACCTAGACCCAAGGGATCCATAAGGGATCATATCCAACTTGTAACCTCAAAGCCCTAACCGGCATTTCTGTATCATACTCGTCAACATCCGAATCCTAGCATGGTACTAAGTTCTTCATATTAGAAAGGAAAGGAACTACCTAACTATAGGTAGTCCCGGGACAAGACGCAGGGGCGGAAGAGATCACCCGCAGGCGCGGTAGGTAGAAGCCGCAGGGGTGGTGACAAGGCTACAGGCTAACGCAGGCACGGCGCAGGCGTTGGTGCGGGCGCGATGGCACGGTCTCCGCAGGGACGGCGGTTTCCAGGCGCGGGGGCGGCGACAGTGCAGAACGAAATCTCGTGATTCTTCTTCGGCTCTTCACGTGATCAAATCACGTCCTTACCATTCCAAATCCACACACCACATGCACATACACGTAGCAACCATCAATAATCCTAACATACATCTAATCCTAAGCTAAGGAAGAGGAAAAACAAGAAAGGAAGAAGAGAAAGAGAAGATCACTCACCACCACCGTGGTCCTAGGCTGCAGGGAAGATCAAAACACATCAAGGCTGGCTTCCAAGCTCAGCAAACTCATAGTCATCAACCACAAAAGCCACCACACACACAAATCTCAAGCCAAACTCTTCCAAACCAAGAACAAGATCAAAGGAAAAGATGAAGAAAAAAGGGGGACGTGAAAGATGGGTAAGGAATGTGAAGACTTGCTCAGCAACCAAAGGACGAAAGGTTAAGGTAGTGAAAGAGTAAAGCATGGGTCAAAGAGTCAACAAAAACGGCTGCAGCCGCAGGAAACCGCAGGGGCGGTTCACTGGGCCGCGGGGGTGGGAACCCGCAGGGGCGGCCATCATGCCCGCGGGTGTGGTCATCATGCCCGCGGGTGCGGCAATGCCAGTCTCGGCCCAAAGCCAATCTCGGCTATGGTCCGATCTCGGTTCGAAAGAATAGGGATCTCACATCTCACCCCCCTAAAAACAAGTTTTTGTCCCGAAACTTGCAAAGTCCTAAAACCACTCGGACTCAGAAGCCGAGGTAATACTTTGTATAATCTCAAACATAAGCATGGAGAAACTCATTCACTCCAGCAGCAAACTATACTATCATAGGCCTAGAGGAAAACCATCTCTAACCAAACCATAAACATATCACAAGGCATAGAGGAAACACATCTCTAGCCGTATCATAACCATAACAGAAAGGCATGGAGGGAGAACATCTCCAGCACTACTATGTCCATCAAAATAACATGGAGGAAAGAACCATCTCCAGCTAGACCTATCATATCACAATAGCATGGAGGAAAGAACCATCTCCAGCTATAAACAAGAATCATACTAGCATAACAAGATCTAATAAGATCATAATCACATCAAAGCTAGTATGAAATAAACACATCATAGCATATAAGCATATAAGTAGATAAGACTCACCAAGCTAGTACTAAGATCTACTCGGTGATTCTACTGGTGCACCTATCTCGGCATAGAACTCTGGATAGTTCCTCTGGATACTATCCTCAGTCTCCCATGTAGCCTCCTCGGGTCCTCGTCTCGACCACTGTATCCTCAACATAGGAATGTCCTTCGAACGCAGGCGTCTCATACCTCGTTCTAGGACTGTAATAGGATGCTCTACAAACGTGTGGTCCAGCTCAACCACAAAATCCTCATAACTCACAATGTGCCTCGGATATGGTATGTACTCCCTCAGCTGATACACATGAAATACAGGGTGAACACCCTCTAATCTCGGAGGCAAGGCTAATTTGTAAGCTGCGCTCCTAACCCGATCCAGAATCTCGAACAGTCCGACATATCGAGGACTCAACTTCCCCTTAATGCCAAAACGCCTAACACCTCGTGTCGGGAACACTCTCAGCCACACATGGGCTCCAACCCTGAACTCTAGAGGTCTACGCCTCCTGTCAGCATAAGACTTCTGACGGCTCTGTGCAGTCAACATACGCTCTCTGATCAATGCTACTCGAGCCATATCATCCTGAATCTGATCAGGTGCTAAACCACTGACACTGCTCTGGTCATCCCAGCATAACGGGGTACGACATCTCTGTCCATACAGTGCCTCATATGGGGCCATCCCAATAGATGCATGCCAGTTGTTGTTGTAGGAGAACTCAACAAGTGGGAGATGATCCGTCCACCTGTCCCCAATCCAACACACAAGCTCGCAGCATATCCTCCAGGGTCTGAATGGTCCTCTCTGACTGACCATCTGTTTGAGGATGGAACGTAGTCGTGAAGGGAAAACTCGTCCCCAAGGCAGTCTGAATCTTCTGCCAGAATCTCGAGGTAAATCGCCCATCTCTGTCTGAGACGATCGTCCTCGGTACACCATGAAGTCTCACTATTTCCCTAGTGTACTCCTCAGCTAATCTGCTTACCGGCCACGTCTCCCTAATAGGAATGAAACATGTCGTCTTCGTCAATCTCTCTACTATGACCCAGATGGCATCAAAACTCCGGCTCAGCCTCAAGCCAGTCACAAAATCCATGGTGACGTCCTCCCACTTCCTTTGTGGAACAGATTGGGGATGGAGCTCACCTCCAAGTCGGAAATGCTCGATCTTGACCTGCTGGCAGGTCACACACTATGCTACAAATCTGGCTTCAGCCCTCCCCACCAATATATACGTCTTAAGTCCTAATACATCTTACTCGTACCTGGATGTACAGAGTAAGGTGTACAGTGAGCCTCCTGTAAAATCCTCTGCCTCAACTCTGTATCAGCAGGTACACAGACGCGACCGCGGCGTCTCAAAACTCCATCTGCTCCTAGCAGGAACTGTGGTGCCTCATCCCGAGACATCCTCTCTCTGATCCTCCTCAAGGTCGGGCAGGTCTCCGCTTCTGTTGAATCTCGCTCAACAGATCAGGTAGAACCTCTAAAGTACGCAGTCGGGCATCCTCATCAGGAAACTAGATGTCCAACTCTAACCAGATCAGGTCTCTCTGCAGCTGAGACTGTACAGTCAATCTCGCAATCACCTGCTCTCGAGGAGTCATCCTGCTCAGGGCATCGGCGACACCATTCGCCTTCCCTGGATGGTACAGAATCTCCAGATCAAAATCCTTGATCAGCTCGAGCCATCTACGCTGGCGGTTATTCAATTCCCGTTGCGTGAAAATATACTTCAGATTCTTATGGTCTGTGAAGATCTGACATGTAGCACCATACAGGTAATGTCTCCAGATCTTCAGTGCATGAACTACCGCTGCCAACTCCAGATCATGAGTCGGGTAGTTCTCCTCATACGTCTTCAACTGTCGAGACGCATAAGCAATAACTGTGTCTCGCTGCATCAGAACACATCCCAAGCCTAGCTTGGATGCATCACTGTAAACCACAAAATCCTCAGTACCCTCTAGCGGTGCCAAAATAGGAGCAGAAGTCAAACGCCTCTTCAACTCCTCAAAACTCTACCTGCACTGATCAAACCACACAAATCTGGTAGTCTTCCTCAGCAAACTCGTCAGTGGACGGGCAATCACAGAAAAACCCTCCACGAAGCGTCTGTAATAACCGGCTAGGCCAAGAAAACTACGTACTTCCTTGACGTTCGTCGGTGTTGTCCAAGTTGCTACTGCCTCAATCTTCGCTGGATCCACCTTGATCCCCTCAGATGAAACCACATGACCCAGGAATGCTACCTCTGGCATCCAGAACTCACACTTAGAGAACTTAGCATAAAGTTCTCTATCCCGCAAAACCTGCAATGCAGTCCTCAGATGTCCTGCATGCTCCTCTCCACTGCGAGAGTATACCAGAATGTCATCTATGAAAATCACCACAAACTGATCCAGGAAGTCGATGAAGATACTGTTCATCAACTCCATAAAGACGGCTGGGGCATTCGTAAGCCCAAATGGCATCACTACAAACTCGTAGTGGCCATATCTGGTCCGGAATGCTGTCCTGTGCACATCCTGCTCCCTCACCCTCAGCTGGTGATACCCGGAACGCAGGTCAATCCTGGAGAACACAGTCGCTCCCTATAGCTGATCTAGAAAATCATCAATACGAGGCAGTGGATACTTGTTCTTGATGGTCACCTTGTTCAACTCTCTGTAATCTATGCATAACCTCAGTGATCCGTCCTTCTTCCGTACGAAGAGGACAGGTGCTCCCCATGGGGACACGCTAGGGCGAATGAAACCCCTCTCAGCCAACTCCTCGAGTTGCTTCTTCAGCTCCAGCATCTCGACAGGCGCCATCCGGTATGGGGCCTTCGAGATGGGTCTCGTACCAGGCTCTAACTCGATACTAAAATCCCCACTCCTCTGAGGCGGAAAACTGGACGGCTCGGCAAAAACATCAGTAAACTCACAAACAACTGGAATGTCCTCTACAGCTGGACTCTCCCTCCTTCATGGCATAACACCAGAAGGCCTCGCAACCCTGTGCAATCAATCTAGCTGCCCGTATAGCGCTGATAACTGTGCCTATCTTTCCAAGGTCCCAACCTCGGAAAACCTCTATCTGGCCTAACTCGGTAGAGAGGGTAACAATCCTCCTACCTACATCTAGGACTACAGAATGTCTAGCCATCCAATCCATACCTAGAATGACTTCTTCATGCTCTAATGGCATGACAAAGAAGTCAACTAGTAACACACGGGTCCCTACAGAAATGGGACAACCGTGAATCTCACGGGTACCTCTGACCCTACCACCATCGGGTAACCCTATAATAAAGGGCATCCCCTCAACTGTATCTAACCCAAAACGCTCTACACAGGCATCATAAATAAAAGAGTGCGTAACACCAATATCAAATAAAACTCTAACAGGTAAACCATGAATCAGAATGGTACCTGTAGCAGTAGGTGCAGCCGGCTCCTCTGCACTCCTCAGCTCAAAAACACGACCCTGTGGGCCTCTGGTATCAATGGTGCCCCCACCACGGCCTCTGCCTCTACTCGGCCCAAGAGCAGATCCCTGAGTCGTAGGGCGATCTGGGACTCTCTGCTGTCCCTGTATCTGCTGCTGCTGCTGAGGTGGCCTCTGTCCACCTCCCGCTACACTGGCAGGAGAAGAACCCTGCTGAGATGCAGCTCCGTCCTGGCGGCAGTAAACAGCTCTATGAACCTGTCTACCACAGGTAAAACACGTCATTAATGGCCTCGTGCACTCGGGCTTCAGATGCCCTGGATCTCCACAGTTAAAACACTGTCGTCCCTTCTTTGTAGCTGGTGCAGATACAGAACGACCCTGACGTCTCTGACTACCCCCAACACTAGCAACTCCAGCAGTACCACTGGCCTGCCCAGTACGCTGTCTCTTCTCAGACCTTCCGGCCTGAGAAGCTCTCCTCTGCCCAGCTCTCTCTCTCTCTCATAATATGCAGCTCTCTCCTGATAGTCCATCAAGGACTCACAGTGGAAACCTTCCATATAGGCTCGGGTACCATCCCTCAATCGTCGAGAGAAAAGATAAACATGCTGATCAACAGGAGGTGCAGCTGGACCCAGTAAAGCCAACTCCTCCTGGAACCTCTTAATGGCCTATGAGACTGGCACATCATCAAATCCAGCCTCAACAATTAGTTGTCTACAATGCTCATATATAGGTAAAAAGTTAACATACAGTTAAGGCATACCAAGAGGAAAATACATTTCACTTTACAAGAGGAAAATACATTTCACTCTACAACCGAGTAACATTTTTTTTAATTTTTTTTATACCTTGATGCCATCCACATTCACCTTTAGAAAAAAGAAGCGGATATTGTAAAGCGCAATAACAACCATAATAATGCATGACTTTGTAAATTTTGTTTTCACTTCCAATCGTAACTATTTCAGGGCTTTTTATTCGATCTGAGTTGACATTATCAATTAAAATGGCGGCTACTTCATCCGTAGTAGGAGCGTTATATACACGTTGATCTAAACATGGGTTTTTTGATATAAATATCTTTGTATCTGCATCTACGTGTCGTTGTGAAAGTGAATGAAAAAACAACGCATATGGATTATGGGACATTAAATCCATTAACATTGCTATAATATCTAGATTTAGTTCCGCAAATTTCCGCAACTCGTTGTTCTTTTTCCTGCAAACCATCATAGAAATAGAGTTGTAAAATTTTTCGCTTATCGTCTTTCGATAAAATGCTAGGAAGAAAGTGATAGAGTTGTCCTTGTAGTCTAAATACGTGTATTTGTTTTTCTATCTTAGCATCAATATTATCATATCCTAACGGGCTAAATGCAAAGAAGTTATTATACAGTCGAGCATATTGACGAAAATGATCACCGAGGCTACTGGATTCAGTCATTAATCTAAATAACGAACTTGGCAAATCGTTTGATATTATTTGAACGGTTCCATCCTGACAACAGAATTCGGGAGTCTCCCATGCAAATTTAAACGCTCCGTAATGACTGCATGCAACTTTGGAAGGTAATCTCGTAGCAGCATGTGGAACATGCTCCATTCCTATAGCTAAATCTATTTTCGTCGGGGACACTTTATGTCGTTTATGTTTTCTTGTTGAACATGAAGATTCCGGCGCATCAGCTATATTGGCCATAATATATAGTAGCAAACAAGCATCCCTATAACGAAAAAAAAAGTTGAGATTAGTCTATCATAATCCTAGCTAAAGTTTAAAAAACTTAAATCCATAACACAAGGCAAGAAGTGAATGAATGCAACAACAATGAAATTTGCGTAGACTTGGATATTGTATCACAAAACAACAATATTTGGAGAAGGCAGGAATTTTTTTTAAAATTTAGTACGTTCATCTCTTGTAGTCCAAAATTAACTTTGTTTGCAAATGATTGTACATAAACTAAATTTATACGTTCATCTCTTGTAGTCCAAAATTAACTTTGTTTGCAACAACAATGAAATTTGCGTAGACTTAGATATTGTATAACAAAACAACAATATTTGGAGAAGGCAGGAAATTTTATTAAAATTTAGTACGTTCATCTCTTGTAGTCCAAAATTAACTTTGTTTGCAAACGATTGTACATAAACTAAATTTATAGGTTGAGAATATTTTTTTTGTGGACTTTCAAAATAGTTATTTCTGTATTTTCAAAGTTCAGAAAATAGGACAACATTTATCTAAATAGGGTATTTTTCTATAACGGAAACAATATTCTATTTACTGTAATGATTTCCGGAATTATCAATTACACGGTGAAATGATTTACTGTAATGATTTGCGGAATTATCAAGTACACGGTCAAATGATTGGTTACTTTACGGTAAGTGTAGTTCTTAAAAGTTTCTGCATCTTTTACTCAATCTATATAAGAGACCTAAAAAACTGAAACGATATTTACGCCAGCATATTATATACACATTAACTGATTGCAGTCTGTTGTACACCATCAAACCAAAAGAAAACCAAACACCTGGACAACAAAATTACAACACTGCAAAACCTTCACCTGGACAACAAAATTACAACACTACAGAACCTTCAAATTTCAACACTCCCATAACAAATATCAACAAAACGTGGACTGCTATACTGATCATAACATCAAAACCCAGTAACTAACTTTTGTAACTTCCGACACTTCAGCCATGGACATCCTTGAGGTACCACTTTATCACTTTATGAGACACAAGCAAGTTCTTCACCGGGGTGATGAAGATGTCTGCATATCCTATACGGAGATTGAGTTGCGCTCTGTCAACCACTGCCCTGCATTCATGTAAAAGACAATATGTAATGTCAGGGTCATACAAAACACTACAAATTGAATAAACAAATGATTTAAATTCAAATACTATCATTACCGGCAAACAAAGGTACAAAGAATTGTCATCACAACATAATATAGCAAAGTGAAACGAACTTACTGTCATAACAAGTGCTTCTGCAAATGTAGTCACTTCAGTAGGGTAGCCCGGGATTTCACTTTTAATGGCTCGAAGAGCACGAGCATCTATTTCCTCCTTATGACCATCGTACCTGAACACACAATGTAAAAGCGCAGGTAAGGTAAAGTATAGCATAGTATACGTTATAAGTTCATAAAAGACAATAGAGACAAACCATTCACGCAAGGCAGAAGCCCTTGTACTCGCTGAATGCACCTTCACCTCAGTAGACATGGAAGCTGCCAATGAAAAACCTGTAGAAAAGCATTAAACAAAAACATTTTTTAAAAACATGGTGGACTACATTAATCATAGAGAAGAAAAGATAACTGCAAAAATCAGAAAGTAAATACACAGTGTATCTCACCAGCGAAATTGCTGATCTTCAGTCCCTTAAACTCAATCACTGGATCCTCAACCAACAGATACTCGAGTTTTTCAAACTCAGTCATGATCGTACGACTCCATGCTGATATAATAAGAACATGATCCCCACTTTTCGAATTTTCAGTACAAAAGAGAACAAAAACATACATTAGAAACGATTTTAAGTTTAAAATAAAAAAAAACCTAGGAAGAAGGAAATATCCAATGCTATTTTAGGAGTGTAGTTTTGCTGCACCAGTAGATCATATTACCATATTCTCTAAGACCATAGCAAAAGCAACTAAATTCTACTATGTTCATCCGTAAAAATTCAATTTGAATTATTGTTTAAGAACATAATTGAATAATTATGTGAAATTAACGTTTAAATTATAATCTTGACATAACAAGTGACGTCAACTCAATATTACAAAAATATTTAATTCAAGTTAAATTCTTTAACATATATCAACATTAGCAAGAATAATTATGTTCTTATTAAAAAAGGTGCTATTCAATTATGTTCTTATTAAAAAATTAGAAATAAATGCAATTTGAATTATTATTTAAGGTTATATGCACAGGATACCATGATATTAAAAAAGCTCATTAAATCCTATCACCAATGTTGTGTCCATAGTTCAATAACTATGCATCATATCATAGCAAAAATAAGAAAGAAATTAAAAAAAAACACACCTACAACAAACTCTCTAAAACCACATATGGAATTTTTAATCTTTAAAATAACATTAAATTTTTTCGGAGAAGTTCACTTTTGTTAAAAAAACGAATTTAAGTTTAAAAATACATATGGAATTTTAATCTTTAAAATAACATTAAATTTCTTAGAAGAAGTTCACTTTTGTTAAAACAACAGATACTCGAGTTGCTCAATGAATTAAACACTGTAATAACACATAAAAAATTAAGAAAGAAAAAAAAAACGAAAAGAAAGTAACCTGTCATCTATGATAGATATTTCTCTGACATGCATCATAATTTCACCCCTACTAACCATCTTCTCGGGATGAACCCATAAAAGAACCGCAATAACATCTGCAATAGAAATAACAAAATAAGATTAGTAAATTTTCAAACAGAAACACCAAAAGCATAACATACGTGACAAAAGGAAGAATATATCATAATATTATTTAGTTTCTTTATACAACAATATAATTTAGTTTCCTTCTTGTATCATCTTGTACCTAAAATAATGCTACCGTTAGTATCTTCTATGTATATATATGATATTACTAAGAATGAATAAAGCAAGTCATTGATTCTATTATAAGAACAACGTTCTTACATCGTATTAGTGGTTCAATCGATCCTTCAAACCTAAACACCTTCCGCAACCTAAGAGCATGACACCACAACCACTCTCAAAATAACTAATTCGTATTACCTTCACCATTTGGATCACCCTGGAATTTCTCTCATCCCGGTGATCCTCAAAGGGGAAAACAATTTTTCCGAATGGAAGAGAAATTTGACAAATGCATTCAAAGCCAAAAGAAAACTCGGTCGTTAATGCAGGTATAAGGATCAATAACCCGGTTGGAGCCCGCTACATTCGTAACAGTAGACACTTGAGTAGAATTTGAGAAATACAACTTCATCTCACCAGTATAAACTGCATGCCGAGGAGGAACTTCCTTCACCACAAGATTGGTAATATCATACCACTTTCCCCGCTGGAGTATGGTCTCATACACACTTATGTCAATCCCAAACAACGTGGCTGTCATTCTATTACCCTAAGACAAAACAATTACGAATAAATTAGTAATAGGTAAATTAAAAAAAAAATCAGAAACCAATAGAAATAACACATCCAAACCTAACTCACCATCTCATCTATGAAAGTCATTCTCTGATAACTACACTTGCTAGCACTTTCTTGTTTTCGTTGTTTATCCACTATTCTAACACGCACAATGTGACCTCGACTACGAGGAGAGATGTTGTCCAACGAAACCCGACTATCTGTCATCTTAAATCTAAAACAACAAGAAAACTACATCCATAAAAGGGAAAATAATCATAAAAGAAATATGCAAAAAAAGTACATAATCAATCTGCATGCAACTAAGAGGAAAGGGCTACAATAATCAAAAAATGAGAGAAATAAAGAAACATAGATATAACAAGATAATCTGCATCCATTCAACTAAGGAGAATCAACAAAACCAAACACTAAATGACCACATGAAATCGGACAAAGAGAAAAGAGGGAAACAAAAAAATGGAGTACAAATACTTTCACTGAATATTTTGTACTGTCATTCAATAGAAACATAAAATAATAATGAAATGCACAAACAAAACATGCAAAATAACAATACTAATGACTTCTATATAACTCACAACAAAAGGACAAATTAGATACTAAATATAGACATGCATGCATGTAACACCCCAAATCCGTAGGACTCCAGGCGCTACTGGGCTAGGATCTCACAATGCATCCTGACCCTAGCCTGACAACAAGTTCACTGGATCTTACAACAAAGCACAAATAGATTAAAACCAAAACATAAAACTGATATATATATATATATATATATATATATATATATATATATATATATATATATATATATATATATATATATATATATATATATATATATATATATATATATATATAAATCAAAAGTTTTATACAGGGTACCGCTGAGTACAATCAAAACATATAACTGTACATGTCAAAAGACCCCATATCCCACGATAACAACCTAGTGTACGGAGCCCTCAGCGGATCACCCATTCTGGATCACTATGCAACTCTCCTAACCTGCAAAGGATCTACAACATGGTATAAAATCGTTAGCTAACCATACACATATATATAGAAGATGCAAAAGCACTAACACACTTAAGGAATCATAACATATAAGCATGTTGTCAAACATTTACCCGGTTAATTATCTTTATATATTCCAACACTCAAATCGTATAAATATCTGCATATGAATATATGTGACACGAGGAATATATATAATCCTCGCCTCTGAGTGCTATAGCTAGCTGGAGTGGTAAGTGCCCTTCCCGTATACCAGATCTAGCCTGACTACAGAGAACCTCCCATACTCCACTACGGGATGAAAGGCAAGTTGTCACAGCCACTACAATGGGCGGTCACTATATCATAGGTCGGTAATAAACCATATCGCATGCTATAAAGCATATAACAAACACCACTCATGCATACATCGAATATAAGGATGGTAGCTAAGTAAGTCCTATGGACTTACCTCAACCTCTGAAGTAGTCTCAACCACGATCAACTCTCAAACACGATCCACTCCAATCTGGAGGATAACACTGCCTAATAACAAGTTATAACGAGATATCAATCCCATATCACTCAAAGGGTCACACCTAGACCCAAGGGATCCATATGGATCATAACCAACTTATAAACCTCAAGGCCATAACCGACACCTATCGATATCATACTCATCAACATTCTATCCTCATACCCATACCTAGCATGCTACTAACCCGCTCATACTAGAAAAGGAAAGGATCTACACTACTCTAGGTAGATCCGGAACAAGACGCACCTGCGTGACAAGAGGGACACAGGGGCGAAGTAACGCAAACCGCAGGCGCGGTGGCACAAAGACGTAGGCGCGGTAACCGTAGCCGCGGGGGCGGCAACTTGCGGGCGCGGGTGCGGCGACAAAGTCCCACAGGGGCGGTGGAACTGGAACGCGGGGGCGGCGACAGTGCAGAGTATGATCCCGCGATTCCTCTTCGGCTCCTCACTTGACGATTTCACGTCTTCATCATCCCAATCCACACACATACATATACATACACATTCTAACATAAATATACATTCAATACATCTAATCCTAAGCTAAGGAAGATGGAATCAAAGAAAGAAAGAAGAGAAGAAGAAGAATGGAGCTTACCTACTGCTGGTCTAGGCAAGGAAAAGATCACAAACACTTTCTCAGCTGGCTACCAAGCTCAGCAACAACATCCATCATCATCATCAACAACAACCACACACAAACTCTTTCAAACTCTAAGGAATCCAAGATCAAGATCAAGAAGGAGGAAGGGAGAAGCAAGAAGGACGTGATAAGCTGGAATGAAGACTGAAGAAGAAACCCTTGCTTCCAAGGTAAGAAGAGAAGGTAAAGCACGAGTCAACCGGTCAACAAAGCCGGCTGCAGCCGCAAAAAACCGCAGGGGCAGTTCCCTGAGACGCAGGGGCGGAAAACAGGACGAGCCGCAGGGGCGGCTAAGGCCAAAATGGCTCCAAAGACTAAGGCTCTTACACCTCACCCCCCTAAAAACAAGTTTCGTCCTGAAACTTGTAAAATCCTCAAACCACTCGGACTCATAAGCCAAGGTACAACTCTCTCTATAACCTCAAACACGAGCATGGAGGAAAACATCATCTCCAGCAATAAAATCACTATCCAAGGCATATAGGAAATCCATCTCTAGCCAATACTATAATCACATCACCAAGACATAGAGGAAAAAACATCTCTAGCCATAACATACTCATAATAGAAGGGATGGAGGAAAAACATCTCCAGCAATGCTATGACCATCAAAATAGCATGGAGGAATAACCATCCCCAGCTGAACCCTAATCGTATCACAATAGCATGGAGGAAAGAGCCATCTCCAGCTATAAATAGTAATCGTACTAGCACAACAAGATCTAATAAGATCACACATCATATCATAGCTAGTATGAAAATAAACACATCATAGCATATAAACACATAAGCATAACACTCACCAAGATAGTACTAAGATCTACTCATCGATCCTACATGTACATCTATCTCAGCATAGAACTATGGATAGTTCCTCTAGATACTATCCTCAGTCTCCCATGTAGCCTCATCAGATCCTCGTCTCGACCACTGTATCCTCAGCATAGGAATGTCCTTCGAACACAGGCGTCTCGTACCTCGTTCTAGGACTACAATCGGGTGCTCAACAAAAGTGTGGTCCGGCTCGACCACCAAATCATCATAACTCACAATGTGTCTCGGATTTGGTATGTACTCCCTCAGCTGAGACACGTGAAACACAAAGTGAACACCCTCTAATCTCGGAGGCAAAGCTAATCTCTATGTTGCGCTCCCAACCCGATCCAGAATCTCGAACGGTCCGACATATCTAGGGCTCAACTTCCCCTTAATGCCAAAACGTCTAACACCTCGTGTCGGAGACACCCTCAACCACACATGGGCTCCTACTTTGAACTCTAGGGGTCTACGCCTTCTATCTGCATACGACTTCTGACGGCTCTGTGCAGTCAACATCCGCTCTCTAATCATTGTTACACGAGCCATATCATCCTGAATCAGATCAGGTGTCAACCCACTAACACTGCTATGCTCATCCCAGCATAACGGAGTACGACATCTCTGTCCATGCAGTGCCTCATATGGGGTCATCCCTATAGATGCATGCTAGTTGTTGTTGTATGAGAACTCAACTAGTGGGAGATGATCCGTCCACACTTGTACCCAATCCAACACACAAGCTCGCAGCATATCCTCCAGTGTCTTAATGGTGCTCTCTGACTGACCATCTGTCTGAGGATGGAATGCAGTAGTGAAGTGCAAACTCGTTCCTAGGGTAGTCTGAATTTGCTGCCAAAACCTCGAGGTAAATCGTCCATCTCTGTTTCAGACGATCGTCCTCGGTACACCATGAAGTCTCACTATCTGCCTAGTGTACTCCTCAACCAATCTGTTCACTGGCCACGTTTCTCGGATAGGGATAAAACGTGCCGTCTTCGTCAATCTGTCCACTATAACCCAGATGGAATCAAAAACTCCTACTCGGTCTCTGCCCAGTCACAAAATCCATGGTGACGTCCTCCCACTTCCTCTGTGGTACAAATTCTGGTACATCTTACTCGTACATGGGTGCACTGAATAAGGTGTACAGTGAGCCTCCTGTAATATCCTCTGGCGTAGATCCACATCAGCGGGTACATAGACGCGACCGCGGCGTCTCAACACTCCATCTGCTCCTAGAAGGAACTGTGGTGCCTCATCCCTGGACATCCTCTCTCGTATCCTCATCAAGGTCGGGCAGGTCTCCTGCTTCTGTTGGATCTCACCCAACAGATCAGGAAGAACCTCTAAAGTACTCAGATGGGCATCCTCATCGGGAAAATAGATGTCCAAATCTAACCAAATCATATCCCTCTGTAACTGATGCTGAACTGTCAACCTCGCAATCTCCTGCTCTCGAGGCGTCTTCCTGCTCAGGGCGTCGGCTACAACGTTCGCCTTCCCCAGATGGTACAGAATCTCCAGATCAAAGTTCTTGATCAGCTCAAGCCACCTACGCTGGCGGTTATTCAATTTCCGCTGCGTAAAAATGTACTTTAGACTCTTATGGTTTGTGAAGATCTGACATGTAGCACCATATAGGTAATGTCTCCAGGTCTTCAGTGCATGAACTACCGCTGCCAGCTCCAGATCATGAGTCGGGTAGTTCTCCTCATACGTCTTCAGCTGTCTAGACGCATATGCAATCACTTTGCCCCGCTGCATCAATACACATCCCAAGCCTAGCTTGGATGCATCACTATAAACCACAAAATCCTCTGTACCCTCTGGCTGTGCCAAAACAAAAGCAGAAGTCAGACGTCTCTTTAGCTCCTTAAAATTCTACATACACTGATCAGATCATACAAATCTGGTAGTCTTCCCTAGCAGACTCGTCAGTGGATGGGCAATCACACAAAACCCCTCCACAAAGCGTCGGTAATAACCGGCTAGGCCAAGAAAGCTACGTACTTCCTTGACATTCGTCGGTGTCGTTCAAGCTGCTACTGACTCTATCTTCGTTGGATCCACCTTGATCCCTTTAGCTGAAACAACATGACCCATGAATGCTACCTCTGGCATCCAGAACTCACACTTAGAGAACTTAGCATAAAGTTCTCTATCTCGTAAAACCTGCAACACAGTCCTCAGCTGTCCTGCATGCTCCTCTCTGCTGCGAGAGTACACCAAAATGTCATCTATGAATACCACCACAAACTTATCCAGGAAGTCGATGAATATACTGTTCATCAACTCCATAAAGACTGCTGGGGGGTTCGTAAGCCCAAATGGCATCACCACAAACTCGTAATGTCCATATCTAGTCCGGAATGTTGTCTTGTGTACATCTTGCTCTCTCACCCTCAGCTGGTGATACCCTGAACGCAGATCAATCCTGGAAAATTCAGTAGCTCCCTGAAGTTGATCTAATAAGTCATCAATACGAGGCAATGGATACTTGTTCTTGATGGTCACTTTGTTCAGCTCCCTGTAATCAATACACAATCTCAACGATCCGTCCTTCTTCCGTACGAAGAGGACAGGTGCTCCCCATGGGGATACCCTAGGGCGGATAAAACCCTTCTCAGCCAACTCCTCGAGTTGCTTCTTCAGCTTCAGCATCTCGACAGGCTCCATCCTATATGGGGCCTTCGAGATAGGTCTCGTACCAGGCTCTAAATCAATGCCAAAGTCCACACTCCTTTGAGGCGGCAAACTAGACGGCTCAGCAAATATATTTGTAAACTCGCAAACCACGGGGATATCCTCTAATGATGGACTCTCTCCCTCCTTCATGGCATAACACCGGAAGGCCTCACAACCCTGTGCAATCAGTCTCGCTGCCCGTATCGCACTGATAACCATACCTGATTTTCCAAAGTCCCAACCTCGGAAAACCTCTATCCGTCCTAACTCGGTAGAGAGAGTAACAATCCTCCTACCTACATCTAATACGGCCTGATGTCTATCCATCCAATCCATACCTAAAATGACTTCTTCATGCACTAATGGCATGACAAAGAAGTCAACAAGCAATACTCGGGTCCCTACAGAAATGGGACAGTCACGGATCTCACGGGTACCTCTGACCCTACTACCATCGGGTAACCTATACTAAAGGGTATCCCCTCAGTCGTATCTAGACTCTGACGCTCAACATATGCATCAGAGATAAAAGAATGCGTAGCACCCGTATCAAACAAGACTCTAACAGGTAAACCATGAATCAGAATGGTACTTGTAGCAGTCGGTGCAGCTGGCTCCTCTGCACTCCTCAGCTCAAAAACTCGACCCTGTGGTCCTCTGGTGTCCGTAGTACTCCCACCACAACCTCTGCCTCTACTCGGCCCAGGAGCAGATCCCTGAGTCGTAGGGCGATCTGGAACTCTCTGTTGTCCTTGTGTCTGGTGCTGCTGAGGTGGTCTCTGCCCACCTCCCGCTACATTGGCAGGAGAAGAACCCTGCTGAGATGAAGCTCCGCCCTGTCGGCAAAAACAGCTCTGTGACCCAGTCTACCACAGGTGTAGCAAGTCACTAACGGCCTCGTGCACTCTGGCCTCATATGTCCTTGATCACCACAGTTATAACACTGACGTCCCTTATCTGCAACCGGTGTAGATGAGGTGTAGCTTTGGCGTCTTTGGCCTCGCCCAACACTAACAGCTCCACCAGTTCCACTGGTCTGCCCAGTACGTTGTCTCTTCTCAGACCCTCTGGTCTGAGAAGCTCTCCTCTGTCCAGCTCTCTCCCTCTCATAATCAGAGGCTCTGTCCTAGTAATCCATCAGAGACTCACATTGAAACCCCTCCATGTAAGTCCGGGTAGTATCCCTCAGTCGTCGGGAGAAAATATATACATGCTGATCTGCAGGAGGTGCAGCTGGACCCAGCAAAGCCAGCTCCTCCTGGAATCTCCTGATGGCCTCTGAGACTGGTACATCCTCGAAGTCAGCCTCCACAAAGTCCCGCAGTTTCTCCCTCCTCAATGAGGCAGGGCATAAACGCTCTCTAATCATGGTCCTCATCTGATCATAACTACTAACCTGACCCCGTACAAATCTCCACTAGTGTTGTGCTAAATCTCTGAACAGAGTCTGCACCAACTCTATCTGCCTATCTGCTGTACATCTAATAGACTCCAGAGCCGAGTCTAGATGCCCGATCCATAACTCAACCTCTAACCCCACCTTCCTAGAGAAAGGGAGTACACCCATCTGGTGGAATGCCTTCAACCAGGTATCTGGTCGAGGCCCTCGATGCTCCTCTTGAAACCGAGCAGTCTCAGCAGCATGTGCCTGTACAGCTGGCACCTGAGTAACTCCTTGGGATCTCTAAGATTATCCCTACTGTGCCCGTAGATCAGGGGCACGTCTACCTACTCTGGCAGCCTCCTCTACTCGTCTGATATAAGCACGGAACTTTGATCCCCCATGGAGACACGATCCGAGTCATCTGACTGGACTTTCTGTGACCCCTGTCTCCCACCTGCACCGTTCCCAGTCTCAGGAATGACACTCTCAGCAACATCCTCGTGAGTCTCCTCCGCTGCATGTGTATCACCAGCGGGAATCCTACCCCGTCCTCTACCTAGAGGGGGTCTACCTCTACATCGTCCAATTGCAGGTAAGGCTCTAGTCCGAACAATCTGTAGAGGATATAAACTTAACTTAGAAGGCTATATATATGCCATATGTATAGATATATATCAAGTCAATCACAACATAATATCTATATATATCTATACTGTCGAGATCTTCAGAGGGTTGATGGCTTCCCGTACACACTATCCCAAAACATTTGTACCCATTTAAAAACCAAAACCTTTTGAAAAGTCAAACCCCTTTCGGGTTCTGTTTATTTATCTATTCGACCTTTATCGCAGATTGCAAGTGCCATTGTTGTCAACCTGGCTCTGATACTAACTTTGTAACACCCCGAATCTGTAGGACTCGAGGCGCTACTGGGCTAGGATCTCACAATGGATTCTGACCCTAGCCTGACAACAAGTTCACTGGATCTTACAATAAGGCACAAATAGATTAAAATCAAAACATAAAACTGATAAATATAAACAAAAGGTTTATACAGGGTACCGCTGAGTACAATCAAAACATATAACTGTACATGTCAAAAGACCCCATATCCCACGATAACGACCTTGTGTACGGAGCCCTCAGCGGATCACCCACTTTGGATCACTCCACAGCTCTTCTAACCTGCAAATGATCTACAACACGGTTAATTATAACATATAAGCATGTTGTCACACATTTACCCGGTTAATTATCTTTATATAGTCCAACACTCAAATCGTATAAATATCTGCATATGAATATATGTGACACGAGGAATATATATAATCCTCGCCTCTGAGTGCTATAGCTAGCTGGAGTGGTATAAGCGCACCTTCCCGTATACCATAAAGAGTGGTAAGTGCCCTTCCCGTATACCAGATCTAGCCTGACTACAGAGAACCTCCCAGACTCCACTACGAGATGAAAGACAAGTTGTCACAACCACTACAATGGGTGGTCACTATATCATAGGTCGGTAATAAACCATATCGCATGCTATAAAGCATATAACAAACACCACTCATGCATACATCCAATATAAGAATGATAGCTAAGTAAGTCCTATGGACTTACCTCAACCTCAGAAGTAGTCTCAACCACGATAAACTCTCAAACACGATCCACTCCAATCTGGAGGATAACACTGCCTAATAACAAGGCATAACGAGATATCAATCCCATATCACTCAAAGAGTCACACCTAGACCCAAGAGATCCATATGGATCATAACCAACTTATAAACCTCAAGGTCATAACCGATACCTATCGATATCATACTCATCAACATTCTATCCTCATACCCATACCTAGCATGCTACTAACCCGCTCATACTAGGAAAGGAAATGATCTACACTACTCTAGGTAGATCCGGAACAAGACGCACCTGCGTGACAAGAGGGACGCAGGGGCGAAGCAATGCAAACCGCAGGCGCGGCGGCACAAGGACGCAGGCGCGGTGACCGTAGCCGCGGGGGTGGCAACTTGCTGGAGCGGGTGCGGTGACAAAGTCCCGCAGGGGATGTGGAACTGGAACGCGGGGGAGGCGACAGTGTAGAGTATGATCCCGCGATTCCTCTTCGGCTCCTCACTTGACGATTTCACGTCTTCATCATCCCAATCCACACACATACATATACATACACATTCTAACATCAATATACATTCAATACATCTAATCTTAAGCTAAGGAAGATGGAATCAAAGAAAGAAAGAAGAGAAGAAGAAAAATGGAGCTTACCTACTGCTGGTCTAGGCAAGGAAAAGATCACAAACACTTTCTCAGCTGGCTCCCAAGCTCAGCAACAACATCCATCATCATCATCAACAACAACCACACACAAACTCTTTCAAACTCTAAGGAATCTAAGATCAAGATCAAGAGGGAGGAGAGGAGAAGCAAGAAGGACGTGAGAAGCTGGATTGAAGACTGAATAAGAAACCCTTGCTCCCAAGGTAAGAAGAGAAGGTAAAGCACGAGTCACCCGGTCAACAAAGCCGGCTGCAGCCGCAAGAAACCGCAGGGACGGTTCCCTGAGCCGCAGGGGCGGAAAACAGGACGAGCCGCAGGGGCGGCTACCTAAACCCGCGGGGGCGGCTAAGGCCAAAATGGCTCCAAAGACTAAGGCTCTTACAATGCACACCAAAATCGAAAACAAAAAAACATCTACAAATGTAGTTAATAAACTATCATTCAATGGCAACGAAGAAGAATTTAATAAGCCAAACAAAAAAAGACCTACTCTGAGCAACACAGAAGCATGCACGTGCAAACACAAACAAGCGCAGTACCTGTAGTAGAAACATAACAACCAATAAGAAACAGATAAACATACAATATACATGATAACATGATTTATCGACCTGTTGTATTCATGCATTTAGTTAGATTTCCCCTTTCTGCATTAATGTTTTGGCCTTAGTTTGTGCCATTTATGCTTGTTTAGTTCTACTTTGCAAGAATAGATGTATACACACACTATTTGTGGCTTTGTAGGTGATTTGGCACATTTTGGAGCTACAACGACGTATTTGAGGATCAAGCCTCGAAGTGGACGTATTGGAGCAAGCATACGTGCGCGGGAATGGACCAGGAATCGAGCTAAAGGCGCGAAGAAACGAAGAAGACGGAATCCCGGACCGAGATGGCCTGATCTCGGACCGAGATAGCAAAATCTCGGCCGAGATTCCATGATCTCGGACCGAGATAGGCTGATCTCGGCCGAGATTCCATGATCTCGGCCGAGATCCATGGATCTCGGATCGAGATGGTCCAATCTTGGCCGAGATTCCATGATCTCGGACCAAGATGGTCCAATCTCGGCCGAGATTCCATGATCTCGGACCGAGATGGTCCGATCTCGGCCAAGATCCATGGATCTCGGACCGAGATGGTCCGATCACGGCCGAGATTTATTGATCTCGGCCGAGATTTCCGAAGTCCCGACGCGCTGAACTTTCTGTTGCCAAATCTCGGTCCCGACTAGCCTGATCTCGGCTGAGATTTTTGCCCGAGATTTCCTGTTCGGCGATTTTCGTTAATCTTGGATCAATTTTGGCCCAACCTGTCCTTTTGAAGGTTGTTGGCTATAAAAGGGAAAGTGTAGGTTATTTCTAAGGGTCCGAATTAGTCCGATTTTAGTCTCTTTTTAGGGTTTGTTTACCCTAGAGAGGGGAGCCGTCTCCTCCCTCTCTTCCTTTCCCTTCTTCTTCTCCATTGATTCTTCATAGTTTAGTTCAAGATTTATACTTTTGCATTGAGGTTTGTTTGGAAGACCTTGTTGGATTTAAGATTTGTCAAGATTGAAGGTTTCCATTTATTGAAGTTAAGTTCTTTTTATTCCCGTTTGCTATTTATTTATTTGTCTTTCTTTGATATGATTGTTATTGGTTAGAAGTTTGTGGTTCCAAGGTTGACAAGGATTTGTTTATGTCTTGGATTATGATGGATTAAATTGTGCTTTGTTTTGGATTTGAATTGCTTGAAATCCTAATGGTTGGATTGGACTTGAATCTAGTTAGAATCCTTCTAGCGAGTAACCTAAGTTGGAATTGAGACTTACCCGGTGATATTCCTTCATAGATTCATGCGTGACTTATCATAGGTAATAAAGGTTTATCCTTTATTGGTTGAATGTGATTAGATTCCTTTCTAAGTAGGGTAATACATGAGAGTTACCCGATAAAGGTTTACCTTTCCCTTAGTTTGTAGTCTGGTTTGTTTAGAATTTCCTACCTCTCTACCTTGAGACTTACCCGGTAATAGGTAGTTGGTTTGGAACTAGATATTCTTGAGACATACCCGGTAATAGACTGTCAGCCTAGAAACGTTCATCCCTATGGCTTTCCTACCTTATATCTTTATGAGTCTTCCTGAATCTATATGTATAAACAATGATCTTGAACCCTTGGAATCCATTTTCTTTCCTTTAACTTGATTATCTTTGTTTTCCCTTTTTATTTGTTTCTTTTGACTTTCAATGAATAGTGACAATTGATTGCGAGTCCTTTAAAACCTTTTCAAAACCTTTTTGACTTTTATCCCTTATCTTTTCCAACCTCCTGTCTTTAAATTGAGATCTATTCTATTTATAATCATTATTGCATAATAATCCTCCCAGTCCCTGAGATCGACCCTGGAATACTTACCTTTAATTTGATTGACCCATACACTGTGGCTTCGTTGCTGTTTAGGAAATTATTTTCAGGTTATAAATATAAAACTATCCCTTCCTTGTTTTACTAACTTATAGGTCTTTATCATTATTGATAAAGGTTTATAGGGGTGTAAAATCAGCGAACAAGTTTTTGGCGCCGTTGCCGGGGATTGAGAAAGATTTTTCTACGTTTTTTATTATTTATAGTTTAGATCTTTCTTGTTACTTTTGATCGCGGTTTCCCTTTTGTCTTTGTGTTTCCCAGGTTCAACACAATGGTATCTACAATCTTTGATGCGCTGAAGGAAACCAGAAAACGAATTGATTATCTAGAGCGGAACCTAGAGTATGAGATTTATTCGGTCAACCTACTGGGAGAAAGCGAAGAAAGCTTGGAGCATATCCGTTATCTAAAGGACGAACTGAACTACAAAAGATATATAGAGGAACAACAACAGGGTCTTTGGTGCGCAAGTATGATAGAGTGGCTTGACAAGCTTGAAAGTACCTTGACTCGCAGGGAAGAACCCCGAACGTTGAGCCAATTGTGGAGATCAAGGGAGAAATCTGAAAGCATCTCTACTCCCAGGGAAGAGGTTCGACCAAAGGAAGAGCACATCGAGGATGAAGAACCGACGAAGGAGGAAGACGGATCGGACAACCCTATCCTGATCTCGGCCGAGATCATTCCTATCTCGACCGAGATTCCTGTGCAGAAGGAAAATCTCGGCCTAATTCATACAAATCTCGGCCAAGATTTCCTACATGGCTGCCCGAGATTTGCTGAAAATCGTCCCTGTGGCTTCCATCTTACTCGAGTTGCGCCTAAAAGTTGGAGGGCAGTGCCAAAGGAACCTCCCAAGGTCAGATTGAAGCTTCTTCCTCATCAAGGGAAGTTTTCAAATAAGTATAGGGTAACCCACAAGACTATCCCATACCACCCTCCAATGCTGGGAAGAGTGGAAATCTTCCAACAGGACATGAAGAGAGTTTTCAAAAAGAAAATCTATGGGTCCTGTGAAGAGTGATTGAAAGGACTGGATGAGCAGTCCAAGGTTTATGAGGTGAGCTAACACAACCACAGAATTGGGTCTGGCTAGAGACCTTAAATCAAGCGCTTCTCGGGAGGCAACCCGAGGTTTTTGTCTTTCCCTTTCTTTCTTTTGTTTTTGTTTTTTGCTTTTTGCTTTTGCGTTTCTGCGCTTTTCGTGTCTTGTCTTTTCAGGTTTTTAGGTAATGAAGAATAGTTGCTTGAAGGAGATTGCACAACCGCTTGTTTCCACCACCACTTCCATTTACATGTGCCATATCACTGATTGTTACATTGTGAGTATTCTTTTTCACTTCTATTTATCCTTCACATTGGGGACAATGTGAGTTTGAAGTATGGGGTGGGATACCCGTAGTCTTTTAGCATGTTTCTTTTCTTGTCACACGTTTCCTTTTAGGATGCATAAAAAAAATGTGCTTCTAGGAATGATATGACCCCTATGATGGTATTGTGCTTGTGAATTAGCCTTTGGTTATTACTTTTGAGCTCAATTTGATTTATGGAATATATGGGATTTGAATACTTTGCTTGAATTTTATGAGAATTATGAAAATTACCTTGTCTAGTTGGATTGAGTTTGGATAGTTGAAGCTTCATGATAAGTTCTTATACATTGCATAGGAATGATTTAGGCAATTCGACTTCATTCTTCTTCTATCTTTATCATGTATAGCTCCTCAAACATGAAATCCATTGTCTCCTATCCGGGAATTAAGAATGTTTAGTTTGAAGGTGTGTGCTGAAAATGTTGTGTTGTGAATTGTTTGAAGAAGTGTGAATGATGTGAAATGTGATGTCATGAAGAAAAGAAAAGCTTGTAAGGGATTGTCTATGAAAGATGAGTAACTCGGTACCATTCACATAGCCGGGTGTTTGTGCCTTGCCAAAGTCTGATTAGTTTTAAAAACATTCCCTTAGAGTTGATTTGGTATGTGCATTTTGGTGTGAGGTACGTGAAGGAAACTGAACACCAAGGTTTCGGATACTGTGCACCAATGCCTTTCACTCACGAAAAAGAAAGAAAGAAAGAAAAGAAAAGAAAAAGAAGAAAATCTGCAGATTATGCAAGGGTAGTGAATTTTGAGTTGAAAAGATGAAGTGTGTTGTTTCTTCTTCCCGGATTAGCACCACATGACCTAAATAACATCCTACCCTTATCACGTTTCTTGGCCTTTTGCCAAGTCCTTTTGATCTATGTTCACATATATTTGACTTGGCAGGCTTAAACTTGAATTTCTCATGAATATTAGATATAGTAATTTTGATGATGAATATGAAATTCTTTTAAAGTATGATTATCCTTTTTATGCCTATTTCACTTGATCTTAATTGAAATATATCTTTAGCTTTGAAACTTGCACTATTGAGGGTGATCATAAGTAGAAACACTTCGCGTTTTTGTTTTTCTTTTGCATAGATAATTCATGTTATCTTATCTTAGATTTACTACTTGCTTGAGGACAAGCAAGGATAAGTATGGGGTATTTTGATAACATGATTTATCGACATGTTGCATTCATGCATTTAGTTAGATTTCCCCTTTTCGCATTCATGTTTTGGCCTTAGTTTGTGCCATTTATGCTTGTTTAGTTCTACTTTGCAAGAATAGATGTCTACACACACTATTTGTGGCTTTGTAGGTGATTTGGCACATTTTGGAGCTAAAACGACGTATTTGAGGATCAAGCCTCGAAGTGGACGCATTGGAGCAAGCATACGTGCACATGAATGGACCAGGAATCGAGCTAAAGGCGTGAAGGAACGAAGAAGACGGAATCCTGGACCGAGATAGCCTGTTCTCGGACCGATATAGCCAAATCTCGGTCGAGATTCCATGATCTCGGACCGAGATAGGATTATCTCGGACCGAGATAGGATGATCTCGGCCGAGATCCATGGATCTCGGACCGAGATGGTCCGATCTCGGCCGAGATCCATTGATCTCGGACCGAGTTGGTCCGATCTTATAACGCCCGGAATTTTATTCCGGACTTAGAGCGCTTTGTAGATCTTCCCGTAGGCCCGAGATGCCGAGTGCCTGGTTTTATTCCTAAGAAAATCCCGAGCCGACTCGTCGTTTTTCCCTTTTTTCCGCGTTCCGACCCTTCGTTCCGGGTTAAAGTGACAAGGGGTCATTTCCGACCCCTCGGTCCGTGGTGAGGGACAAGAGGTCAGCTGACCCCTTGATCCCCACACCCCTTTTCAGCCTTGTGTCCCATCTCTCTCTCTCCTCTCCCTTTTTCACGTCATTCACTTTTCCTCACTTCTCTTCTCTTCTCTTCTCTTCTCTTCTTCCATTTTGATTGAAGCTTGGACTGTGGACTATAGTGGAGAGGTTCCAGATTTGGTTTGGTAAGCTCCTTCCTCTCCCTCCCCTCTCTTCTTTAGCTGATCATCCTTTCTTCTTCCCTCCTTCATCCATGGTCATGGATGAAGCTTTGAGAGGTTTTCACTCAAGTCATTTGCATGCTTGTGTTCTTAGCTCGATTAGGTCGAGGAGAGGTGCCTAAGACCAGTGGTGGGTGTTTGGAGAAGATCTAGCAAGAGAAGAAGGACTTTGGAGCCAAGGATCCACGATCGAAGACGAAGAAGACGACGTTTTGCACAGAACCCGCGGTGGCGGCTCAGCACGGCCGCGGGAGCGGCCAGCCGCAGGGCGGCTCAGCACGGCCGCGGGTGCGGCTCAGCACGCCGCGTGTGCACCTAGGCACGGCCGCAGGGGCAGCACCAGACTCACGACTCCAAGGCGGCAGCAAGGCGCAAGGGCGGCTCCTGGTTCCGCGGGGCGGCTTCTGTGTCCCGCAGGGGGCGCCAGCTTGACTCCGCGGCTGCGGTTTTTGCAACAGTAGGCTTCTCCTCTCCTTTCCTCTTCGTTCCTTCCATAGTTTTATAGTTGTATCATGTTACTAGCATGCTTAGGATGGCCTAGAGTAGCTTGAGAATGCCACTTAGTGGTCGTGAACCTAGGAGCCCCTAAGGCTCGATGTAATTGTTGGATATGAGCATGTGAGCATAATGGACCTTGTAGGCTAGCTTGTTCCTCCTTGGTTGAGGATCAAGATCTTTGAGGTTATGAACTGTTGGGTGTTACTTTCATGTGTGGAGAGTGTGATGAGCATGATAGACCTAGTAGGCTTTTACTCGTTCTTGGGTTTTGAGTATGATCATATGAGAGTTAGTAGGTTGTTGAGATATCTCCTCATGCGTTGAGTGAGATGTGAGTATGAGAGATTCTAGGATGTGGTCCTAGAATGAGAGATCTCCTCATGTGTTGAGTGAGATGTGAGTGTGAGAGATTCTAGGATACCGTCCTAGAATAAGAGTCAAATGATCTTACGTAGATCATTTGTGTGGAAGTCCTAGACTTCTTGAGTTGAGCGGGTTTTTATGGTTATCTTGTTGTGAGCAGGTTGTGTGCTTCTTCCCAAGGGAAGCGAGAGCGTTTTGTGATTTAGCATTGGGACGAGGTAAGTCTCCGGACTTACTTAGCTCCTATTTTACGTATTAGCATTGATGTGTATTTGGTGGTGTGTGTTTATGTTCTTGTTATAAACAACTAAACCGGTAAATAGGACCACCGACCTTATATAATCTGGCCCAAGTGTATGATAACGGGCGGTGCCATTCTGCCTAGCTCTGCGTGAAGTTAGAAGGATCTCGGCCACTAGCCCGGCGGGTTCGATGGTCGGATGCATCCGTACCATTCTTGCCGGTAAATGGGGACCGAGGCGAGACCACGGTGGTTCTCGTGTCACAAACCTAAGTTGAATTAGAACGGGATATGACTTAATAATAAAAAGATAATAAACCGGACTTGTGTGCTTTACGTTATGTGATATGTATGTGTTTGTGCCTTCGCCTCTTTTCTAATGCTTCGAATACGAGCTAACAATTTTAAACCGTGGTTGTAGATGCGTTGCAGGTTAGGGACGCCGCCGAGTGAGGTGGAGGAGTGGACAGCCGGGGTCTCCGTACATTATAGGACAGGGACGTTTTTGGGTTGTGTTTCGTTGTGGGTTTATGTTGTACGGTTGTGGTTTCTTCTTGGAGTTATGTTGTTTTGAGGACTCGGCTGAGTTTCCACTTTGTATCATTCTTTTCGGTTCGCATACATTATAAACGGTTTTTAGTTTTGCCTTTATTTTTGCCTTGTTGGAAAGGTCCGGTGAAAATGTTGTCAGGCTAAGGGTCGGGACCCATTGTGAGGTCTCGACCGTAGCACCCCGAGTCCTGCGGATTTGGGGTGTTACAGATCTCGGCCGAGATTTCTGAAGTCCCGACGCGCTAACTTTCTCTTGCCAAATCTCGGTCCCGACTGGCCTGTTCGGCGATTTTCGTTAATCTTTGATCAGTTTTGGCCCAACCCGTCCTTTGGAAGGTTGTTGGCTATAAAAGGGAAGCTCCAGGTTATTTCTAAGGGTCCGAATTAGTCCGATTTTAGTCTCTTTTTAGGGTTTGTTTACCCTAGATGGGGGAGCCGTCTCCTCCCTCTCTTCCTTTCCCTTCTTCTTCTCCATTGATTCTTCATAGTTTAGTTCAAGATTTATACTTTTGCATTGAGGATTGTTTGGAAGACCTTGTTGGATTTAAGATTTGTCAAGATTGAAGGTTTCCATTTATTGAAGTTAAGTTCTTTTTATCCCCCTTTGTTATTTATTTATTTATCTTTCTTTGATATAATTGTTATTGGCTAGAACCTTGTGGTTCCAAGGTTGACAGAGATTTGTTTATGTCTTGGATTGGACTTGAATCTAATTAGAATCCTTTTAGCAAGTAACGTAAGTTGGAATTGAGACTTACCCGGTGATATTCCTTCATAGATACATGCGTGACTGATCATAGGTAATAAGGTTTAGCCTTTATTGGTTGAATGTGCTTAGATTCCTTTCTAAGTAGGGTAATACCTGAGACTTACCCGGTAATGGTTTACCTTTCCCTTAGTTTGTAGTCTGGTTTGTTTAGAATTTCCTACCTCTCTACCTTGAGACTTACCCGGTAATAGGTAGTTGGTTTGGAACTAGATAGTCTTGAGACTTACCCGGTAATAGACTGTCAGCCTAGAAACGTTCATCCATGTGGCTTTCCTACCTTATATCTTTATGAGTCTTCCTGAATCTATATGTATAAACAGTGATCTTGAACTTTCGGAATCCATTTTCTTTCCTTTAACTTGATTATCTTTGTTTTCCCTTTTTATTTGTTTCTTTTGACTTTTAATGAATAGTGACAATTGATTGCGAGTCCTTTAAAACCTTTTCAAAACCTTTTTGACTTCTATCCCTTATCTTTTACAACCTCCTGTCTTTAAATTGAGATCTATTCTATTTATAATCATTATTGCATATTAATCATCTCAATCCTTGATATCGACTCTGGAATACTTACCTTTATTGTGATTGATCCATACATTGTGGGTTCGTTGCTGTTTAGGAAATTATTTTCAGGTTATAAATATAAAACTATATCTTCCTTGTTTTACTAACTTACTAGTTTATTACCCCGTGCGGGGTGTGATTTAATATTTCTACTAAATATTTGAATAAAAATGATTTTTTTAGAGCATAATATTACTTAATCACTATAAATTTAATTATCTTTTATTATACATATAATACAGTAACAAATTCAAGTTATATTTATATAATATAAAATAAATCTTGCCAAAAATTATAATTATAATATAAATAGTGACGGAAAAATTGTCAGATATTATTTACGGATTAACAAACTATTAAAATTTGAATATCAAAATTATTGATCTTTGAAATATCAAATTTTATTTACTGATTAACAAATTATTAAGATTTGAATTTGTAAATATCAAAATTATTATTTTTTAAAAATAACTTTTTAAAATATTTTTAGAAGCTGCGTGAATTGTGGCATTGATACGTGGCAAAGAAGGTCTCTCCACAAACTTTACAAAACATAATCTTCATAAAATACACATATATGTATATATATAATATATGTCTCTATTATGAAAAAGTATATATATGTATCCATTCGAAAAAAGCAGGCCAACTATAACCCTAAAAACGAAAAAGCAAAGTAAACAAAAGAAGAAAAAAGGTCATCTCGCGCCCACATAACTGAGGGAAAACGAATACGAAGATAAAAAACGTATGCTGGCAGGCGGAAGTACCATAAATGCAAGATCAGAAAAGCCTCTCACGCGTAGATCACAGAGACAAAACGAAAGGGTAAAAAATTATAAAAACTTTTTAACAACAACTCGTCTTAGAATAATTTCACCGACGAAACACCAGGCTTGAAACCAAACAACATATTTCACACTTTTTACAAAAAAAAAAAAAAAAAAGTTAGACAAAAAACCCACAAATAAACACAGAACCACGAAGCACAAAAAAGATACACGAAATCGTGAAATCAACAGCCAAACCTCCGGGCTCAAAACGGAAGACGAACTTTTGCACTCCAAAACACAAATAAAGAAATCCACCAATAAAGACAGAGAAAGAAAACAACCTGACGAGTAAAGCTACAAAATGAAATGAAGTGAAAGAGAAAAGAAGCAGAAACAGACCGATGAAGAACTCAGATCGTCGCTATTTAAAGGCATTGGAGAAACGCACATACACATGCAAATTATAAACCGAAAGAGACGCTAGCACTACCTTGAAGCGACAGCACAACGTACATGTGTAGACCCGACGCTAACCCAATCCACCATGAACTTGGAAGACGAACGAAAGGAGTAAATGGAAAGTCATCATTCCATCACAGAAAGGAAAATATCCATTAGAGAAAAGAGAACACGAACGAAAGGAGTAATTGGAAAGTTAGACTCCCATTAGAGAGAGGAGAAGAATAAGAGTGAGGTCCCAAAAAGATGACAAATAAAACCCTAAAATGAGGTAGCCGGTAACACCGACCAAAATAAAAGACATAGAGAAAGAGCCCAAAACCAGGCCAAGTCCGTTCACAAGCCCAATCAGATCTAAACGCAGGGGCAAGCCCAATCACATGTAAACGCAAGGGCAATTATGGAAATTAACTATTATAAGGGGGAACTCCTCCTTTTATAGAATTATAAGAATTTGGAAAATTGTTAATTTCATAAGAACAAAATTACACAATGATCACTACTCCTTAGGTTTATATATATTTAATTATTTAATTTATATTTAAATTTTAATATATGCGGGACGGGACGAGCCTTGCGGGACAAGGGATGGGCCCTCGCCTGAGACCGGCGGCGGCCGGTCTCAGGCGAGGGCAAGCGAACTAGCAAGTGTTTGTTACGTAGGTTTTGGATTTTTTTTTCTAAGAGCCTTAGTCTTTAGAGCTTGTTTTGGTCTTAGCCGCCCCCGCGGGCTTAGGGAGCCGCCCCTGCGGCTCGTTCAGTTATCCGCCCCTGCGGTTTCCTGCGGCTGCAGCCGGCTTTGTTGACCCTTTGACCCGTGCTTAACCCTTTCTTTCTTTTTAACCTTTCCTTTGCTTCCTGAGCAAGAGTTCTTCATCTTCTCCAGCTAAACTTACGTGCTTCTTCTTTCTCCTTTCCTCTCCTTGATCTTCTTCTTGATTCTCCTTGAGTTGTGGCAAGAAAGTTTGTGATTGATGATGATGATGATGTTGTGCATTGTTGTTGAGCATGGGAGCCAGCTGAGAGGGTGTTTGTGATCATTTCCTTGCTTAGGTCACAACAGTAGGTAAGCTCCTTGCTTCTTCTTCATTCCTTCTTTCTTGTTTCTTCTTCCCTAGCTTAAGAGTAGATGTGTTTGGATGTATATTGATGTTAGAATGTGTATGTATATGTATGTGTTTGGATATGGAATGGAGAAGACGTGATTTGATCACGTGTAGAGTAGAAGAGAAGTCGGGGAAGCCCGTTCTGCACTGTCGCCGCCCCCGCGGCCACGGTCACAGCGCCTGCGCCAGCGTGCCTTTGCGCCTGCTGCCTTTCCGCCCCTGCGTCTTTCCGTTCCGCAGGTGCGTCTTGTACAGGATCTACTTAGAGTAGTAGTGATCCTTTTCTTTCCTAGTATGAGCGGGTTAGTAGCATGCTAGGTATGTGTATGAGGATAGAACGATGATGAGTATGATATCTATAGGTGCCGGTTATGGCCTTGAGGTTTATAAGTTAGATATGATTCTTATGGATCCCTTGGGTATAGGTGTGACCCCTTTGATTGATAGGAGATGTGATATCTCGTTATGCCTTGTTTTTAGGCAATGTTGTCCTCCAGTTTGGAGTTGGTCGTGTTTGAGACTACTTCAAGGTTGAGGTAAGTCCATAGGACTTACTTAGCTACAATCCTTATATTGGATGTATGCATGAGTGGTGTGTGATATATGCTTCATAGCATGCGTTATAATGATTACCGACCTATGGTATAGTGATTGCCCATTGTAGGGCCGTGATAACTTGCCCTTTCATCCCGCTGGGAGTTTGGAAGGTTCTTTGTAGGCAGGCCAGACTTGGTAAACGGTTCGGGCACTCTCCATTCCCATAGGGTACACGGGGAGGTGTTTGTAACATCCGGAATTTTTATTCCGGACTTAGAGCGTTTTGTAGATCTTCCTGCAGGCACAAGTTGCCGAGTGCCGAGATTTATTCCTAAAATCCCGAGCCGACTCGTCGTTTTTCCCTTTTCCGATTTCCGACCCTTCCTTCCGAGATGAGATGACAAGAGGTCATTTCCGACCCCTCGTTCCGAGCAAAGAGGACAAGATGTCAGTTGTCCCCTCTCCCTTTTGGCAGCCCCTTATCCCTCCCTCTCTCTCCTCTCTTTTCTCTTTCACGTTACACATCTTCCTCTCTTCTCTCTCTTTGCTTCTTCCATCTTTGAAGCTCTTGCACGGGTGGACTGTAGTGGAGGAGGATCAGATCCGGTTTGGTAAGTTCATTCTTCTCCCTCCCTTCTCTTCTTGGTTGCTTACTCTTTCTTTCCCACTCATTCATCCATTGCCATGGATGAAGCTCTTGAGGAAGCTTTTCCCTTAAATCCTTGCATATGCTTGTTCTTAGCTCGTTTAGGTCGTGGAGAGGAGTCTAAGATCAGTGGTTGGTGTTGAGAGAAGACCCAGCAAGGAGAGGAGGACATTGGAGCCAAGGATCCACGATCGAAGACGAGCTTCTGCAGCGAAACCGCGGGGGCGGCTCAGCACAGCCGCAGGGGCGGTCCAGAAAATTGCAAGGGCGGCTCCAGGACGCCAGACCGCCGCAGGGGCGTCTTCTGCCACCGCAGGGGAGGTTCCTGCTACGCCAGAGGGCCGCAGGGGCGGCGCCAGCGAACCGCAGAGGCGGATTCTGCTCCGCCGGGGCGCCAGCTTGACTCTGCGGCTGCGTTGTCTTCAACAATAGGCTTCTCCTCTCCTTTCCTCTTCGTTCCCTCCTTAGTTTTCTAGTTGTATCATGTTAGTAGCATGCCTAGGATGGATCTAGAGTAGCTTGAGATGCCACTTAGTGGCTGTGAACCTAAGATCCCTTAAGGCTCAATGTAGTGATGGTTATGAGTATGATGAGCATGGTGGACCTTCTAGGCTATCTTGTTCCTTCTTGGCTGAGGTTTAAGATCATGTGAGGTTATAAGCTATTGTGAATTTCTTTCATGTGCTGAGAGTGTGGTGAGTACCTTGGACCCTAGGAAGCATTCCTAGCTTGAGGGTTAAGTGATCTTGCTTAGATCACTAGAATGAAGTCTAAGACTTCTTAAGCGTGAGCATGTGTTGATATGTATATCTTCTTGTGAGCAGGTTGTGGGCTTCCTCTAAAAGGAATCGAGAGTGTTGTGAGTTGAGTGTGGTGACGAAGTAAGTCTTCGGACTTACTTAGCTCATATTTTACGTATTAGCATCGATGTGTGTTGGTGGTGTGTGTTTGTGTTATTGTTTATGTTATAAACAACTAAACCGGTAAATAGGACCACCGACTTTATATTGTTTGGCCCAAGTGTATGATAACGGGCGGTGACATCATCTGCATAGCTCTCGGAAGAGTCTAGGAGGTTCTCGGTGACTAGCCCGGGCGGCTAGACGGTCGGATGCATCAGTACCATTCCTTGCCGGTAAGTAGGGACCGAGGCGAGACCACGGTGGTTCTCGTGTCACAAACCTAAGTTGAATTAGAACGGGATACGACTTAATAATAAAAAGATAATAAACCGGACTTGTGTGTTTTGGAGTATGTATGTGTTATGTGATGTATATGTGTATGTTCCTTCACCTCTTTTCTAATGCTTCGAATATGAGCTAACGGTTTTAAACCGTTCATGTAGATGCCTTGCAGGTTAGGGACGCCGCCGAGTGAGGTGGAGGAGTGGACAGCCGGGGTCTCTGTACATTATAGGACGGGGACGTTTTTGGGGTTATGTCTTTGTATTGTGGATTGTTGGATTATGTTGTACGGTTTTGGTTTTCTTATCGGAGTTATGTCGTTTTGAGGACTCGGCTGAGTTTCCACCTTGTATCTTTACATTTCAGTTTCTCGCATACATTATAAACGATTTTTAGAGATCCCATGGAGTTACTCAGGTGCCAGCTGTACAGGCACATGCTCCTGAGACTGCTCGGGTTCAGGAGGAGTATCGAGGGCCTCGACCAGACACTTGGTTGAAGGCATTTCACCAGATGGGTGTGCCCCCTTTCTCTGGGAAGGTGGGTTAGAGGTGGAGATATGGGTAGGACATGTAGACTCAGCTCTGGAGTCTATTAGATGTCCAGCAGATAGGCAGATAGAGTTGGTACAGACTCTGTTCTGAGACTTGGCACAACACTTGTGGAGATCTATACGGGGTCAGGTTATCAGTTATGATCAGATGAGGACCATTATTAGAGAGCATTTCTGCCCTGCCTCATTGAGGAGGGAGAAACAGCGGGATTTTGTAGAGGCTGGATTCGAGGATGTACCAGTCTCAGAGGCTAATAGGAGGTTCCAGGAGGAGCTGGCTTTGCTGGGTCCAGTTGCTCCTCCTGCAGATCAGCATGGACATATGAGATCAGAGTGTACGAGGCCGCAGATGACTTGCTTCACTTGTGGAAGACCCGGTCACAGAGCTACCTTCTGTAGACGGGGTAGAGCTTCATCCCAGCAGGGTTCTTCTCCTTCTAGTGTAGCGGAAGGTGGACAGAGACCACCTCAGCAACAGCAGACTCAGGGACAACAGAGAGTCTCAGACCATCCTACGACTCAGGGATCTGCTCCTGGGCCGAGTAGAGCCAGAGGTCGTGGTGGGAGTACCACGGACACCTGAGGAGCTCAAGGTAGAGTTTTTGAGCTGAGGAGTGCAGAGGAGCCAGCTGCACCGACTGCTATAGGTACCATTCTGATTCATGGTTTACCTGTTAGAGTCTTATTTGATACTGGAGCTACGCATTCTTTTATATCTAATGCATGTGTTGAGCGTTTGAGTCTAGATACGACTGAGGGGATACCCTTTAGTATATGGTTACCCGATGGTAGTAGGGTCAGAGGTACCCGTGAGATTCGCGACTATCCCATTTCTGTAGGGACTCGTGTATTTCTTGTTGACTTCTTTGTCATGCCATTAGTGCATGAAGAAGTCATTTTAGGTATGGATTGGATGGATAGACATTAGGCGGTATTAGATGTAGGTAGGAGGATTGTTACCCTCTCTACCGAGTTAGATCAGATAGAGGTTTTCCGAGGTTGGGACCTTGGAAAATAAGGCATGGTTATCAGTGCAATATGGGCAGCGAGATTGATTGCACAGGGTTGTGAGGTCTTCTGGTGTTATGCCATGAAGGAGGGGGAGAGTCCAGCTTTAGAGGATTTCCCAGTGGTTTGTGAGTTTGCAGATGTATTCGCTGAGCCGTCCAGTTTTCCGCCTTAAAGGAGTGTGGACTTTGGTATAGAGTTGGAGCCCGGTACGAGACCGACCTCGAAGGCCAAATACCGGATGACGCCTGTCGAGATGCTGGAGCTGAAGAAGCAACTCGAGGAGTTGGCTGAGAAGGGTTTTATCCGCCCTAGCGTATCCCCATATGGAGCACCATGTCCTCTTTGTACGGAAGAAGGACGTATCGCTGAGATTGTGTATTGATTAAATAAGAACTGAACAAGGTGACCATCAAGAACAAGTATCCATTGCCTCGTATTGATGACTTGTTAGATCAACTTCAGGGAGCAACAGTATTCTCCAGGATTGACCTACGTTCAGGATATCACCAGTTGAGGGTGAGAGAGCATGATGTGCACAGAACAACCTTCCAGACCAGATATGGACACTACGAGTTTGTAGTGATGCCATTTGGGCTTACGAATGCCCCAACAGTTTTCATGGAGTTGATGAACAACATATTCATCGACTTTCTGGATCAGTTTGTGGTAGTCTTCATAGATGATATTCTGGTGTACTCTCGCAGCAGAGAGGAGCATGCAGGACAGCTGAGGACTGTGTTACAGGTTTTACGGGATAGAGAACTTTATGCTAAGTTCTCTAAGTGCGAGTTTTGGATGCTAGAGGTAGCATTCCTGGGTCATGTTGTTTCAGCCGAGGGGATCAAGGTGGATCCGGCGAAGATAGAGTCAGTAGTAGCCTGGATGACACCGACGAACGTCAAGGAAGTACGTAGCTTTCTTGGCCTAGCCGGGTATTACCGACGCTTTTGTGGAGGGATTTTTTGTGATTGTCCGTCCACTGACGAGTCTGCTGAGGAAGACTACCAGATTTGTATGGTCTGATCAGTGTATGTAGAGTTTTGAGGAGTTGAAGAGACGTCTGACTTCTGCTCCTATTTTGGCACAGCCAGAGGGTACAAAGGATTTTGTGGTTTATAGTGATGCATCCAACCTGGGCTTGGGATGTGTATTGATGCAGCGAGGCCGAGTGATTGCATATGCGTCTAGACAGCTGAGGACGTATGAGGAGAACTACCCAACTCATGATCTGGATTTGGCATCGGTAGTTCATGCACTGAAGATATGGAGACATTACCTGTATGGTGCTACATGTCAGATCTTCACAGACCATAAGAGTCTGAAGTACATTTTCACGCAGCGGGAATTGAATAACCGCCAGCGTAGGTGGCTTGAGCTGATCAAGGACTTTGATTTGGAGATTCTGTACCATCCGGGGAAGGCGAATGTTGTCGCTGACGACTTGAGCAGGAAGACGCCGCGAGAGCAGACTATTGTGAGGCTGACAGTCCAGCATCAGTTACAGAGAGACCTGGTCTGGTTAGAGTTGGACATCCAGTTTCCTGATGAGGATGTCCAGCTGAGTACTCTAGAGGTTTTCCCTGATCTGTTGGGTGAGATTCAATAGAAGCAGGGGACCTGCCCGACACTAATGAGGATCCGAGAGAGGATGTCTCGGGATGAGACACCACATTTCCTTCTAGGAGCAGATGGAGTGTTGAGACGCCGCGGTCGCGTCTGTGTATCCGCTGATGCGGATCTACACCAGAGGATATTATAGGAGGCTCATTGTACGCCATATTCAGTGCACCCAGGTACGAGTAAGATGTACCAGGACTTGAGACGTTCATATTGGTGGGGAGGGCTGAAGCCCGATGTTGCCAGATTTGTGGCCCAGTGTGCATCTGTCAGCGGGTCAAGATTGAGACTAGCTGACCTGGAGGTAAACTCCATCCACTTCCTGTACCACAGAGGAAGTGGGAGGATGTCACCATGGACTTTGTTACTGGCCTGAGACCGAGCATGAGTTTTGATGCCATCTGGGTTATAGTGGACAGACTGACGAAGACGGCACGTTTTATCCCTATCCGGGAAACGTGGCCAATAAGCAGATTAGCAGAGGAGTACACTAGGCAGATAGTGAGAATCCATGGTGTACCGAGGACGATCGTCTCAGACAGAGATGGACGATTTACCTCGAGGTTCTGGCAGCAAATTCAGACTACCCTAGGGACGAGTTTGCACTTCACTACTGCGTTCCATCCTCAGACAGATGGTCAGTCAGAGAGGACCATTCAGACACTAGAGGATATGTTGCGAGCTTGTGTGTTGGATTGGGGACAAGTGTGGACGGATCATCTCCCACTAGTTGAGTTCTCATACAACAACAGCTGGCATGCATCTATTGGGATGACCCCATATGAGGCATTGTATGGACAGAGATGTCGCACTCCATTATGCTGGGATGAGCAGAGCAGTGTTAGTGGTTTGACACCTGATTAGATTAAGGATGATGTGGCTCTTGTAGCACTGATTAGAGAGCGGATGTTGACTGCACAGAGCCGTCAGAAGTCTTATGCAGATAGGAGACGCAGCATACAGATTAGCTTTGCCTATGAGATTAGAGGGTATTCACCCTGTGTTTCACTTGTCTCAGCTGAGAGAGTATATACCAGATCCGAGACACATTGTGAGTTATGATGATTTGGTGGTGGAGCCGGACCACACTTTTGTTGAGCACCCGATTGTAGTCCTAGAACGAGTTATGAGACGCCTGCATTCGAAGGACATTCCTATGCTAAGGATACAGTGGTCGAGACGAGGACCTAATGAGGCTACATGGGAGACTGAGGATAGTATTCAGAGGAACGATCCAGAGTTCTATGCCGAGATAGATGTACCAGTAGGATCGACGAGTAGATCTTAGTACTATCTTGGTGAGTGTTATGCTTATGTGCTTATATGCTATGATGTGTTTATTTTCGTACTAGCTATGATGTGATTTGTGATCTTATTAGATCTTGCTATGCTAGTACGACTGATGTTTATAGCTTGAGATGGCTCTTTCCTCCATGCTATTGTGATACGATTAGGATTTAGCTGGAGATGGTTATTCGTCCATGCTATTTTGATGGACATGGTATTTCTCGAGATGTTTTTCCTCCATGCTCGTGTTTGAGGATATAGAGTGATATAGGTTGATACCTTATGTGCGGAGATGTGATGCCTCCGATAGAGAGAGTTATACCTCGGCATATGGGTCCGAGAGGTATTGGGATTGTACAAGTTTCGGGACGAAACTTGTTTTTAGGGGGGTGAGGTGTAAGAGTCTTAGTCTTTGGAGCTTGTTTTGGTCTTAGCCTCCCCCGCGGGCTTAGGAAGCCGCCCCTGCGGCTCGTTCAGTTATCCGCCCTTGCGGCTCATGGAACCGCCCCTGCGGTTTCCTGCGGCTGCAGCCGACTTTGTTGACCCTTTGACCCGTGCTTTACCGTTTCTTTCTTTTTAACCTTTCCTTTGCTTCCTGAGCAAGAGTTCTTCATCTTCTCCAGCTAAACTTACGTGCTTCTTCTTTCTCCTTTCCTCTCCTTGATCTTCTTCTTGATTCTCCTTGAGTTGTGGCAAGAAAGTGTGTGATTGATGATGATGATGATGTTGTGCATTGTTGCTGAGCTTGGGAGCCAGCTGAGAGGGTGTTTGTGGTCATTTCCTTGCTTAGGTCACAGCAGTATGTAAGCTACTTGCTTCTTCTTCATTCCTTCTTTCTTGTTTCCTCTTCCCTAGGTTAGGAGTAGATGTGTTTGGATGTATATTGATGTTAAAATGTGTATGTATATGTATGTGTTTGGATATGGAATGGAGAAGACGTGATTTGATCACGTGAAGAGTGGAAGAGAAGTCGGGGAAGCCCGTTTAGCACTGTCGCCGCCCTGCGCCTGGGAGCTGCCGCCCTCGCGGGACCCTTGTCACCGCGCCCTCGCCTTAGTGCCGCCGCCCCCGCGGCCACGGTCACAGCGCCTGCGCCAGTGTGCCTTCGCGCCTGTGCCTGCTGCCTTTCCGCCCCTGCGTCTTTCCGTTCCGCAAGTGCGTCTTGTACAGGATCTACTTAGAGTAGTAGTGACCCTTGTCACCGCACCCACGTCTTTCCGTTCCGCAGGTGCGTCTTTTCGTTCCGCAGGTGCCGGTTATGGCCTTGAGGTTTATAAGTTGGATATGATCCTTATGGATCCCTTGGGTCTAGGTGTGACCCCTTTGATTGATAGGAGATGTGATATCTCGTTATGCCTTGTTTTTAGGCAGTGTTGTCCTCCAGTTTGGAGTTGGTCGTGTTTGAGACTAGTTCGAGGTTGAGGTAAGTCCATAGGACTTACTTAGCTACCATTCTTATATTGGATTTATGCATGAGTGGTGTGTGATATATGCTTGATAGCATGCGTTATGATGATTACCGACCTATGGTATAGTGATTGCCCATTGTAGGGCCGTGATAACTTGCCCTTTCATCCCGCTGGGAGTCTAGGAGGTTCTCTGTAGGCAGGCCAAACCTGGTAACGGTTCGGGCACTCTCCATTCTCATAGGGTACACGGGGAGGTGTTCCGGGCACCACTCCAGCTGGCTATTGGACCTAGAGGCGAGGATTATATATTCCTCGTGTCACCTATGTTCATATTCATATATATACGATTTGAGTGTTGGACATTATAAAGATAATTAACCAGGTAAATGTGTGATAGCATGATGATGTGTTCATTACTCCCTGATGTGTGTTTGTGCTTGTGCATCTTCTATATATATGTGTATGGTTAGCTAACGGTTTTATACCGTGTTGTACATCATTTGCAGGTTAGGAGAGCTGCAGAGTGATCCAGAGTGGGTGATCCGCTGAGGGTTCCGTACACTGGGTTTATACGTGGGATATGGGATATTTATGATGTACGGATATATGTTTTGGTTTGTACTCAGCGGTTCTTCTATATTCCCTTTTGATATGTATATATACAGTTTGATGTTTTGTTTTAATCTATCTGTGCCTTGTTGTAAGATCCAGTGAACTTGTTGTCAGGCTAGGGTCAAGATCCATTGTGAGATCCTAGCCCAGTAGCGCCTCGAGTCCTACGGATTCGGGGTGTTACATTTTCACTACTAGTTGAAAATAAACAGTGCATACTTCGTTACCAATATTAAAAAAGTGCATACTTAATATCTCAATAATAAAAAAAGTGCACTATTACATCATTTTTTTATTGTTGTAGCCTTCGTTCAAATTATTTGTTTTGATAGTTCATATTATATTGTGTATTATTAGTTCAGACATTGTGTTTTATTAGTTCAAACATGTACAAGCAACAAAGTGCATAAAAAACATAACTATCAAATTAACAAAATAATGAACAACCTAACTACAAAAAATATTAGAACTGATTGTGTATACTTTTGAACGAATTAAACTAAAATTATGAATTGAGATAGTAAAGGTTACATTTTTCTCATAAAAATTAGAAAAACGTCACCGCGTCTCGTTTTTAAAAAATGTATTTTCAAAAGAACAAATTTATTCTCGTACCTACTAAAAATTGTGAAATTGTCATTGCACGTTTCTTAAATCATTAAATGGCGTGGATGAATATAACACAATGGATCAAGTGAATCAACGGCCCAGATTATTGTAATGCCGCACCACAACTTCTCAACACACCATAACGATTCTTTTTATAAATAAACAAGAATAAATAATATCCTTATAGCGAAGTTATAAAAAAATTTGCACAACAAGAGTAACCACGCACTCAAGAGTACATGTATATATACATTCATAATGCACTTTCAATACAAACACGAATTGAATGTAATATGCAAGAGAGGAAAAATATATATATGAAAATAGAAACATGCACGACCATTGATATGTTGTTGTAGACATGCACGTTTATTTACAAACACAATATATTTGTATTGCCTTATTTGAAATATCATACACGATTAAATTAAATAGTGTATTAAACTTAATGCCTACTTACCAACGAAACACATAAAATAGTGAACTTTGATTGTTTTTAATCCGACGCTTTAAATATGTTATTATTTCTGGTCGTAACACTTATTCTTACTGGAATATAACTCTATATATAGAGATAGGATCATGTAGGGAGTTCTCTTATAGTATGGACTCTTAATAGCCGTCAGATTGATTTATATGGACGTTTGAGATTAACCAAGGTATATAGTAATTTTGAGCTAGTAAATAATTAAGATATTTGATTTTCTATAATAGATTTTAAATTTTGAAAAATTATGTTAGCAAATTATATTACAATCAATTATAACAACTGTTTCATATATTTAGCTGTAAAAATTTAACATACTAAATTAACGACCGTAATTGGACAATAACAACCGATATTTATAATGTAGTTCTAATATAACGAGTGTACCAATTTAACGAACATTATTTTAACTAACGACCATTATTTTTGTTTTACAAACACGTTCATTACTTGTGTTTGTTTTATTGAACAAGCATTTATAAAACACCGCTTTAGAATTTCAAACTCTAGTTCATATGCCCTCCTCCCACCCAATTACCATCCACACATGTTAATTCTATTTAGTTTTTACATAGGAACGTTAGCATATATACATAGGGTTGGGCACAAATCTCACAAATCCCGGGCCCGTCCCGGTCCCGTCCCGGTCCCGTCCCGATCCCAGTGGTTTTTCATCAAAAATTTTTAAATCCTTTCCCGTCCCGTCCTACCAAAAATATTGCGGGACGGGATATGGACCCCTAATCGACATCATCATGTAACCCTAGATCGATTGGCAAGAAGAATAATTGGTAAAATTACAAAAAAGGCTCCTATATTTTGTAATTGCATTAATGGAAACTTTCCGAATTTGCATATTTTACCCAAAATTTTCTGAAATTCCATAATTCGCCCAAAATGATAATTCGGGTATGTAAAGTCGGGTAACTAACATTGGGTAATGGGTGAAGTTGAGTACGTGAATGTTGGGTATGTGAAAGTTGGGTATTTTAAGATTGAGCAGGCGAAGGTTGGGTGTTAACATATTAGTATTACGGTATTACGTTGGGTATTAGCATATTGAGTATGAGACTTGAGTATTAACATATCGAGCGCCAAACTTGGGTATTAACATATTGGATATTACGGTTGGGTATTATGGTTGAGTATGAAACTTGGGTATTAAGATACGTTGAGTGTTGACATATTGAATATTACGTTGAGTATTAACATATAACGCTGGTTATTAATATATTGGGTATTACATTGAGTATTAAAATATTGTGTATTACGGTTGGGTATTAACATATTGGATATCATACTTGAATATTAAGATATTGGGTGATAAAATAAAAATTATTTTCTCTTCCTAGGATTATTAAAAAATATCATTTAACTATACTAATTATTTTCTCATTTCTTTTTCCTTTTACCTATGATTATTTACAAAGAGCACTCATCTACAAAAGAGAGTGCATATTTTGTACAATTACTAAAAAGTGCATACTAACCAAATTCCTCTACAAAATTTTTGAACGAAAAAGGTGTCCGTTAGAAAAAAGAAAAAGAAAGGAAAGGAAAAAAACCACCGGAAAAAGGAGTTTAAAATTTTATACTATTAATTAAAAAATGTTTGAATGAAAATGTATAACAACTTTGAATGAAAAAGGGTTAAAAAATAAGAACAATTTGAACTAATTAAACAAAAATATGAATCATTAGAAAAAACAATTTGAACTAACAAAACAAAACGGATTCTCACTACACCTTTTAAAAATTACAACATTTGTCACCGCGTCATCACAAAAGTTCATATGGACAAAATTGTCGCCTCAACTTCATATAGTTACAAAAATGTCATCGCGTTAGGCATAAATCATTAAATAATGTGGAATAATATGGACCATTGGATCAAGTGCATCAACGGTGGAAAATGTTCCATAACTATATACCGGTAAATTTACGCCGTACACGAACCAAATCGTATTTATAATCACAAGGTGCAAGTCATCCATGTAAAACTTTGACATGCAACTCGTGCTTTATTGATTATTAATAGACCATGTTTTAGTTTTGGTAGTTATATATTTCAAATCACATATGGAAACAACCATGATTAATGCATATGTAATAAACATAAATGGAAACAATCATGATTACTGCCTATTTAATAAACACATCATGCCGCTATCTATGCAAGGAGTGGCCTCACGCTTACTCGCTTAGCGAGAATAAATGGATCTAGGGATTAAACACAATTCCGAAAGTCAAAAACTTCCTTTGAAAACTATCCATTAATGGATTACCAACGAAAGAACACATAGAAAAGCAAAGGATTGTGGTTCCTATGGCGTGTTGCCTCTGTAATCATCAGTATGAGTCGGTTGACCATCTTTTTTTCAAGTGCGACTTTCTAAAAAACTGATTAACTAATAATAAAATCAAGTACGCAATTAGTAGATGTAATGAAACAAGGGATAAAATCTGAGATAAGTTGGTTTGGTTGAGGTCAAATCTTTCTGAGTTTGATCTCAAATTCCTAGTCCTGGTTTGGTGGAACATTTGGACCTCTATAAACCAAAATATTTTTAATAAAAAAGAACTCAGGATATTGATCAAATAGTAGAAAATCAAATTAGTAGATGGAATTCAACACGTAGAAGAACTACTAATAATAATGAGAAGAAAAAGAATAAGAATAGGAAAACTAAAAAAATTAAGTGGGAAAAACCAGAAAGAGAATTTGTGAAAATAAATTTTGACGGAGCTAAAAAAGTTAATGGAGAAGCGGCATATGAATTTATCATTCGGGATCATAATGCTACAAAGCTATCTCTTGGTCTAGGGCGATGTGGTAACATATCGGCCCTACACGCCGAAGCGTGTGCGCTAAGAGAAGGTCTTGTAGCAGCTTATGACCTTGGTTTTAAGAACATTGAGGTTGAAGGTGACTGTCTTACTTTAATTAATTCTGTCAAACAGATTTGGAAACCTCCGTGGGAGTTGGACCTTACTCTATCAAATATTTCATCTATTTTGGCGGGTTTCTATCAGGTTCGAGTGAGGCATGTGTTCAGAGAGGTCAACGGAGTGGCGGATCTGCTGGCAGAGTTAGGTTATGATGGTCAGACGGTGTCTAGTTCGTCAATGGTCCTAGTTGATGAGCTCATCCGGAAGGATGCCGTAGGGTGGAGAGTCTCGAGAAGATGATCTGCTCTAGCTGCTTACCTTATAGTGTCAAAAAAAAAATACATCATGCCCGTTTTTTTGATTTAATGGTGCGGATAATATCCGTTCTCATTTATTACCATAAAAACATGTTTTTACTAACCTATATATATATATATATATATATATATATATATATATATATATATATATATATATATATATATATATATATATATATATATATATATATATATATATATAAGTAATTTGTAACACCCCAAATCCGTAGGACTCGGAGTGCTACTGGACTCGGAGTGCCCGCGGGTGCGGCTAGGCCAATCTTGGTCAAAGCTAAACTCGGCAAAAGTCCAATCTCGGTCCGAAAGGATAGGGCTCTTACATAATTAATTTCAAATATCCTTGTATTTGAAAATTAATTAGATAATCCAAAAGAAATATAGACAAATTAATTTAAAATTTGATTACAGGTAAGGAGGGGCTTAAGGAAAAAATGGAGAAGGAAAGATCTTTGGAATTTTATCAACTCAGTTTCTGCTCAGATTAGTGGCCCTCCTCTGTTGGGAGGTAACTTTAATTCTATAATTGATCTTGATGAAAGAATTAATGGAAATGTTGTTACAAAGGTTGAGGTGAAGGATATAAGGGATTGTATGTTGCTGAATTAATTGACAATAGTTAAGTCTGTTGGTAATGTTTTTACTTGGTGCAACAGGGGAAAATAGAGTTCTTTCAAGAATTGACAGATTTATGACTAATGTGGATTGGCTTTCTCAATACAGTAATGTTGTTGTGGAGGTTCTTGACAGAGCTTTTTCTGATCACAGTCCTCTTCTCATGGATTTGTCTCAAATGGAGGTACATGTTACCACCCCCTTTAGATTTTAAAATGTTTTATGAGATCATGTTGATTTAAGTATTATTTTGAATTCATGGTCTCAAGATAGACATAAAAATCCTTTGTTTGGTATATGTTGAAGGCTGATTAGGGTTGGCAGCTAAATTCAGTTTACATCGAATTAGAAGTTAGGCGGGCAACAAGTTGTGCCGTCAACCCTTTCTGAATAGAAAATCCGATCCTCCTAAATACTACATCTGAAGACCTCAGTGACACAATATTCAAGCTTCTATTCCTAGTTTTGATCTTTCAAGTTTTACTGTCAAGAGCACCGTCCCCCCTAAAGCTCAACATGCTTTGGCGAGTGCTCTTTTTGGTAAGACAGTACATGCAATGGAATCATCTTTTGATTTGACCCCTAGACAAAAAACGGTTTTTTAGTGTATACAGGCACCGCATAGCCAAGATTTCCTTTTTTCCATGCTTATTGATGGACTTGGACAATTTATGTCTCCCGTTGAGTATCGCACGATCCTCAAGTACCGCCTTATGATTTCTTTTTTTCATGTCTTGTGTATTTTATACTATGCCTAATTGTGGGAGGGCTATGGATGATTTTGGGAGCATGCGGTTCATTGTAAAGAACTACCCGACTTCAAATATAGGCACGATCTAGTTTATGATGTTTTATGTGATTTGTTTAAGAGAACATGAATTTCGGCCAAGAAAGCGGCGCCTCTATCCTTCTCGACTGATCGCGTGAAGGAAGGTCTACATTGAGGCCCGTAGATGTGTTAGTGTTTGGATGAGTGAATGGAAAACATGCTTGTATTGGTTTGACAAGAGTTTGGATAATGAGCTTGTATTGAAAATCAACATGTGTTTTTTCCGTTCGCATTTGATACGTTTGGTTTTCTTGCGCCCGATGCCGTCGAGATTATCATGCAACATGGTAATGTTGTGTCATCGAGGTCTATGTAGACAAATTTAATATGATCTTGTATTTGAAAATTTCAGATGTTTTTTTTAAAACTCTAATTACAAATTCTCATTCAGATTCGGTCACATGATTTAATTTTTTTAATTTGCAATTACAAAGTTTTTATTTAAATCAAGTAATTAAAATTTTATGGTGCTGAGGGAGAGAGACACGTGGCGTGGATCATGAAATCATCGATTCTGATTTCTGATATTTAAACACGGCATGTTGTTAAAATAAACAATCACTGAAAACGTTTCAAAGAACAGATAAAGCAAGAAAAAAGGTCTCCGTTTCATTGCGCATCAGGATCACAGCTCCCGTTTTGGTGAGAAATTTGAGTAGAATCAGAGCAGCAGATTGCTGTCACCGATTTGTTCTTCTTCTTTCCGACTCTCACCAAGTCCCGAGGTTAGCTTACGAGCGTTATTCGTTTCTGTTCTCTATGGATTCTTTGGTTTCTCCGTTCTTCTCTTTGACGATGGTGACTTATCGTCACTCGTATTTATCTTCCGCTTTGTTGTTGTGTTTGCTGTTCCGTCTCTTCTTCTATTGCTCGACGAGGAATTACTTGTTTCATCTTGTGATTTTGTTCCTCACAATCTGCCCTATTCCATCGCTTCTTATTTGCGTATTGTTATTTGAATTTATTTCAATGGTTTTCTACATGAACTTTCTTTCCATTTCGATTTTGATGCTACTGGAAGTGTATTTATGGCATTTGTATTGTTGTAACTGTTTCCATTCACTGTTTCCTTTTAATTTCAATTTCATTTCGTCGCTTCTTGACTTTTTTTTACTGGTGTTGATTTTGCAATGTGCTAGTCCTACTATACTACTATGGGAGTTGTAACCTAATAATGAAACCTATTACATACAATGCATTGTTCGGTTGGACCTAAAATTTTTCTCTGTGGATGATATTTTCCTGAGTGAATGTTTGCTGAAAATAGGGTGAACTTTTTTCAAGGGAAGAATAATCTTTATGGAAAAGATTTCACTGGAAGTCTGCAACCAAACAGATCTTAAGTTCGTACTTGAAATTAGCTTGTTTTTAACCTTTTAGGACATCGGTGACTTTATTTTATTCCAATGTGCTTTTGTACAGGGTTGAGGGTTCTGGTCTAAACTCCAAAGGACCTGTAATTATTCCTTCATCATTTATTAGAAGAAACTTTATTCATACGACTAAGGTCTAAGGTGGATCTTAATTGCCGATGCTTTGTATTTGATATGTGAGCTTTTTAACCGTCTGTCCATCTGAGACAAATATATAATTGTTCCAATTTCTTAACTTTATGACCACAGGAGATGTGAGTGCTTGTTTGTCCTCATGTTGTCCTTGTCATTTTTTCACTCATAACTATTAGTTTACTTCTTTGCTTCAGTCTCCTTCAGATACTTATTCCCTCTAGTCTAATGTTTTCTTTTAACTTTTTTTCGTTATACACTCTCCAGGGGGTTTGGACTCGCTAGTATGGGCCTCCAAGAAAATGTTTCAGAAAGCCCGGATGACAAGGATGAAGCTCAAGAAGGGTGGGCACTTAGAGTGCACACTTTCACTGATTTATCCCGTGTATCACCAGTTGTTTTTATATATCTTTTGAAGGAATGCTACTTTTCTGGTAAAGTAACTCATCCCACCTTAACTTGCTTTTCTGTAGCTTTTTCAATCACTTGGAGCTTTAGTAGTAAATAAAAAAATATGAAGGTAAGGAAACCTCCTGAATTTTGACTTGACAGGAACCATGAAGGCAACAAACAAGTTCCGTGTTCTTCAGCATCAAATCCATCTAGCATTATGCAATTCTCCTCAGCCGGGACCATCTAGTTTTGCAGTTCACTGCCTCTATCTGTTGCCTATTTTTGAATCACATGCTGAGGGATTTAGTCACATGATTATATCTGGTCTGCATAGATTCCTGAAAGCAAGGATTCCCACAGTGGACTCATTGGTTGCGAAAGACCTTGCTGCAAGGTTGTTTCTGGATGTTGTCCGTGGTTCTCTGAACCATGATCAAAAGATTATTGTAAAGATTCTTGATGTGTTTGATGTGAAGCTTGAAAACATTGCAAATGCAATGTCTGATCTTGACAGGGATAGTTGTATGAGTCAAGCTACAGCTTTTGTTGAGAATTTAATTTTTGAGTTAATAGAGTCACAGTCATATATGACAGCAGTTTCTCTGTTAGAACAATTCTCCATCCATCAATCCGGCGAGTCCTTCCTCTACAAAATGTTGCAAAACAAAGAATTTAGAGCAGCAGAGAAATGGTCAGCTTTTATGGGTAAGCCAATGCTATGTATGCTAGTCCAGGAATATGCTAACATGAATATGCTCAAGAGTGCTTTTGGTATCATAAAGAGAAATGGTCTACAAACTGAATTTCCAGATGTTTGTCAGAAGTATAAAGAAAGGTAATCTTTCTATGATCTCCTGCTGCATACTCTACACAATCATTTTCCTCCTGGGGTGATAGTTGACTAGAAATATTTTCATGTTGTAGCTCATTGAAGAGCCTGGCAGAAAAAGGATGTTGGGATGTCGCTGAGGAGAGGACAAAACACAACCGACAGCTTCTGGAATATTTGGCAAGTGGTTTTGGACTATAGGTTTTCTGATTTTCTGCAGTTTTTATTCTACTACAGATGATTTTAAAGCTATGAAAACTCCCTTTTGGGAAGTAAGTGCCAGTTATTGTGCAATGGTGTTTGGCGATTCTGAAGCAGATATCTAATAGTTCCCCAGGAGTGGGCACCTAATGGACCATCAGTACAAATCAAGTGAATAAGCACCTAAGTTAATTATCTCACCATTTGGTATTATCAGGGATTCAGAATCCTAAGTAACACCAAGAGACTGACTTATTTTACCCCTAAAAGAAGTTCTAGTCAATTGCTTTCAACCTGAGTGTCTTCCAGTAATTACAATCGGAGTCCACTAAGATTCTTAGCACCTTTTAGATATCAGTTTCAAGTTTCATTAAATTTTATCAAGCTGAGATTGCACTTGCAAGTGCTATGTTTGCATTGTGTAATGCATAAACTATCAGTTTTTCTCTAACCTGTTTGGTTGCTGGTTATATAACTTCTGTATATGTTTCTTGCTTGCACATCTAAGAGGATATGTATTTTATGACATGATTTGATTGGCTTAAAGCATGAATTTCTCGTGACAAGTTGTTGATTGATACTTATCTTCCCTTTGATACAAAAGGTGTATCTGGCAATGGAAGCTGGTTACTCTGAGAAGGTTGATGAACTTTGTGATCGATATTCCCTCGAGGGTTTTCCAAAAGCCAAGGGTAAGGGAAACTACTATTTTTCTTTTTCTTGGTTTTCATGCAGTTTTTGCAGGCATCATCAATCATGATTGGTCATGGCCTATGGGTTATTGCATAATCTTCGTTCTGTGCTCTTAATTCTATGCCTTAGTGATACTATTGTGATTGATTTTTTTTGTGGTAGTTTGGACTAACACAGAGCAGGCAGGTTTGATCTTGAATGGATAATTGTCAATTATGCTATTTGAAAAAAGGTGTAGGTTTAGAATCTTTTGCCAAGAAGCCGAGCAAATTTTTTAGAAGTAACAAATCTTGAGACAATTATTACAAATTTCAGCATCCTAAAGTATTATTGTCGACAATCCATGTATGCATTTGTTTTTACTTTTTAGTGTGGATCCATGTGTACATGCTTTACACCCAGCCTAATGTGCATCACTCACGAGGGTTACGGATTTGTGGGCAGAATATGAAGTTGGGCCTCGTAGGAGTCAATTCTTAAATCTCAAGGAATTATTGGTTGGTGATATCATTTGGGTTGATGAAGTTAATGGCTTGCAGAATGCCATATCTCACATTGAAGGTTGTAAATTTGTTGGCGTAGATTGTGAATGGAAACCCAATTACATCAAAGGCAGCAAACCTAACAAGGTGAAGCATCAAAACTCTTATTTCTCTTATCTGACAAACATAGAATTGTTCCTTGATTCCTTAGAAGGTTGAGCATGACCTTATATTTTTCACAACATAATTCAAAGGCTTGCTTTGAGAGAAATTGCCAAACTAAGAAACAGTATCATGACCATGTGAATCTTTATTGCTCCAACTTCAAGGTCTTCTGTTAAGTAGAGCGAAAACTCAGTCTAGTGACACATTTTGACTGCATTTATATTGCATACATTATCCTTTGAGTGAGTAGTTGCCCATGAACATGACTGATGAGGGATTTCTATAGTTTTCAGTGTGAAGAAGGAAACATGTTACTGCCTTTTCAGTTGGCACTTATCATGTTTGGTTACAAGTTTGAGGAAGATGAACTATTTGCATGGTTCTTTCTTTCTATTCATCCATGTTATCATGAATGTTTTCTTTCGATACACATTCTTGAGAACTTTTTTGACATTCACTAAGCCTAACTGTCTATGATTTTATTTTTCAAGTAATCTCAGACAAGCTTCATTGAACATTATGGTTGTGTCTGATATTCTTTTTTTCATGCTGCAGGTATCTATCATGCAGATAGCTTCAGAAAACATGGCTTTCATCTTGGACTTGATTAAGTTGTATAATGACATACCTGAAATATTGGACAGCTGCCTAACCCGTTTTTTGCACTCTTCTAGAATTTTGAAACTTGGTAAGAAAAATACCCAACACTATACGCTCGCCTAGTGTGTAGAACTAAGTGGAACATGGTTAGGCCACTTAAACCAGTGGGCCTTGGGAAGAAACGTATGTAATAGAGGAGTGAATGCTTTCGTAATCATCTCCAAATAAGGTGTCAACTAAAAGTTAAAGAGATTGGCATCTGTTTTTTTTATAGATCTACTGACCATTCTGCTTTTTATAGGGTATAATTTTCAATGTGATACACATCAGTTAGCACAGTCATATGAAGATTTAGAGTGCTTTAAGCATTATGAAATGCTCTTGGATGTACAAAATGTGTTCAAAGAGCCTCGGGGTGGTCTCTCTGGACTAGCCAAGGTAAGCCATTATTTAAACAAAGTGCTTTCATGGAGAATGATTACCCTTATTCGAATATATGAGCAAGTCCTGGCATTCCCGGAACAGAAAATATTGGGAGCTGGTTTGAATAAGACAAGACGAAATAGCGATTGGGAGCAACGACCTCTTTCTAAGAACCAAGTATGTCCAATTTTTTTCGGACTTTGCATCTGTACTTGCTGTTCAATATACATTAAACTTCCGTTTGGATTCCGGACTTTGCATATGTATTTTTTTGTTCCCCCATTTTTGTTTCCCTATAGGGTATCAAAAGTAATCAAATTCTACTCTAATTACTTCAAACCACAAAGAATGATTCTAAAAAATTTCATGAACAAGGGTATACGTATGGACTATATTCGTTTCCATTCCGTTTACGGAATTAAAACCAAACGGGCCCTTAAAGCAAATATGCAGTCTTACTAATGTGATGCATTGTTTGACAGTTGGAATATGCTGCTCTTGATGCTGTTGTTCTCATTCACATATTCCGTCATATCCATGATCATGTTCAACCGGTGGATGGCCCAGATGGCACTGCCAAAACGGGATGGAAATCGTACATTGTAAGTTCGCTGAGGCATTAGCATATGGGAAATTGTGCTTGTGTTAGGATGCTTACTCGTCAAACATATGAATTTAGCATGATAAGATATCTGGGATTGACTTGCAGGTTCCTCATAATGATGGCACGAAGAAGACGAGCAAAGAACCGAAAGCTAAAAGGAAGTACAGGGTCAAGGCTGATGATGACCATGCATAATCAGGTTGTTTTTCTTATGCTCATCTGGGTCCAGTTCTTTGTGGTAGGAAAGATGTAGTAAAACTGAAAGTTGTAAATATCACCAACCTTTGATGGGTACAGTGGAACATGCTGGGGTGTTTTCTTTGTATATGCAGAAGCAAAAACCCTTTTATGTGGTTTCGTCACCTTCAACTCTTCTAGGACATGTCACAAAGCAAAAACCCTTTAATGTGGTTTTGTTACCTTAAACTCTTCAAGGACAGGTCGTGGTGCTTAATACATTGCTGATGTTCCGAGTAAACGGGGGTACCTGTGTGAGTTACCCCTGTAACTCATACAGGTACCCGGGGTGTGTAAATCCTTTTAAACAAGGACACTGGTTTGATGTGTGGTTTGTTACAAATTTTGGTTGAGGTATACAAAATTGCTTCACGTCAACAGTGTCATATCGTTCTTGCCTTCTCATTGTCTACACAAACATATCATTCTTGCCGTTCTTTTTCAACCTCGACTTTAACCGGCACCAATGCCCTTGTTAGAGACAATAATTTCACCCGCATCTGACGGCTATGTATTTTTCCGAACCAAAAGAAAGTGGAAAAACCAAAAAAATGGCTCCGTTGAAACTTGGTGATGGTTGAATTACAATTTTTGGGTGACAGATCTAGAAACCGTCACACATCCACCACCCGATCTGAGTATTATCCAAAACCTAATTGAAAATAAATGTGGCTTATATGTATAGTCTATTAGGCTATGTTTATCAAAGCTTGTATATTGAAGGTTCTTGAAAACTTTTTTCATTTTCATCTCTCCGTCAATTCACTCAAACATCTCATATAATTTATCCATTTTATTAAAGCATCTTCTATAAAGTTTTCACACATCCAATAAATCATGTCATGTTGCATTTTTTTATGTATTATCCTTTCTTATCTTAACCCAAACTCTCCTTTTTGAGATGTTTTGAGATGCTTCAACTTCTTCCATTATTTATCGTGACTTTTTGTAAATTTTCTTCAAGATCATTCCAAGCATCCCTTAATAACCATGACCTTAACAATACTAATCTCTCACCACAAGTGTAAGCAACACTTCTTTAATGTAAAATTTTCAAAGTAACCCTTAAAAACTAATAAATTGCAAAACTAACTACCAAAGATTCAAGTTTTCCAAAATAACAGGTATATAGACCGAATATTTCTCTCTCCTCACAAAATCTCATTCTCGAAACGCTCTCAACTATGGAAATCCAAATCCGCCGGCTCCGATGTCTTCGATTTCACTCCTCTCTAATGTCTTTGTCTTTGCTCATCGCCTCTCCGATGTCTTCAATAAGGTGAATTTTATAATGTATGTTCATGTAAATATTTTGAATTAAACAAGAGACTTCCACGAACTCACAATAAGTTGTAGAGTATAGACTCGTTGAATTCAAAATTTATCGTTGTAATTTATGCATTTAAGGTTTGGATAAATCAATCTTACTCTAATCTTTGTTATGTCTAATGAATTTAGTGCTGTTGAAACATGTGCCTGGATCAAAATTGTGATGTCTACACAACTTAATTCATTTAAGGATAAATTTACAAAAGCAGAAATGGATGCATAAATACATGTTCACGAACTTTCTTGCAGGTGAAATTAGTTGATGACTATGAAGTTCTCAAACAATTGAAGATTCAAGGGAAAAGAAGATTCTATTGAGCGACGAGCTTGCATTTCAAATTCTGAAACTTTCTACATATTGGATTTCTATCAAAGAGATTGAGAAGATGTTGTAGAAGCTTGCATACCAAATTATGGAAGAAGAGAGAATCAAGATTGATCCTTGTAGAGAAATTTTGATCATTGATATTCCTAGAATTTAGTAGTCGTAAATTAATTTCATGTTAGATCTACATGGATGTTTAAGACATGTGTTGTAATATATTGATATTATATATTCATTTAATGTGGTCCATGTGTCAATGTTTAATTATAAAGATTAAGTCTATTATATTTTATGGTTCCAATATAAAGACGAAACCGTGATGGATCGGTAACGGTAAATAGACATGGGATCGGTTTGAACCGAACCGCCGAACCGGCGGTTTAGGTTTTACGGTTTAGGTTTGGGCCGGTTCAAGGTTTAGGTTTGCCAAAATAGAAAACCTAAACCGCCGGTTTGAACCAGCCCAAACCGGCGGTTTTGGCCTTAATTTTTTTTTTTAAAAAAATTAAATTAAAATACTTTCTCACACCTATCCTAATTTCTATAAATACCCAAACTTTCTTCCTCTAAAACTCACACCACACCATCTACCTCTCATCTTCTCAACTCTCCTAATCTCGTATTCTCAAATTCTCGTATTATTGTTTTCTCGTAATGGCAAACCCAAGTGATCAATTCCCCTCTTCTCAATTCTTCCCTAGTTCCCAAGAGAGTGAAACACAAATGCCCGACAATCCCGAACTTACCGAAGTTCCACGAAGACGTCCCCCCCTCCGAAAATGCTTGCATCCGAAATATTTATGAAGCATTACACCAAGGGGGAGCCGGTGAACAATTATTGTCAAGTTGCATACAGCTATTGCCCGAAGGTGTACAAGTGGAAGATCAAGTGTGGCTACGGGACATTGCAAACTCACATGCAAAACGTCCATCCGGAGAAGCTCAGGATTTCACGGGGACAAACACAATTGTCCCACGGGTTTGCATCTTCTACCTCTCAATCTCCTTTATTTACATATAATCATAGTGAAGAAAGTTTAGGATTAACCGATGTTATTTGTTCTGATGCATTTCCATTTTCTTATTCCGAATATGAAGAAGTTAGAGAATATAACACTAGATATCTTCAACCTTCTTTTAAACCAACTTCTAGGAAAACCATTTCTAAATTAGTATCTAAATCTTACCTACAAAAGAAAGAACATTTTTTTATCGAGTTTGGCATGTTTTGATCATCAAATATCTATTTGTAGTGATATTTGGAGTACACAATCTCAACAACATTTTTACATGGGCATTACTTTACATTTTATTGATAACGCTATGTTTTTGCATAAATATGTTATTGGATTTCGGCATTTCAATGCAAGACCTATGACATCGGGCATTGCAAGCATGATAAAAACGGTTTTACAAGAATATAATTTACAACATCGAGTTTTTTCATATTCTTTTGATAATGCATCCGCAAATACCGCCGCCATAAACCATTTGGTTGAAGAGGCGGGACAATATTTGCGAACTCCTTATACTCATCAAAGATGTGCATGTCATATTTTAAATTTATGTGTTCAAGATGGACTTACGATTTTAGGAAATATGCTAACCCCCATAAACTACGTTATTGACCATATTTGACACGACTCTGATTTGAGAAAAAAAATGGAGAAATTTATGTTTAACTAAAAACATTCATCCAATTGCTTTTTCAAAAGATATTGGAACTCGTTGGTGTAACACCCCAAATCCGCGGGACTCGGGATGCTACGGGCGAGACCTCACAATGGGTCCCGACCCTTAGCTTGACAACAATTTCACCGGACCTTTCCAACAAGGCACAAATAAAGGCGAAAACTCAAATGTTTTTAATGTATGCGGAAACTGAAATGTAACGAGTACAAAGTGGAAACTCAGCCGAGTCCTCAAAACAACAAACTCCGATACGGAAATCTAAATCGTACAACAACATAAACCTACAATACAAAGACATATCCCAAAACGTCCCCGTCCTATAATGTACGAAGACCCCGGCTGTCCACTCCTCCACCTCACTCGGCGGCGTCCCTAACCTGCAAGTCATCTACAACCACAGTTTAAAACCGTTAGCTCATATTCGAAGCATTAGAAAAGTGGTGAAGGCAAAAACACGTACATAACACATAACATAGAACACACAAGTCCGGTTTATTATCTTTATATTATTAAGTCATATCCCGTTCTAATTAAACTTCGGTTTGTGACACGAGACCACCGTGGTCTCGCCTCGGTCCCTACTTACCGGCAAAGAATGGTACGGATGCACCCGACCATCTGACCCGCCGGGCTAGTCGCCGAGATCCTCCTAGACCCACGCAGAGCTAGGCAGAATGTCACAACCCGTTCTGATACACTTGGGCCAAAATAATACATAAGGTCAGTGGTCCTAATTACCGGTTTAATTGTTTATAACAAGAACATAAACACACACCACCAAACACACATCAATGCTAATACATAAAATACGAGCTAAGTAAGTCCGGAGACTTACCTCGTCACCAAACCCAAGTCACCACACTCTTGCTTCCTTAAGGAGGATGCCCACAACCTGCTCACAAGAGATATGCATATCAATACATACTCACTTTCAAGAAGTCTTAGACTTCACTCTTAGTGATCTATGCAAGATCACCTAACCCTCAAACTAGGAATGCATCCTAGGTCCCAAGTACTCACCACGCACTCTCCACACATGAAACAACCCACAACAGTTCATAATTCCACGAAATATTAATCCTCAACCAAAGAGGCACAAGCTAGCCTAGAAGATCCATCATGCTCACATGCTCATATCCAACAATTACATCGAGCCTTAAGGGTTCCTAGGTTCACAACCACTAAGTGGCATTCTCAAGCTACTCTAGGCCATCCTAAGCATGCTACTAACATGATTCAACAACAAAACTAAGGAAGGAACGAAGAGTGAAGGAGAGTAGAAGCCTACTGTTGCAGAAACCGCAACCGCGGAGTAAAGCTGGCGCCCCCTGCGGACACAGGAGCCGCCCCCGCGGAACCAGGAGCCGCACCCGCGGTGGACTGCGTCGAGTGCAGGCGCCGCCCCTGCGGCCGTGCCGAGCCGCACCCGCAGGTTCTGTGCAGAACGTCGTCTTCTTCGTCTTCGATCGTGGATCCTCGGCTCCAAAGTCCTTCTTCTCTTGTTGGATCTTCTCCAAACACCCACCACTGGTCTTAGGCACCTCTCCTTGTCCTAATGGAGCTAAGAACCTATGCATGCAAAGAGTTGAGCAAAAACTCCTCAAGATCTTCCTCTATAGCCATGGATGAAGGAGAGAGGAAGAAGAAGGAAAATACAGCAAGGAAGAGAGGGGAGGGAGAGGAAGGAGCTTACCAACAACACTGGGAACTTCTTCTGCAGTCCACATCCTAGATCCTCAAGCAAAAGAATGGAGAAGAGAAGAGGAGAAGAGAAGAGAAGTGAGGAAGAGTGAATGAGAGGAAGTAACGTGAAATGTGAGCAAGGGAGGAGAGAGAGGGAGACAAGGCTGAAAAGGAGGTGTGGGGATCAAGGGGTCAGCTGACCTCTTGTCCCTCACATGGACCGAGGGGTCGAAAATGACCCCTCATCATTTTTAACTCGGAACGAAGGGTCGGAATGCGGAAAAAGGGAAAAACGACGAGTCGGCTCGGGATTTTCTTAGGAATAAATCCCGGCACTCGGCATCTCGGGACTACGGGATAAACTACAAGGCGCTCTAAGTCCGGAATAAATTCCGGGCGTTACAGTTGGAACTCGACTTACAAATTACTTAGTGAAGCCGTACGTTATAAAAATTTTTTACAAGAATTTGCTTCAATTCACGTACCTTGGTCAATTCTTGATGATAAAAATGTTTGGGACACTTGTACCGATATTTGTAATGTTTTAAAAGTTTTTAGTGATGCAACTAATGCCATGAGTTGCATTTACACTCCAACTTCTTGTAGATTTTTAGAGATTGTCGTTAATGTTCGCTATTTTCACGCCCCTTTAAACTTTTATCAAGAATGATAAAAGCTCACAGGTTAGTAAAAACACGGTATGTTTTAAATTTATAAACAATAAATAAACACCGAATCTGTAGCGAACCCACAGTGTATGGGTCAATTACAGTTAGGCTAAGTATTCCAAGGTCGAACTCAAGGACTAAATGTTTGGAATGCAGATGTGATCACAGATAACATACATCAAAATAAAAGAACGAGGTTGGAAAAGAAGGGAAGAAAGATCACAGGAGTTTTGAAGGGTTTTCTGTAAAGTTCGCAATCAAATAATAGATTTGATCGAAAACCAAATAAAACAGACAAACGAAAGTATATCAATAAAGAAAATGCGGATTCCAAGGATTCAAGGTTATCGTTATTACGCACGGACTCAGGAAATTTCTCAACAGATCTATGGTTACAAACTTAAGGGAAGACCGTTTCTAAACTGATAGTCTATTACTGGGTAAGTCTCAAGACTATCTAGTTCCAAACCAACTACCTATTACCGGGTAAGTCTCAAGGTAGAGAGGTAGGAAATTCTAAACAAACCAAATTCCGAACTAAGGGAAAGGTAAACCATTACCGGGTAAGTCTCAGGTAATACCCTACTTAGGACAGAATCTAGGCACACTCAACCCAATAGAGGTTTCCGCCTCTATTACCTATGGTCGAATACTCAAGTATCCAAACGGAACATTACCGGGTAGGTCTCAATTCCGGTTTAGGTTACTAGCTAGATGAATTCTAACTAGGTTTAAGAACAGGCCAACCATAGGATTTCAAAGCTACTCGAACCAAGCAATAAGTACAATTCCATCATAGTCCGGGTAATAACGAATCCCAATTCACCTTGGATCCACACGAGTTTTAGCCAACAATCGACATTTCAAACGCAATCATCAATCCACTCAATTCAATGGAAGAAACAATCATCAATTCAAGCAATTCAATGGAAGAAGCAATTATCAATCCAATCAATTCAATCAATTCAAGATATTCAAGAGAGAATGCATAAACAAGAATCTAAATAGGGATTAAAGAAGAAACTCAGCTTTATTGATAGAGGATTAGCAAAACGTCAAATTCCCCAATATTCGCGAAGTTTCTCCAAGCTCCAACAAGTTCAACAATGGCCAACAATGGCCTAGGGAAAAGGGAGAAGAAAAGGGGAAAAAACTCTCTCCAAAGGAGCTCGAAATTTGAATGAAACGGGAACCCCCGGAAATCATTTAGGGCTTTCCTTTTATATCCCGCAACGGGCTGCCCTAAAACAAATCCGGAAATTAACGAAATAAATCGGTGAACAGGAATCTCGGTCGGAAATCTCGGTCGGTGACCGAGATTTTTGAAAGTCGGGGCCGAGATTTGCTTCGTGATCCAGCGTTGACGAAATCTCGGTCAGAAATCTCGGTCAAATGTGAAAAATCTCGGCCGAGATGGAACAAATCTCGGCCGAGATCGGGACCGAAATGGGGACCGAGATTCTTCGACAAAAACTTCTGATATGGGATCTCGGTCGAGCTGGCTCGGATCTCGGCCGAGATTTCTCGGATCTCGGCCGAGATCATGTGGATCTCGACCGAGATTGCTCCAATCTCGTGCGTTTCGTCTTGGCTCGTCTTTTCCTCCTTTCCCGTGCCTGCGTGATCACTCCTAAGCGTCTATCCCGAGGCCTGATCCTCAAATGCATCGTTTTAGCTCCGAAACACGCCAAAATACCTACAAAGACACCAAAAGTGTGTGTAGACATCTATACTCGCAAAGTTGCATTAAACAAATATAAAGAACACAACTTAAGGCTAAAACATGCATGCGAGAAAGGAAAAACTAACTATATGCTCTACTAAACTAGGTCGATAATTCATGTTATCAAAATACCCCATACTTATCTTTGCTTGTCCCCAAGCAAATAATAAATTCAAGGCAAGATAGCATGAATCATCTAAGCTATACAAAAACAAAAACTCTTTTTGGTAGTGCTTCTATTCATGATCACTTTCAGAGTGTAGTCACAAGGCTAAAGACATCGATTAAGGTCAAGTAAGATAGGCAAGATATAGGATAATCACACCTTGCAAGGAATCCAAAATCATCATTTAAACTACCAATGTTTAAAATTCATGAAAAATCCAAGTTTAGGCCATGAAGTCAATTACATGTATGCAAAGATCAAAATGACTTAACAATTAAAGGCCAAGAAACGTGATAAAGGTAGGATTTGTATAGTTCATGTGGTGGAAATCCGGAAAAGAGGACAACACAACATTTTTCTTTTCTTTCTTCTTTCTCGACATACATCATTTCTTTTCATGCATATTTTTCTTTTCTTTTTTTTCTTCTTTTCTTTTGAGTGAAAGGCATAGGTGCACAATAGCCGAAACCTTGGTGTTTAGTTTCCTTCACGTACCTTACACCAAAGTGCACATACCAAATCAACTCTAGGTAATGTTTTTAAAACTAATCCGACTTTGGCAAGACACAAACACCCGATTATGTGAATGGTGCCGAGTTACTCATCTTCATAGCCAACAAAACCCATAGAAAGCTTTTGCTTTCAATTCACATATCACAAATCAAACAACTTCTTCACATATTGCACATAATTCACTTTTCACAATTAAGCATACACCTTCAAACTTCACTTTTCTAATTCCCGGATGGGTCATAAGGGGCAAATAAATTCAATGTTTGAGGTGCTGAAAATGGTAAAGAAGAGAAGAAGAAGAATTCGAATTGCCTAAGTCATTTCTGTGCAATGTAAAAGAACTCATCATATAGCTTCAACTTTTCAAGATCAATCCGATTAAACAAGGTAATCCAAATAAATCATATAGATTACAAACAAGGCATTCAAATCCCATAGTTGCCATTAAATCAATTAAAGCTCAAAATAAACATCGATAGCCAAATAAACATACACAATTTCCTCATTAAGGTCACATCAATCCTAGAAGCACAAATTTTTTGAAATTTTCTGATTTTTTTGGATTTTCATATAAAATGCAGTACAAATAAAAGAAACATGCTAAAAGGTATTGCAAGCATCCTACCCCATACTTAAATCTCACATTGTCCCTAATGTGAATAATAAATATGAAGTAAAAACAATACTCACAATGTAAGAATGAAGAAGGCATCCGGCGTGTTTCCTCCTCGACTTACTTCGTTTCTCGTCTTTCATAGCAATTTCCTCGCCTCAAAGTTTAGCCATTTCACGGCCCAATATGCTCAATGCTCCAACTCTACAGGCAAATGACAGGATTTCCCATAAACAAGTTGATAAGGAGTAGTACATATGGGAGAAAGTTTAGCCATTTCACGGCCCCAATATGCTCTATGCTCCAACTCTACAGGCAAATGACATGATTTCCCATAAACAAGTTGATAAGGAGTAGTACCTATGGGAGTCTTGTATGCTGTCCTATAAGCCCAGAGTGCATCATCAAGCTTCATTGCCCAATCTTTCCTTGAGCGAGACACTGTCTTCTCTAGGATCCCCTTGATTTCTCTATTCGAGATTTCCACTTGGCCACTAGTTTGGGGATGATATGGGGTTGCAACCTTGTGAGTTACCCCATACTTGGACAAAAGTGACTCAAAGTTTCTGGCTGTGAAATGCTTCCCTCCATCACTAATAATGACACGTGGTGTGCCAAATCTAGGGAAGATAGTTCGGTTGAAAAATTTAATCACAACTTTAGCGTCATTTGTGGGTGAGGCTATAGCTTCAACCCATCTAGATACATAATCAACCGCTAAAAGAATGTAAAGGTTCCCGCATGAGGATGGGAAAGGTCCCATGAAGTCAACACCCCATACATCAAAAATCTCAACTTCTTGGATGTTGTTCAAAGGCATCTCATTCCTCCTAGATATGTTGCCCGTCCTTTGGCATGAATCACAAGCAGTGACGAATATCTGCACATCTCTGAAAAGATTAGGCCAAAAGAATCCAGATTGCAATACCTTGGCACTAGTCTTGTGAGCACTAGCATGTCCTCCACAGGGCAATGAATGACAATGTCGGATGACACTCTCAATCTCGTCGTCTGGGACGCATCTCCTAAGGATTCCCTCGGGTCCTCTCTTGAATAGTAGTGGTTCATTCCAATAGTAATGTCTCACATCCTTGTAGAATTTCTTCCGTTGGGAATGAGATAAACCTGGAGGAATTTCACCACAAACTAAATAATTAACAATGTCAGCAAACCAAGGTTCCTTTTCACCTGAAATTTGGGAGGATATATTTCTCCATCATGTGGAGATGCTCATCCGGAAATGCATCGTCAATAGGGATGTCATCCCCTTCCATAAGTTCTGGAGGTAATCTGCTAAGATGATCAGCTACAGAGTTTTCGGACCCCTTCTTATCTCTAATCTCTAGATCAAATTCTTGAAGGAGAAGAATCCACCGGATAAGACGTGGCTTTGCATCCTTCTTGGTGAGAAGGTACCGAATCGCAGCATGATCCGTGTACACAATCACCTTAGCTCCTACAAGATAGGAACGGAACTTCTCAAATGCGTAGACGACGGCTAGGAGCTCCTTTTCAGTAGTTGCATAATTCAGCTGAGCTCCATCAAGCGTCTTGCTAGCATAGTAAATAGCATGAGTAAGTCCTTCCTTCTTCTGTCCTAGCACCGCTCCCACTGCGAAGTTGCTTGCATCACACATCACCTCGAATGGAAGAGACCAATCGGGAGGTTGCATGATTGGAGCAGTGATGAGAGCTTCCTTCAACCTGTAAAAAGCATCAAGGCATTCCTTCGAGAAAACAAACTGAACATCCTTGATTAGTAGGTTAGTCAAAGGTTTAGCAATTTTAGAGAAATCTTTTATAAATCTCCGGTAAAAACCGGCATGTCCTAGAAAACTTCTTACCCCTTTGACTGATGATGGTGGAGGTAGCTTCTCAATAGTCTCAATCTTGGCCTTATCAACCTCAATTCCACGGTTAGATATCAAGTGACCTAACACAATACCTTCCCTAACCATGAAATGGCATTTCTCCCAATTGAGAACAAGATTACAATCCTCACATCTTTGTAAGACCAAAGACAGGTTAGCCAAACATTCATCAAAAGAGGATCCATAAACAGAAAAATCATCCATAAAGACTTCCATGATGTTTTCAATATATTCAGAAAAAATAGACATCATGCATCTTTGGAAAGTAGCAGGAGCATTACATAAACCGAAAGGCATTCTCCTATAAGCAAAGGTACCCCAAGGACAAGTAAAAGTGGTTTTCTCTTGGTCATCCGGATGGATGGGGATCTGGAAAAAACCACTATACCCATCTAGGTAGCAAAAGTAAGAGTGTTGGGCTAGCCTTTCTAACATTTGGTCAATGAAGGGTAAAGGAAAGTGATCTTTCCTAGTAGCATGATTCAACTTCCTATAATCAATGCACATCCTCCATCCTGTCACAGTCCTAGTCGGGATCAACTCATTCTTTTCATTAGTTATGACAGTCATCCCACCTTTCTTAGGTACAACATGTACCGGACTAACCCACTTACTATCCGAGATGGGAATATAATTCCCGCATCAAGCAACTTAAGGATCTCCTTCTTAACTACCTCTTTCATGTTAGGATTCAATCTCCTTTGAGGTTCTCTAGAAGGCCTATGTCCATCATCTAACAAGATCCTATGCATGCACATAGAAGGATTAATCCCTATGAGGTCATCTATAGTGTAGCCCAAAGCTTTTCTATGCATCTTAAGCTCTTTCAATAACTTCTCGAGTTCAAGTTCATTCAAGCTAGCACTAACAATGACGGGATAAGATGAGTTAGAACCAAGAAAGGCGTACCTTAGGTGTGTCGGAAGAGGCTTCATCTCGACCTTAGGAGGCTCCGGTTCTTCTTCAGAAATCTCGGCCAACTCTTCCTGGTGGAGATGAAGGAAGCTGAGGTGAATCTCGGCGAGAATAATCTCGGCCGAGATTTTTCGGTCTCGGCCGAGATGCCCTGATCTTCTGAAACTGAAACTTTCTGTTGCCAAATCTCGGCCGAGATTTCTTGGATCTCGGCCGAGATGCCATCTGCTTCTGTCAGTTCTTCGAATCTTGATTCCTCGTTGATGGGGAGAAGACTCAAAGATCGGACTTCTTCAAACAGTTCATCTTTTGGCTCTACTGTCATGATGCTCATGGTCAAAACCTGCTCAAGAGGGTCAGAACATAGAATTGAATTTATAATCTCCCAATCATCTTCATCATCCTCTAGGATGTTGTACATATCCTCTTCAAACAAGGGTCCCTTAATCAAAGGAGGGAGTTTAAATTCCACAACTTCCTCATCAATTCTAAATGTAAGGGTAGCATCCCTACAATCAACTAAACATCCAGAGGTAGCAAGAAAAGGTCTCCCTAAAATGATAGGAACAGGACAGTCAGCAGGAATATCCAAAACAACAAAGTCAATAGGGATAAAGAACTTCTCTAATTGGATTGGAACATCCTCAATGATTCCCACAGGGACGTGTGTGGTGGTTCTGTCTGCCATGCAAAGAGTCATCTTTACTGGCTTTGGTTCTCCAAGTCCAACCTTCCTGCATAAAACGAGTGGATAATACTTACACTAGCTCCAAGATCGCAAAGTGCTTTGTACGTTCCATCTCCAACTTTGATTGGGACACAGAAAGATCCGGGATCACTCAATTTTGGTGGCATCTTTCCACTGTTCCTCTGGATGAGGTCAGTAGATCTCCGGGTCATTCTGACTTCTCCATATTCCTCTAGCTTCCTCTTGTTGGAGAGGATTTTCCTTCAAGAACTTTCCATAGGCAGGCATCCCTAAAATAGCATCAACAAAAGGGATGTTAATATGCAATTTATTTAAAAGGTCAAGGAACTTACCAAAGTGCTTGTCCAATTGAGCTCTAGCACGGGATTTAGGAAAAGGAAGTGGTGTTTGTATGGAGGAGGAGGGATGTAGACATTCTCTTTTTCCTTAGGCTCCTCTTCCATTGGTTGCTTTCCTTTATCCAAAACCTTTGGTTGTGGATCATTTGTCTCCAATCCACTTCTTGTAGTGATTGCCATGACTTGCCCTTGGGATTATTTTCAGTTTTTCAGGAAGTCTTCCTGGATCTCTTTGAGCGTCTTCGGCCTTCTTGAACACTTGAGTTTCCAAAACCTTTTGGGCTTTGGTTACACTAGTGACTGTACTCTCTAGATTTCCCATCCTAGCCATCAATTGCTCAAACATTGCTTCAACTCTATCCTTTGGTTGAGCGGGTTCAGCTGGCTTGGACGGCTGGCCTGCATTGCTAGAAGAAGCTTGAGGGTTCAAAGCACCCTCAGGATTAGAATAAGAAAAACCAGGATGATTATGATTAGGCTTGTAGTTATTTCCCTGATTATTCCTATTATAATTGTTGTTATGACCTCTTTGGTTTTGATAACCTCCTTGGTAGTTACCCACCTTTGACTTTCAAGTTAGATGCAATTAATTCTTTCAAAGATTTAAGTTCAACTTGCAAAGCATCTAACCTTGAATCATTAAGAGTGCTTTGGTTTACCTCATAGACTCCGGGTCTAGTCTTTCTCTCTTCAACTTTCCTGTGAGAATACTTTTCAATAGTCTTGGCTTGCTTCGTAATGAATTCCCAAGCTTCATCCACAGTTTTTTCCATAAAAGTACCTCCAGAAAGTGATTGCAATTTAAATTGAGTATCTTCATCAAGTCCCTTGTAATAAATCTCTAGCAATTCAATCTTAGAGATCCCATGATGAGGACATTCCAACGTAAGGTCAATGAACCTCTCCCAAGACTTATACAAACTCTCCTTATCTTTCATCACAAAAGCATTTATCTTCCCTCTAAGTTCAGTAGTCTTGTAGGGTGGAAAAACTTAGTGAGGAATTCAGACACCATCTCCTCCCATGTGTTAATCCGCCCATATGGAATAGTTTGATACCAAGCTAAAGCTTTATCCTTAAGAGAGAAAGAAAAACCTCTTATCTTATGATTGTTACCTTCCATACGAGCTGGACTTACCGCATCCATAAGAGTCTCGTAGTTGTTCATGTGTTGGTGAGGAGATTCTGTCTCTGTCCCACCAAACTGATTCTGGCGAATCATCTGTATCACCTGCGGTCGCAGCTCATGCTCATGATTTGCGGGATCTCCAAAGTTAACTCCAGGACGGTTAACTCTTTGGGTAGGATCCATCCTCTGTCCAAGTGTTTGTGGAACTTCCACAAAAGGCTGGTGAATGACAGGTCTGAGAGGAGCGGGAGGTGGAGCTTGTGGAGGAGCTTCAACTCGAGGAGGAATTGGAGCTAATTGTGGTGCTGGAATTACTTGCTGCACTGGAGCTGGAGCTGCAGCTGGCTCTGGTTCATGGCTCTGGCTATCTCTTCCATTTGAGCTCTCATTGCAGCCATTTCCCTTTCTGTAGTTTGCTCTCTTTCTCTAGCAATCCGTCTCTCAGCTTCTAGTTGCTCTAAAGCATCTCTGAGTTCAGCTTCATAATCTCTGATTTCAGCCATTTTAGAAGCTTTCCGGGCTCTTAGTCTCTCTCGCAGTGTCCTTTCAGGTTCGGGATCGTACGGAACTAGTTCTTTCAAACCCCGAGTTCTTTGCATACACTGTGAAGGATACCTAAAGTCCTGAAAATTCCAAAAACAAAACCAGAAACGAGATCAAAAGTAAAAGAAAGACTTACACTAAAAGAAATCACAAAAAAAACAAATGACTTAGTCCCCGGCAACGGCGCCAAAAACTTTGTTCGCTATTTTCACGCCCCTGTAAACTTTTATCAAGAATGATAAAAGCTCACAAGTTAGTAAAAACACGGTATGTTTTAAATTATAAACAAGAAATAAACACCGAATCTGTAGCGAACCCACAGTGTATGGGTCAATTACAGTTAGGGTAAGTATTCCAAGGTCGAACTCAGGGACTAAATGTTTGGAATGCAGATGTGATCACAGATAGCGTAAATCAAAATAAAAGAACGAGGTTGGAAAAGAAGGGAAGAAAGATCAAAGGAGTTTTGAAGGGTTTTCTGTAAGTTCGCAATCAAATAACAGATTTGATCGAAAACCAAATAAAACAGACAAACGAAAGTATATCAATAAAGAAAATGCGGATTCCAAGGATTCAAGGTTATCGTTATTACGCACGGACTCAGGAAATTTCTCAAAAGATCTATGGTTACAAACTTAAGGAAGAACGTTTCTAAACTGATAGTCTATTACCGGGTAAGTCTCAAGACTATCTAGTTCCAAACCAACTACCTATTACCGGGTAAGTCTCAAGGTAGAGAGGTAGGAAATTCTAAACAAACCAAATTCCGAACTAAGGGAAAGGTAAACCATTACCGGGTAAGTCTCAGGTAATACCCTACTTAGGACAGAATCTAGGCACACTCAACCCAATAGAGGTTTCCACCTCTATTACCTATGGTCGAACACTCAAGTATCCAAACGGAACATTACCGGGTAGGTCTCAATTCCGGTTTAGGTTACTAGCTAGATGAATTTCTAACTAGGTTTAAGAACAGGCCAACCAAAGCTTCATTGCCCAATCTTTCCTTGAGCGAGACACTGTCTTCTCTAGGATCCCCTTGATTTCTCTATTCGAGATTTCCACTTGGCCACTAGTTTGGGGATGATATGGGGTTGCAACCTTGTGAGTTACCCCATACTTGGACAAAAGTGACTCAAAGTTTCTGGCTGTGAAATGCTTCCCTCCATCACTAATAATGACACGTGGTGTGCCAAATCTAGGGAAGATAGTTCGGCTTGAAAAATTTAATCACAACTTTAGCGTCATTTGTGGGTGAGGACTATAGCTTCAACCCATCTAGATACATAATCAACCGCTAAAAGAATGTAAAGGTTCCCGCATGAGGATGGGAAAGGTCCCATGAAGTCAACACCCCATACATCAAAAATCTCAACTTCTTGGATGTTGTTCAAAGGCATCTCATTCCTCCTAGATATGTTGCCCGTCCTTTGGCATGAATCACAAGCAGTGACGAATATCTGCACATCTCTGAAAAGATTAGGCCAAAAGAATCCAGATTGCAATACCTTGGCACTAGTCTTGTGAGCACTAGCATGTCCTCCACAGGGCAATGAATGACAATGTCGGATGACACTCTCAATCTCGTCGTCTGGGACGCATCTCCTAAGGATTCCCTCGGGTCCTCTCTTGAATAGTAGTGGTTCATTCCAATAGTAATGTCTCACATCCTTGTAGAATTTCTTCCGTTGGGAATGAGATAAACCTTGGAGGAATTTCACCACAAACTAAATAATTAACAATGTCAACAAACCAAGGTTCCTTTTCACCTGAAATTTGGAGGATATATTTCTCCATCATGTGGAGATGCTCATCCGGAAATGCATCGTCAATAGGGATGTCATCCCCTTCCATAAGTTCTGGAGGTAATCTGCTAAGATGATCAGCTACAGAGTTTTCGGACCCCTTCTTATCTCTAATCTCTAGATCAAATTCTTGAAGGAGAAGAATCCACCGGATAAGACGTGGCTTTGCATCCTTCTTGGTGAGAAGGTACCGAATCGCAGCATGATCCGTGTACACAATCACCTTAGCTCCTACAAGATAGGAACGGAACTTCTCAAATGCGTAGACGACGGCTAGGAGCTCCTTTTCAGTAGTTGCATAATTCAGCTGAGCTCCATCAAGCGTCTTGCTAGCATAGTAAATAGCATGAGTAAGTCCTTCCTTCTTCTGTCCTAGCACCGCTCCTACTGCGAAGTTGCTTGCATCACACATCACCTCGAAACGGAAGAGACCAATCGGGAGGTTGCATGATTGGAGCAGTGATGAGAGCTTCCTTCAACCTGTAAAAAGCATCAAGGCATTCCTTCGAGAAAACAAACTGAACATCCTTGATTAGTAGGTTAGTCAAAGGTTTAGCAATTTTAGAGAAATCTTTCTATAAATCTCCGGTAAAAACCGGCATGTCCTAGAAAACTTCTTACCCCTTTGACTGATGATGGTGGAGGTAGCTTCTCAATAGTCTCAATATTGGCCTTGTCAACCTCAATTCCACGGTTAGATATCAAGTGACCTAACACAATACGTTCCCTAACCATGAAATGACATTTCTCCCAATTGAGAACAAGATTACAATCCTCACATCTTTGTAAGACCAAAGACAGGTTAGTCAAACATTCATCAAAAGAGGATCCATAAACAGAAAAATGATCCATAAACAGAAAATCATCCATAAAGACTTCCATGATGTTTTCAATATATTCAGAAAAAATAGACATCATGCATCTTTGGAAAGTAGCAGGAGCATTACATAAACCGAAAGACATTCTCCTATAAGAAAAGGTACCCCAAGGACAAGTAAAAGTGGTTTTCTCTGTCATCCGGATGGATGGGGATCTGGAAAAAAACCACTATACCCATCTAGGTAGCAAAAGTAAGAGTGTTGGGCTAGCCTTTCTAACATTTGGTCAATGAAGGGTAAAGGAAAGTGATCTTTCCTAGTAGCATGATTCAACTTCCTATAATCAATGCACATTCTCCATCCTGTCACAGTCCTAGTCGGGATCAACTCATTCTTTTCATTAGTTATGACAGTCATCCCACCTTTCTTAGGTACAACATGTACCGACTAACCCACTTACTATTGAGATGGGGAATATAATTCCCGCATCAAGCAACTTAAGGATCTCCTTCTTAACTACCTCTTTCATGTTAGGATTCAATCTCCTTTGAGGTTCTCTAGAAGGCCTATGTCCATCATCTAACAAGATCCTATGCATGCACATAGAAGGATTAATCCCTATGAGGTCATCTATAGTGTAGCCCAAAGCTTTTCTATGCATCTAAGCTCTTTCAATAACTTCGAGTTCAAGTTCATTCAAGCTAGCACTAACAATGACGGGATAAGATGAGTTAGAACAAGAAAGGCGTACCTTAGGTGTGTTGGAAGAGGCTTCATCTCGACCTTAGGAGGCTCCGGTTCTTCTTCAGAAATCTCGGCCAACTCTTCCTGGTGGAGATGAAGGATCTCGGCCCGAGCTGAGGTGAATCTCGGCCGAGATAGGGTAAATCTCGGCGAGATTTTCGGTCTCGGCGAGATTTTTCGGTCTCGCCGAGATGCCTTGATCTTCTGAAATGAAACTTTTCTGTTGCCAAATCTCGGCGAGATTTCTTGGATCTCGGCCGAGATGCCATCTGCTTTCTGTCAGTTCTTCGAATCTTGATTCCTCGTTGATGGGGAGAAGACTCAAAGATCGGACTTCTTCAAACAGTTCATCTTTTGGCTCGACTGTCATAATGCTCATGGTCAAAACCTACTCAAGAGGGTCAGAACATAGAATTGAATTTATAAACTCCCATCTTCATCATCCTCTAGGATATTGTACATATCCTCTTCAACAAGGGTCCCTTAATCAAAGGAGGGAGTTTAACTTCCACAACTTCCTCATCAATTCTAAATGTAAGGGTAGCATCCCTACAATCAACTAAACATCCAGAGGTAGCAAGAAAAGGTCTCCCTAAAATGATAGAACAGGACAGTCAGCAGGAATATCCAAAACAACAAAGTCAATAGGGATAAAGAACTTCTCTAATTGGATTGGAACATCCTCAACGATTCCCACAGGACGTGTGGTGGTTCTGTCTTCCATGCAAAGAGTCATCTTTACTGGCTTTGGTTCTCCAAGTCCAACTTTCCTGCATAAAATGAGTGGAATAATACTTACACTAGCTCCAAGATCGCAAAGTGCTTTGTACGTTCCATCTCCAACTTTGATTGGGACGCAGAAAGATCCGGGATCACTCAATTTTGGTGGCATCTTTCCACTGTTCCTCTGGATGAGGTCAGCAGATCTCCGGGTCATTCTCACTTCTCCATATTCCTCTAGCTTCCTCTTGTTGGAGAGGATTTTTCTTCAAGAACTTTCCATAGGCAGGCATCCCTAAAATCATCAACAAAAGGGATGTTAATATGCAATTTATTTAAAAGGTCAAGGAACTTACCAAAGTGCTTGTCCAATTGAGCTCTAGCACGGGATTTAGGAAAAGGAAGTGGTGGCTTGTATGGAGGAGGAGGGATGTAGACATTCTCTTTTTCCTTAGGCTCTTCTTCCATTGGTTGCTTTCTTTATCCAAAACCTTTGGTTGTGTGGATCATTGCCTCCAATCCACTTTTTGTAGTGATTGCCATGACTTGCCCCTTGGGATTATTTTCAGTTTTTCCAGGAAGTCTTCCTAGATCTCTTTGAGCATCTTCGGCCTTCTTGAACACTTGAGTTTCCAAAACCTTTTGGGCTTTGGTTACACTAGTGACTGTACTCTCTAGATTTCCCATCCTAGCCATCAATTGCTCAAACATTGCTTCAACTCTATCCTTTTCTTGAGCGGGTTCAGCTGGCTTGGACGGCTGGCCTGCATTGCTAGAAGAAGCTTGAGGGTTCAAAGCACCCTCAGGATTAGAATAAGAAAAACCAGGATGATTATGATTAGGCTTGTAGTTATTTTTCCTGATTATTCCTATTATAATTGTTGTTATGACCTTTTTTTTTGATAACCTCCTTTTGGTAGTTACATGCCTTGCTGAACTTTCAAGTTAGATACAATTAATTCTTTCAAAGATTTAAGTTCACTTGCAAAGCATCTAACCTTGAATCATTAAGAGTGCTTTGGTTTACCTCATAGACTCCGGGTCTAGTCTTTCTCTCTTCAACTTTCTTGTGAGAATACTTTTCAATAGTCTTGGCTTGCTTCGTAATGAATTCCCAAGCTTCATCCACAGTTTTTTCCATAAAAGTACCTCCAGAAAGGGATTGCAATTTAAATTGAGTATCTTCATCAAGTCCCTTGTAATAAATCTCTAGCAATTCAATCTTAGAGATCCCATGATGAGGACATTCCAACGTAAGGTCAATGAACCTCTCCCAAGACTTATACAAAACTCTCCTTATCTTTCATCACAAAAGAATTTATCTTCCCTCTAAGTTCAGTAGTCTTGTAGGGTGGGAAAAACTTAGTGAGGAATTCAGACACCATCTCCTCCCAGTGTTTATCCGCCCATATGGAATAGTTTGATACCAAGCTAAAGCTTTATCCTTAAGAGAGAAAGAAAAACCTCTTATCTTATGATTGTTACCTTCCATACGAGCTGGACTTACCGCATCCATAAGAGTCTCGTAGTTGTTCATGTGTTGGTGAGGAGATTCTATCTCTGTCCCACCAAACTGAATCTGGCGAATCATCTGTATCACCTGCGGTCGCAGCTCATGCTCATGATTTTGGGATCTCCAAAGTTAACTCCAGGACGGTTAACTCTTTGGGTAGGATCCATCTCTGTCCAAGTGTTTGTGGAACTTCCACAAAAGGCTGGTGAATGACAGGTCTGAGAGGAGCGGGAGGTGGAGCTTGTGGAGGAGCTTCAACTCGAGGAGGAATTGGAGCTAATTGTGGTGCTGGAATTACTTGCTGCACTGGAGCTGGAGCTACAGCTGGCATCTGGTTATGGCTCTGGCTATCTCTTCCATTTGAGCTCTCATTGCAGCCATTTCCCTTTCTGTAGTTTGCTCTCTTTCTCTAGCAATTTGTCTCTCAGCTTCTAGTTGCTCTAAAGCATCTCTGAGTTCAGCTTCATAATCTCTGATTTCAGCCATTTTAGAAGCTTTCCGGGCTCTTAGTCTCTCTCTCAATGTCCTTTCAGGTTCGGGATCGTACGGAACTAGTTCTTTCAAACCCCGAGTTCTTTGCATACACTGTGAAGGATACCTAAAGTCCTGAAAATTTCAAAAACAAAACCAGAAACGAGATCAAAAGTAAAAGAAAGACTTACACTAAAAGAAATCACAAAACAAAACAAATGACTTAGTCCCCGGCAACGGCCGCCAAAAACTTTGTTCGCTATTTTCACGCCCCTGTAAACTTTTATTAAGAATGATAAAAGCTCACAAGTTAGTAAAAACAGTATGTTTTAAATTTATAAATAAGAAATAAACACCGAATCTGTAGCGAACCCACAATGTATGGGTCAATTACAGTTAGGCTAAGTATTCTAAGGTCGAACTCAGGGACTAAATGTTTGGAATGCAGATGTGATCACAGATAGCGTAAATCAAAATAAAAGAACGAGTTTGGAAAAGAAGGGAAGAAAGATCAAAGGAGTTTTGAAGGGTTTTCTGTAAAGTTCGCAATCAAATAACAGATTTGATCGAAAACCAAATAAAACAGACAAACGAAAGTATATCAATAAAGAAAAATGCGGATTCCAAGGATTCAAGGTTATCGTTATTACGCACGGACTCAGGAAATTTCTCAAAAGATCTATGGTTACAAACTTAATGGAAATAACGTTTCTAAACTGATAGTCTATTACCGGTAAGTCTCAAGACTATCTAGTTCCAAACCAACTACCTATTACCGGGTAAGTCTCAAGGTAGAGAGGTAGGAAATTCTAAACAAACCAAATTCCGAACTAAGAAAGGTAAACCATTACCGGGTAAGTCTCAAAGTAATACCCTACTTAGGACAAAATCTAGGCACACTCAACCCAATAGAGGTTTCCGCCTCTATTACCTATGGTCGAACACTCAAGTATCCAAACGGAACATTACCGGGTAGGTCTCAATTCCGGTTTAGGTTACTAGCTAGATGAATTCTAACTAGGTTTAAGAACAGGCCAACCAAAGGGAGAAGAAAAGGGGCAAAAACTCTCTCAAAGGAGCTCGAAATTTGAATGAAACGGGAACCCCCGGAAATCATTTAGGGCTTTCCTTTTTATATCCCGCAACGGGCTGCCCTAAAACAAATCCGGAAATTAACGAATAAATTGGCGAACAGGAATCTCGGTCGGTGACCGAGATTTTGAAAGTCGGGGCCGAGATTTGCTTCGTGATCCAGCCGTTGACGAAATCTCGGTCAGAAATCTCGGTCAAATGTGAAAAATCTCGGCGAGATGGAACAAATCTCGGCCGAAGATGGGGACGAGATCTTCGACAAAAACTTCTGATATGGATCTCGGTCGAGCTGGCTCGGATCTCCGGCCGAGATTTCTCGGATCTCGTGCGTTTCGTCTTGGCTCGTCTTTTCCTCCTTTTCCGTGCCTGCGTGATCTCTCCTAAGCGTCTATCCGAGGCCTGATCCTCAAATGCATCGTTTTATCTCCGAAACACGCCAAATACCTACAAAGACACCAAAAAGTGTGTGTAGACATCTATACTCGCAAAGTTGCATTAAACAAGTATAAAGAAACGCAACTTAAGGTTAAAACATGCATGCGGGAAAGGAAAAACTAACTATATGCTCTACTAAACTAGGTCGATAATTCATGTTATCAGTTAACGTTTCCGAAGCTTTTCTAAAATGTTTTAACATACCAACCTTTTAGATTGCATGTTTGTAATGAAAAATAAATGGCTTAAAAATTATCATGACATTCACATGATTTATCTTGTAAACGCCGTTTTTTTATCCAAGACTTAAACTTGATGGTGTTTCCGATTTATTGACCGCTTATTATGATTGTTTGTGTTTTAGACTTATCACAAGAAAAACATTAATGTTTCTAACAGTATACAACAAGTTAATACCGAAATTGGAAAATTGCTTAGTACATTTGAATCAAATGCTAGTTCTTCTTCTACCACACCTAGTCCATCTCCTTCTTCTTCTTCATCTTCTTCTCTTTCAATTGCACAACAAATTTTAGCTAAAAGAACAAAAACACCTAGACATTCATCTTCAAATGCAGAATATTAAGATTATCTTAACACTTGTTTTAGTTTTGATGGTGATTTTGATATTTTGAATTGGTGGAAGAGACTAGCTCCCAAATATCCAACCTTAGTTAAAACTAATTTATATCCCGCACCTTGTGCGGGTATATTTATGTATTTGATGTTTTGGGAATATTTATGTATTTGATGTTTTTTGGGTAAAATATCATTATCATGACTATGTGTGATGTTATGACATTTTCAAGCTTGCTGAAAAAGATTCGTGTCTTTGATGTTTTGGGTATATTTATGTTAAATATCAGTTAACAAAATCAAATGAAATGTTTAACGGTTTGAAAAAAAACTTTCGGTAGAGTCAAATCAAACTTTTTTATTTAAGATTTTTGGAATATACGTGATCTAGTTTTTAAAAAATCAGAAGATAAAAAAATTGGATTTTTAATATATGTTATTTGAAATATATGTTATTAAAAATCAGAAGATTAGAAATTGGATTTTTAAAAATCAAATATTAAAAAAATTCGGATTTTAAAGATATGTTATTTGAAATATTACAACTTATAAAAAAAATTAAAAGTTAAAAAAAAAGATTAGAAATTGGAGTTAGCTTTTTTCGTAACTAAGTAAAATATATTTAAAAAAAAAAATCGGATTTTTTTAAATTTGAAATATGACGACTTATAAACAGATAAAAGTTTGAAGAAAAATAAGATTAGTAGTCGAAATTAGCTTCTTTCGTAACTAATTAAAATATAAAAAGAAAAACAATCTTCAAAAATCTTTCTACAAATCTTTACAAAAAAAAAAAGGAAAATATAATAGGAAGACAAATTCGGTAATCAAACACAACATACAAACAAAATTCGGAAAAAAATCGTAATAAAGAAGTCGATATGTTATTATTTATTAGTTGTTCGTGAATCAATTATAACATAAAAAAATCAGAATTTTGTTTATTTTATTTAAAATACTACAACTTATAATAAAGAAATATAAACGTTTGAAAAAAAAAGTAATCGTAAATAGCTTTTTTCGTAACTAATTAAAAATATTTTTAAAAATATCAGATTATTTTAAATTTTACTTGAAATATTACAACTTATAATAAAAACAGATAAAAGTTTGAAAAAAAAAGATTAGCAATCGAAATTATCTTCTTTAGTAACTAATTAAAATTTAAAAACATAAAGAAAAAAGAATCTTCCGAAATCTTTTTAAAAAATCTTTCCAAAAAATAAATATTGGAAAAAAAATAATAGGGAACAAATTCGGTAATCAAAACACTATGTACAAAACAAAATTTGGGGGGAAAAAATCGTTAAAATCGAGATGTTATAATTTTAAAAAATGAAAAAAATCTTTCAATATCTTTCTACAATACGTATCAAACGTTTTATAAATAAATATTTATACAAATCTTTTTGTTCAATAAATTTAACGAAAATAATCTTTCACGATCTTTTTCAAAACATTTTGAAAAATAAAAATCGTAGAAAAATATAGGGGAAAAGATTCGGATAAAAATCGTAAAAAATAAATTGAGATGTTATAATTTATTAGTTGTTTGTGAATCAATCAGAAAATACACGAAAATGGATTTCATAGCCTTCATTTAACTTGTTATGCAGAGAATGGTCGTATATTTGCTGAACCAACAAAAACAACTCGTCTATTGGAAGAATCTCTGGTTTTGAGATCAACAGTAAAATGACTTTGTTGGCAAGTTCTTTAAAGCCTAGTTGTGAACATAATACTGAATATTAGTTTGTTCAAATATATGATCTGCTTTTTGATATTTTTGTTTTGTAGTTGACAATCAAAAGCTTTTTACATGTACACGCTTCAATTGTATTGGACAGATACCTTTCCCTGCGAGGAAGTATGCTTTAATGGAATGTCATCCTTCAAAGAGAATAGCATTCAACAGTAAAATGACTTTGTTGTACTGATCTGGTCATCATTCAGTTCTGCTTCTATAATTGGTAGGAGCTCAAACCGGATGATTATCCTTGTCAGCGCCACCATAGCCTTAACTAAAAGTCTTACTGCCTTAAAGACGAATTCAAATATTTGCAATGTTGTAGGCAGTTCCTTGATTAGACAAATTGTTGAAGCTAATGGGTTGCAATCTTGTGTTTGAATAATGACCCAAAATTCTCCATAGATCATGGCAAATGTTGATAACACTAAGGTCAATTTTGCATCCCAGCTGTACTTGCTCAGCAATTCAAACAAGACCAATGGCTTTCTGCACATATCTTCTTTTGTATTTTGCAAGGACAATATCTAGCATCAGAAATAGTGATTAGCAGCATATATTTTCCTGTACACTTGAACACAAAGCAATGAGACTAACCTCACGGGAGACCCTGTTTATAGCATGTCCCAATGGTTCTTCGGATCTGTCTATTTCAATGCTGCATATCTTAGTGCAATATGACTCCTTCATTAAGCCTTCCCATAGATTAAATCATCAAGAAATTCGATAATTGATTAAGAACAACAAAATCAGATCAAAATATCGACAGCTAGAAATTCAGTCACAAATTCAACTTGCAGAACAACGTCAAATAAGAAAGCCAAACGATCAAGCACATAAATCTCTTAAAATTGATTCAAGGCAATTGGTAACTTTAACAGAAGCATGATAAGGCGGAGAGGATCAGGAGCCCGAATATCCTCAGCGGGACCGTGACTGGGTCAAGACGTCGAGCCACTCTTAAAACCGTCTAAAAAGCCTCGTCAACAGGAATCATCTTCGATGTAGCCATTGATAGTGGTTACAGGGACTCAATAAGTATATGTGTAAACTAACGATTAAAATAATTAAAGATCCGAATAAAAATCGTAGGAGAGAAGATACCTTTAATATCGAAGAGGTAGGAGTGACGATAGAGACAGAGAATTGATAGAGCCGAAGTCGGAAGCGTCTAGAGATCGAAGGTGGAGTGAATCGAATGACTGAAAGTCATAATAGGAGAAAATCAGTAATCTTGTTTGACTAAAACCTTCTGGATTAAGTATATATATAGCGATGAGAAATAAAATTTTACTAAATAAGTTTAATGGATAATTATTATGAAATGTACTGAATAAGTTTGCGAAAGAATCGGCTAAAAATATATTTGAAAATTATTTTTATAAAAAAAATACTAAATTGATTAGAAAATCAATTAAAAAATATATATAACTAAACAAAATATTTAATTAAATTAAAGTGTAAATCATTGGCGGGTGGTTACAATTCAAATCCTATATATATATATATATATATATATATATATATATATATATATATATATATATATATATATATATATATATATATATATATATATATATATATATATATATATAATTTTTTAATGTTGAAACAAATGTCTGACACATTAACATAATATAAGCTAATTATATATATATGACAACAAATTATATAAAGCATATTACGTTATACCAAAAAATAATTATATTCATTAGCTATTAAATCAAACTAAATTACGTAATTTTTTAAAACGGATTTGGTTAATTCGGGTAATCAATATATCAATATATATAATTAAGAATTAAGAATTGGTTTTTAAAAAAATAAGGATTTAAAAAATAAAGATTTTGTGGCTAATCAATATATCAATATATCAATATATATAATTAAGAATTAAGAATTGGTTTTTCTAAAATATACGGATTTAAAAAAAAGATTTTGTGGCGAAAAATTGTGGGAGCTCCATTTCAAAATACTGGATCCACAACGCGCCACGTCAGCTTTAGATGTTCTTTACTTTAGTAGTATATATTGATTGATTGTACAACAACTCATGGCCGTGCCCGCATCAACGGTTGCGGTAGAGCACGCATTTGGCTAAGGCGGGAACATTTGTAAAGCCCGGAATTTTAACCCCGGAACGAAGGGTCGGTGACATCATCTGCCTAGCCCTGGCGGGGTCTAGGAGGTTCTCGGCGACGAGTCCGGCGGGTATACGGGCGGATGCATCCGCACCATTCCTTGCTGGTAAGGGACCGAGGCGAGACCACTGTGGTCTCGTGTCACAACAGAAGTTGAATTAGAACGGAATACGACTTAATAATAAAAAGATAATAAACCGGACTTGTGTGATTTATGTTTTGTGCTATATATGTTTTTGTGCCTTCACCGCTTTTCTAATGCCTAGAATATTAGCTAACGGTTTTAAACCGTTTGTGTAGATGACTTGCAGGTTAGGGATGCCGCCGAGTGAGGCGGAGGAGTGGACAGCCGGGGTCTCCGTACATTATAGGACGGGGATGTTTTGGGTTATGTTTTCGTATTGTGGTTTATGTTGTACGGTTTAAGTTTCGTATTAGAGTTGTGTGTTTTGAGGACTCGGCTGAGTTCCAAGTTGTAGTTTCTTACTTTTCGGTTTCCGCATACATTAAAAACGTTTTGAGTTTTCGCCTTTATTTGTGCCTTGTTGGAAAGTCCGGTGAAATTGGTGTCAAGCTAAGGGTCGGGACCCATTGTGAGGTCTCGCCCGTAGCATCCGAGTCCCGCAGATTTTGGGGTGTTACAACATTCTCGGTCACAAGAGAACTCAATTGAAGCCCGAGAAGTTGGAGATATATGCCAGTTTGTATTCAAGATTGAATAAGGGCGGCGAAGCGGAAACAACGGAATGCACCGGTGTACGACTCCAAATCGGATTCCAACTCTGAAGACGCCGGCACTACTTCCGAGTCCGAAGTTGAAGGTAAGGTAAGGGGTTAAAAAAACTCGGAAGTCCGAAAAAGGTAAGTCAAGGTAAGAGAACTACGTGGGCTTTGATTCCTCTTAACCCCGAGAGGATACGTAGGCAACCGGAAAACCGGTTCAAACCCTTTTTTAAAAAAAATTAAATTTTGTTTGTTTTATTTATTTAGTATAAATTTTAATTACGAATTTTTTATATACTAAGTTTTTTTAAAAATTATGCATTGTTTTTTAATTTAATTTATTATTATTTTTTAAAAAACCGTGGCTACCTAAACCGCCGGTTTTCATTGTCCCGGTTTAGGTTTTCCGACCCAACACTATCGGTAAAGGACATTAGAATTACGGGAGTAATTATTTACTCTCCTTCTGCCTAAAAATCACTCTTTTAACTATTAAGATAAATAAATATATATTTAGATAAAAGAAAACAATAAGAAATAACTTCTCCTATAAAAGTTGAGGAGGGAGAAAATAGTAAATGACTCTTTTTCGAACATACTCTTTGTAAAAGAAGAAGATTACATGGACTTCTCCATTAAAGTCCAACTAAGAGCAAAAGGCAAGAAGGAGAAAATCAATTCATACTCGTTCGAATCGTAATGAAGACTACTATGGATGAAAGTTAATCTTCGATCGATATACGTATATTTCATTTGAATCATGTTTCAAGTCTAGATCCATTAAATTGTTTAATTTCGAAACGAATTTGTAATGATTCTAACAATTGGTATCAGAGCGGGGTTATAGACTTGCTTGATCCATCGATTTATTCGAGTAGAGTTTATATTAGAATTGTATATGAATGTACGGTGATTTGCTTTGAATTATTGCTTAATTCACATGGTATGTAGAATACTTTTCCATGTGACTTTTAGTGGACGTAAGTTGAATCACGTTCATGTTAAAGCATGTTTTATGTTTGCAAGCATTCACTGTTATTTTAAAAGTCATTATTAAATCATAAGATCATTTAATCACATTTTTATATAATTATTATTTAATTTTGGATTACCGTTTCATGTTTGAATATAATTACATTTTGTGAGTTATGTCATTTTGATGCATGCATTTGATTGCCTCAAACGATACGAAATGTATTGTACATATACATAAAGTGTAGTGGCTAATTTATAATTGTGCTTTTAACCTAAGTATATGTGATGCGGGAGCATCTCCAAACCTAGCCCGAGTCGAGATCATCATCATGAAAGCTAGGAAACGTGGAGTGAGCCATCATCCTAAGGACCATAAAAGGGAGATCATATGCATGGAGAGAACCATTGAAGCTAAGAATGCATATGAAGCACGAAGGAGAAGCTGGCCAAGATATGTAGGGAGAAGACTGATAGTCACTTGGGAGAGACGCAGCCGTACACGTGTATACAAGGGCACGTATGCATGGGCTAGGAGGAGAGTTTGAAGGGATCATCATGGCGCTGCGTGGATCAAGAGGATTGGACGTCTAGTAGTTTAGTTGGGCCACTTTTATTGTTAAATAAAGTGTTAATTAGATCTAGTATTTTCAGCCCAATTAGCTATTATTTTTCAGCCCATATTTGACAATTTTAATATGGGGGTTTGTTTTTATTTATTTTATTATTTTACATAAGATCTAGATATGATCATATCTTTTAAGATTTGATCTTATTCTTATCTTTGTAAAAGATCATATCTCCTAAAGATTTGATCTTATCTTTTAGCTAGAAGATCTTATCTCGTAAAGATTCGATCTTATCGCTTCGCATTTATTTCATTTATTTATTCATTTCGGGCTCGATCTTGGATCAAGCCCGCAACCCATGTAGACGTCCCATCTTGCCTATAAAAGGTCAAGCTGGACGTCATTCTCAAACACTTCAGATTAATATACACATTGATACTTTTCAGTATTTACCTTCTCGAGGGATTTGAGTCTTGATTAGGGTGAGAGGCCATTTCAAAACCCTGGACGGGTGAGATGTAACACCCCAAATCCGCGGGATTCGGGGTGCTACTGGGCGAGACCTCACAATGGGTCCCGACCCTTAGCTTGACAACAATTTCACCGGACCTTTTAACATGGCACAAATAAATAAGAAAATTCAAAACGTTTTTAATGTATGAATATATATTTAGATAAAAGAAAACAATAAGAAATAACTTCTCCTATAAAAGTTGAGGAGGGAGAAAATAGTAAATGACTCTTTTTCGAACATACTCTTTGTAAAAGAAGAAGATTACATGGACTTCTCCATTAAAGTCCAACTAAGAGCAAAAGGCAAGAAGGAGAAAATCAATTCATACTCGTTCGAATCGTAATGAAGACTACTATGGATGAAAGTTAATCTTCGATCGATATACGTATATTTCATTTGAATCATGTTTCAAGTCTAGATCCATTAAATTGTTTAATTTCGAAACGAATTTGTAATGATTCTAACAATTGGTATCAGAGCGGGGTTATAGACTTGCTTGATCCATCGATTTATTCGAGTAGAGTTTATATTAGAATTGTATATGAATGTACGGTGATTTGCTTTGAATTATTGCTTAATTCACATGGTATGTAGAATACTTTTCCATGTGACTTTTAGTGGACGTAAGTTGAATCACGTTCATGTTAAAGCATGTTTTATGTTTGCAAGCATTCACTGTTATTTTAAAAGTCATTATTAATCATAAGATCATTTTAATCACATTTTTATTAATTATTATTTAATTTTGGATTACCGTTTCATGTTTGAATATAATTACATTTTGTGAGTTATGTCATTTTGATGCATGCATTTGATTGCCTCAAACGATACGAAATGTATTGTACATATACATAAAGTGTAGTGGCTAATTTATAATTGTGCTTTTAACCTAAGTATATGTGATGCGGGAGCATCTCCAAACCTAGCCCGAGTCGAGATCATCATCATGAAAGCTAGGAAACGTGGAGTGAGCATCATCCTAAGGACCATAAAAGGGAGATCATATGCATGGGAGAGAACCATTGAAGCTAAGAATGCATATGAAGCACGAAGGAGAAGCTGGCCAAGATATGTAGGGAGAAGACTGATAGTCACTTGGGAGAGACGCAGCCGTACACGTGTATACAAGGGCACGTATGCATGGGCTAGGAGGAGAGTTTGAAGGGATCATCATGGCTGCGTGGATCAAGAGGATTGGACGTTCTAGTAGTTTAGTTGGGCCACTTTTATTGTTAAATAAGGTGTTAATTAGATCTAGTATTTTCAGCCCAATTAGCTATTATTTTTCAGCCCATATTTGACAATTTTAATATGGGGTTTGTTTTTATTTATTTTTATTATTTTACATAAGATCTAGATATGATCATATCTTTTAAGATTTGATCTTATCTTATCTTTGTAAAAGATCATATCTCCTAAAGATTTGATCTTATCTTTTAGCTAGAAGATCTTATCTCGTAAAGATTCGATCTTATCGCTTCGCATTTTATTTCATTTATTTATTCATTTCGGGCTCGATCTTGGATCAAGCCCGCAACCCATGTAGACGTCCCATCTTGCCTATAAAAGGTCAAGCTGGACGTCATTCTCAAACACTTCAGATTAATATACACATTGATACTTTTCAGTATTTACCTTCTCGAGGGATTTGAGTCTTGATTAGGTGAGAGGCCATTTCAAAACCCTGGACGGGTGAGATGTAACACCCCAAATCCGCGGGATTCGGGGTGCTACTGGGCGAGACCTCACAATGGGTCCCGACCCTTAGCTTGACAACAATTTCACCGGACCTTTTAACATGGCACAAATAAATAAGAAAATTCAAAACGTTTTTAATGTATGCGGAAACCGAAAAGTAAGAAACTACAACTTGGAAACTCAACCGAGTCCTCAAGACACACAACTCCAATACAAAACTTAAACTGTACAACATAAACCACAAAACAAAGAGGTAACCCAAAAACATCCCCGTCCTATAATGTACGGAGACCCCGACTGTCCACTCCTCCGCCTCACTCGGCGGCGTCCCTAACCTACAAGTCATCTACACAAACGGTTTAAAACCGTTAGCTAATATTCTAGGCATTAGAAAAGCGGTGAAGGAACAAACACATATATAACGCACATCATAAAACACGCAAGTCCCGTTTATTATCTTTTTATTACTTAGTCATATCCCGTTCTAATTCAACTTCTGTTGTGACACGAGACCCCAATGGTCTCACCTCGGTCCCCACTTACCGGCAAGGAATGGCACGGATACACCCGCCCGTATACCCGCCGGGCTAGTCCCCAAGATCCTCCTAGCCCCAGTCAAGGCTAGGCAGTGATGTCACTGCCCGTTATCATACACTTGGGCCAACATACATATAAGGTCGGTGGTCCTAATTTACCGGTTTAATGGTTTATAACAAAAACATAAACACACACCACCAAACACACATCAATGCTAATACATAAAATACGAGCATAGTAAGTCCGGAGACTTACCTCGTCACCAAACCCAAGTCAACCACACTCTTGCTTCCTTAAGGAGGAAGCCCACAACCTGCTCACAAGAGATATGCATATCAATACATACTCACACTCAAGAAGTCTTAGACTTCACTCTAGTGATCTACGCAAGATCACCTAACCCTCAAACTAGGAATGCATTCTAGGTACCAAGTACTCATCACACTCTCAACACATGCAACAACCTACAACAGTCCATAATTCCACAAGAGTAATCCTCAAGGCACAAGCTAGCCTAGAAGGTCTATCATGCTCACATGCTCATATCCATCACTTACATCGAGCCTTAAGGGATCCTAGGATCACAACCACTAAGTGGCATTCCAAGCTACTCTAGATCCATCCTAGGCATGCTACTAACATGATCCAACATCAATACTAAGAAAGGAACGAAGAGGAAAGGAGAGGAGGAACCTACTGTCGAAGAAACGCAATCACGGAGTCAAGCTGGCGCCCCGGCGGAGCAGGAGTCGCCCCTGCGGAACCAGAGGCCGCCCCCGCGGCCGTCTTGTCCTGGAGCCCCGGCGTCTGCCTCCGCCCCCGCGGCCATGCCGAGCCGCACCCGCGGCGGTGTTGTGCCGCTCCCGCGGCCGTGCTGAGCCGCCCCTGCGGCCGTCCGCGCCCGCGGCCGTGATGATCCGCCCCCGCGGTCGTGCTGCAGAAGGTCGTCTTCTTCGTTTTCGATCGTGGATCCTTGGCTCCCAAGTGCTTCTTCTCTTGTTGGATCTTCTCCAAACACCCACCACTGGTCTTAGGCACCTCTCCTCGACCTAATTGAGCTAAGAAAGCAGTCATGCAAGGAGTTGAGTAAAAACCACTCAAAAGCTTCATCCATGGCTATGGATGAAGGAGGGAAGAAGGAAGGGAGAAAGACAACAAAGAAGAGAGGGGAAGGAGAGGAAGAGAGGGGAAGGAGAGGAAAGAGCTTACCACAGTCCGAGCTTCAAGCAAACATGGAGAAGAGAAGAGAAGAGAGGAGAAAAGAGGAGAAGAGAAGGAGTGTGTGAGTGACTAACGTGAAATGAAAGCAAGGGGAGGAGAGAGAGAGGACAAGATGGCTGAAAAAGGGTGTGGGGATCAAGGGGTCAGGTGACCTCTTGTCCCTCCCCACGGACCGAGGGGTCGAAAATGACCCTTTGTTATTTTTAACCCTGAACGAAGGGTCGGAACACGAAAAAAGAGGAAAAACGACGAGTCGGCTCGGGATTTTCCTATGAATAAATCCCGGCTCTCGGCATCTCGGGATTACGGGATAACTACAAGGTGCTCCAAGTCCGGAATTAAATTAATAAAATTCCGGGCGTTACAACTAACCCACCTAAAAACAAGTTTCGTCCCGAAACTTGCTAAACCCAACACTCTCGGACAACACGTCACGTAACCACGTGAAACTCATAAAACGTCAACTATCGGCTCGAATCCAAGCCAACGTATAGCATCACATCAAGACCTCGCAAGGTACACATATCTCAAACAAAATCACATAATCACCCAAAACAAACAAGGAAGATCTCGGGACTAGCCCGACGGTCCTATCGATGTCGCTAAATCTGCGTAAAACTAAGGATAGTCCTCCGGATACTATCCTCCATCTTCCATGTAGCCTCATCGGCTCTCCGCCACGACCATTGAATCTTCAGCATCGGTATCTCCTTCGATCGAAGGCGTTTCGTACTCCGCTCTAAAACCGCTATTGGGTGCTTCTGCAAAGGTATGGTCCGGCTCGACCACTAGGTCCTCGTGGCTGATGATGTGCCTCGTGCCAATCCGTTCTCTCAACTCCTGATTCGACTATGCCCAAATACGATGTCCTTGGCTTCTCAGTAGCCCATCTGCTCCGGTGATAAATTACGGTGTCTCTCCTCGGGACACCCTGTCCCGGAACCTCCTCAAAATGGGAGATCCCTCCTGTTTCTGCAGGGTCTCACCGAACAGGTCAGGTAATACCTCTAACTCGGACAGCCGACAGTCCGTATCCGAGAACCGGATATCCAGCTCTAAACCCACCAAATCCCTCTACAACTCAGGCTGAACCGTAAGCCAAGCTATCACCTCCTCCCGAGGTGTCCTCCTACTCAAAGCATCGGCGAGTACGTTCGCCTTCCCGGGATGGTATAAAATCTTCAAGTCAAAGTCCTTAATCAGCTCCAACCATCTACTCTGGCGGTTATTCAACTCCCGCTGAGTGAATATATACTTCAGACTCTTATGGTCTGTGAAGATCTGGCACATAGCCCCGTACAAGTAGTTTCGCCAGATCTTCAGGGCATGAATCACTGCCGCTAGCTCAAGATCGTGGGTAGGGTAATTCTCCTCGTACGGCTTCAGCTGCCGAGAAGCGTACGCAATAACCCTACCTCTTTGCATCAAAACGCACTCCAATCCTATCTTGGAGGCGTCATTATACACTACAAAAACTTTCACGCCCTCAGGCTGGGCTAAAACAGGAGCGGAAGTCAACCTTCTCTTCAGCTCCTCGAAATTGTGCTGACAAGGCTCGGACCAAACAAACCTGATAGACTTCCTCAGCAAGGAAGTGAGCGGTCGTGCAATCACAGAGAAACCCTCAACAAAATGGAGGTAGTATCCCGCTAAGCCTAATAAACTGCGCACTTCCTTGACCGTCCTAGGAGGCGGTCATGAGGAAATAGACTCTATCTTCGCCAGGTCAACCAAGACACCCTCGGCGGAAACTATATGACCCAGAAATGCCACATCGGACATCTAAAACTCGCACTTAGAGAGCTTAGGGTAAAGCTCTCTATCCTGGAGGACTCGAAGCACCGTCCTCAGGTGTTCCTCATGCTCCTCTCTACTCCGGGAGTAGACTAAGATGTCGTCTATAAACACTACCACGAACTGGTCCAAGAAGTCGATGAAGATGTCGTTCATCAACTTCGTGAAGACGGCGGGTGCATTCGTGAGCCCAAATGACATCACGACAACTCATAATGGCCGTGTCTCATCCTAGATGCCGTCTTCGACACGTCCTCCTCTATCAATTGATACACTTGAAACGCCGGGTGAACACCCTTTACTCTCGGCGGCCATGCCAGTCGGTAAAACACTTTCCCAACTTGCGCTAAGATCTCAAAAAGGTCCTACATATCGGGAACTCAACTTATTCCTCGGGTCTTCCTCACTACAACATTTCCATTATGTTTCTTCTTTGCTTGTCTCTAACAAAGAAGATCGAACTTCCAACTACACCGTTGGCTTTGGTTCTTGTCAAACCAAACTTCGATGTTACTATTCCTCAATTCTTGTTGCAAGTTCTAAGTAATGAAGGAAGTACTTTGCTTCACACTACCTCTACTAACGAGACATGTATGCTATAACTTTTACATCGTCTCTCGATACTCAGTCAAGACCACGTCTTGAAGAATCGCTTGTACACTTCAAACCGATCGTACCTCGAGGCAATTTCAGAACAATTACACTAATGAATATCCTCTTAACTCCCGACGACTCCATTGTCCATTTTTGTCCCACTCAATACTTCATCGTCATCCGGAGTAGGTTAGCCATAGAGGGTGTTACTTGGAGAATCTTCCCACAATCCGGTAATGATCAGCCCATCCAAGAAACTTGCAACTTCTTTCACATCCTTTGGGGTTGTCATCCCGAGACAACTGGTCATACAACTTCTCTCTTCTTCGAGAGTAGACCAGAGTGTCCTATTCGGGCATTAGTAAGCCCATATGGAATCACTACAACTCGTAGTGACCATGGTTTGTCCAGAATGCCATGTTTGCACTATCCCAATCTCAACTTCTCAATTGGTGACAATCAAACCTTAACTTGATTTAGAAGAGACCACCCGACTCTTGCAACCGGTCGAGTAGATCATCTACACGTGGTAAGAGGGTACTTGTTCTTCATTGTAATCTTGCTCGGCTCATTGTAGTCGATGTACAAATGGGGATAACCGTCTCTCTTCCCGCAAACTGGTGTTCTCCATAACAACTTCAAAACAAGAGTTTAAGATATAATCTAAGCTCTTGTTACCGTTCCTTTACGATTCCACAGCCTGGTTACTCTCCTCCACACTCATCCATAGACCACCCGCACATGCGCGTTCTCGATTGTCACCAATTAGTTGGTAAATGACCTTCTCCTATGTCAAAGACTTACCATTCTTCTATGCTTCCATGTTACCATTCTCATGAAGGCTACCCTCTTGGGGTACCTTAAACTCCGTTAGCTCATTCTTCATTCCACGCTTCCTTTTCCTTATGCGAGATAAATAGACCCTTTTCGGCGTTGTTGAGTCACATGACTCGCCTTCATAGGCTTAACCGCGCTTCATGATGTCTTGTAAGCGCGTTTCCTCAAAATCTCTAACATTAGTTAGCATCACGTCTTGCTCTCATCTTCTTAGGATCATCATTTATACACACTTCCTCCTTTTTGGTGTTTCTTCGCCTTATCGTCATAAAGGAAACCGGTCAACTCCGCGTGAATCCCCACTTTGCTATTCTTCTCATAACTCTCGTAAAGTTGACTCTTTACTTAATGGTACCTCGTAAGCTTAATCTTACGGTATCTTACATCCTTCACACTTGGTTCGATCACGTTCTCATCTTGACTCCACATCTTAGGAGGTCTAAGGAAAGCTTCACTTCTCGTGATGGAACACCGCTTTAACCTTGTTAGAATGCCA
>CM008285.1:29974335-29986200 GCA_002319775.1 Fagopyrum tataricum
CGGATGGCCGAAGGTGACGAGTGGAAGACGGCGTTCAAGACAAAGTATGGACTCTATGAATGGCTTGTCATGCCATTTGCCTCTCCAACGCCCCATCCACCTTCGTGCGCCTCATGAACCATGTCTTGCGCCGATTCTTGGGTATATTTGTCGTTGTTTATTTCGATGATATTTTGGTGTTTAGTACGTCTTTGGAGGATCACATCGGCACCTTCGCCAAGTGCTCGAGTGCCTTAGACAAGAGCAATTGTATGTCAACTTTGAAAAATGCGTATTTTGCTCACATCACTATCTTTCTTGCTATGTCGTGTCTAAGGACGGACTACGAGTAGACGAATCTAAAGTTCGTGCTATTCGGAAGTGGCCTACTCCTACTACGGTCACCATGGTCCGAGCCTTTCTCGGCTTAGCGGGTTTCTTACCGGCGCTTTTGTCAAGGACTTTAGCACGGTAGCGGCCCGCTCCATGAGCTTACTACAAGGTGTCACGTTTGAGTGGCGTGATATCCATGCTCGAGCGTTTGATGCGCTCAAAGACCGCCTTTGTAATGCACCATTACTCCAACTCCCAAACTTTTCGAAAACTTTCGAGGTGGAGTGTGATGCATCGAATGTGTGCATTGGAGGAGTTCTCTTACAAGAGACTCGTCCAATTGCCTACTTTAGTGAAAAACTCTCCGGTCCTTCGCTCAACTACCCTACATATGACAAAGAACTATATGCTCTAGTTCGTTGTCTTAAGACATGGCAACATTACTTGTGGCCGAAGGAGTTCGTGATTCATTCGGATCATGCGGCTCTTTCGTATCTCAAGAGTCAAACAAATCTAAGTCGGCGCCATGCTAGTTGGGGGTAGAGTTTTTAGAGACCTTTCCTTATGTCATTCGGCATAAGAAAGGCAAGGAGAATGTGGTAGCCGATGCCCTTTCTCGCCGGTATGCCCTTCTTGTGTATATGGACGCCAAGATACATGGCTTTGCTCTTATCAAAGAGTTATATGCCACGGATCTTGACTTCAAGGACATATGGGCACAATGCTCGACCTCCAAGAGCACGAGTCTTTCTTTATTAACGATGGCTATCTTTTCCGAGCGGGAAAACTTTGTATTCCGCGCTCATCTATATGCATTGTTGATCAAGGAAGCTCATGAGGGCCGTCACTTCGGTGCTACTAAGACCTTTCCGCTCTCCAAGAGCATTTCTTTTGGCCCGGATGCGTATGCATGTGACACGGTTTTTGCAAGGGTTGCATCACATGTCATCATGCAAAGTCACGCCAAGGTCCGGATGGAATGTATTCTCCTTTGCCTATACCAATGGGACCTTGGGAGGATTATCCATGGACTTTGTGGTCGGGTTACCTATGTCAAAACGAGGCAAAGATCCATTTTTGTGGTAGTTGATCGGCTTTTCCAAAATGACTCATTTCATTGCATGTAAGAGCCACCCAAAATGCTAGTGAATTGCCACCTTGTTCTTTGACAATGTGGTGCGCTTACATGGGATACCCGTTCTATCGTTAGTGATCGGACGTGAAATTCGTGAGTCATTTTGGAGAACGCTATGGGGAAAACTTGGAACCAACTTGTTTTTTTCAAGTAGTTATCACCCCAAACCGATGGTCAAACGGAGGTGACCAATCGGACTCTTGGTGCTCTACTTAGAGCCACCACTAGGACCAACCCACGTAGGTGGGAGGACTTACTTTCTATTGTGGAGTTTTCGTATAACAGGTCTAGGCACACGGCAACTAAATTGTCCCATTTAAAGTTGTCTACGGCCTTAATCCACACACACCGTTGGACTCCACTCCCCGCCGCTCAAGGACGGCGAACACATCATCGCCCCAAACCGTAGACGAAGAGGACGAGGCTTTGAGGGTTCGCTCAGATGGACCGCTCACCCGATCCCGAGCCAAGTCCATTGCCCGAGCCACCGGATCTATCATCGTCCGCACCACTTCGTCACTTGGACCAGTCGCCGGGTATGCCGTGTCTCTACACCACCATGGCATAGGCTACCGGTCCCGCCCAGCTTTTACTTTCGGACTAGTTTTTTGCATGTTTTCCTTTTATGTAATAAAAGGGATATTCCTTATAGAATATTCCTTTGACCTTATCTTTTAGGGTTTTTCCCTTGTTGGGCTTTTAGTATTTATGTTTGTTTGGCCGTTGGCCCATAGGCGGGCAAGACTCTCTATATAAGGACCTCTTGCCTCACCTATTTTCCATGTTCAATTTTACTAGGTTTTTGAGAAGACTTTCCTCTGACTTAGTTTGGGCATCAAACCTTCCCGTCTATTTCTCAAATTTTTTCCTTGGATCTCATCTTTGATCCAAGAACACCATATTCGAGGATTCTTCTTTAGAATCAACTTTCGATCTCCATCAAACGGTTTATTCGATTTCTCTAGATCGAATCAACCCTTGTTTCTTTCATCGCTTCCGCCCCTTTGGATCTGAATCGAAACAACGCCGCACAAAGAATCAAGGAGTAGTTGGAGCTTGGCTGGATCTAGATCCGAAAGTTATCCTTGGTTACCTCCAAGGACGCATCATTTTCCCTTTTCCTCATGCATGTTTTAGCCTTAGTTTGTGTTCTTTATACTTGATTAGTGCAACTTTGCGAGTATAGATGTCTACACAAGCCTTGGTGTCTTTGTAGGTATTTTGGCGTGTTTTTGGAGCTAAAGCGATGCACTTGAGGATCAAGCCTCAGGATGGACGCTTTGGAGCGGATGATGCAGGCACGGGAAAGGAGGAAAAGACGAGCCGTGATCAAACAAGACGAAACGCACGAGATTAGAGCAATCTCGGTCGAGATCCACATGATCTCGGCCGAGATCCGAGCCATCTCGACAGAGATTTCCTATCTCGTTTGGGGTGAGAAGCTTCTGTCGCGATATCTCGGTCTACATCTCGGTCCAAATTTCGGCCGAGATTTGTGCTATCTCGGGCCGAGATTTCCTGGCTCGACCGAGATGATCCAACCGAGATTTCTCCAACAATGGATCACGAAGCCAATCTTGGCCCGACGTTTTGAAAATCTCGGGTGCTGACCGAGATCCATCGACCGAGATTCCTGTGCGCCGAAATATTTCCTTCTTCTCGGGTATGTTTTGGCCCGGCCCGTTCTATGGAAAGTTGTAGGGTATAAAAGGGATGCTTTAAATGATTTCCAGGGTTCCGCATTCCATTCTATTGAAGGTTTTTAGAGAGAGAGTCTCCCTGACGGCTTCTTTGCTATTCTCCACTTTCACCATTGTTAGACCTTAGTTAGTTTTTGGGAAAGATTCAGTCTTTTCCATTCTTTTTAGTTCAGATACGCTTCGCGACACTGGGAATTTGTCATTTTGTTGATTTGGGGATTAATAAAGCCGAATACTTTCTTTATTCCCTTTTTATATCTTATTTCATGCATTCTTCCATTGAATTGATTATTGCTTTTGTTATGTTGATTGTTGGCTAGAACCATTATGGTTCCAAGGTGAATAGGGATTTGTTTATATCTGGACTATGATGGAATAGTGTTTTATGCTTGGTTTGAATAGCTTTGAAATCCTAGTGGTTAGCTTGGACTTGAACCTAGTTGGAATCCTTCTAGCTAGTAACCTAAGTTGGGGTTGAGACTTACCCGGTGAAACTTCTTCTTAGATACCTTAGAGACTGATCATAGGTAATAGAGGTGAAAATCTCTATTAGATTGAGTGTGCTTAGATTCCTTCCTAAGTAGGATAATACCTGAAACTTACCCGGTAATGGTTTTCCTTTCCCTTAGTTTGTAGTTTGGTTTGTTCAGAATTTCCTACCTCTCTACCTTGAGACTTACCCGGTAATAGGTGGTTGGTTTGAAACTAGATAGTCTTGAGACTTACCCGGTAATAGACCGTCAACTTAGAAACGTTCTTCCTTAAAGCTTGTTAACCATAGATCCCTTGAGAGTTATCCTGAGTCCGTGCGTATAAATAATGACCTTAAATCCTTGGAATCCGCGTTCTCTTTTATTGATCAATCCTTCGTTCGTTTGTTTTACTTGGTTTTCAATCAATTCCGATATTTGATTGCGAACTTTACAAAATCCTCCAAAACCTTTTTGATCTTTCTTCCCTTCCTTTCCAACCTCATTCTATTACTTGGATTTACTCTATCTTAGATCACCATCACAATTCAAACACTTGGTCCCTGAGATCGACCTTGAAGTACTTACCCATACTGTGATTGACCCATACACTGTGGGTTCGCTACAATGTGGGTGTTTATTACTTGTTTCACAAATTTAAAGCATACCGTGATTTTTAATAACCTGTGAGCTTTTATCATTATTGATAATGGTTTATAGGGGTGTAAAAATAGTGAACAAGTTTTTGGCGCCGTTGCCGAGGACTAAGTTATATGAGTTGTTGTGTGATTTCTTATAGTGCAAGTCTTTGTTGTACTTTTGATCTCGCTTTTGGTTTTGTTTTTGGAATTTTCAGGACTTTAGGTATCTTTCACAGTGTATGCGAAGAACTCGGGGTTCGAAAGAACTAGTTCCGTACGATCCCGAACTTGAAAGAACTCTGCAAGAGAGACTCAGAGCCCGGAAATTTTTTTAAAATGGCTGAAAACAGAGATTACGAAGCTGAACATAGAGATGCTTTAGAGCAACTAGAAGCTGAGAGACGGACTGCTAGAGAAAGAGAAGAAACTACTAAGACGGAAATGACTGAAATGAGCTCTAATGGAAGAGGTGAACAAAAACATTAACCAGAGGCAAGCTCTAGTTCTAGTGGAACAAGTAGTTCCAATACCTCAATTATCTCCAGTGCCTCCTCGAGTTGAAGCTCCTCCACGTGCTCCACCTCCCGCTCCTCTCAGACCTGTCCTTTACCAGCGTTTTGTGGAAGTTCCACAAACACTTGGACAAAGAATGGATCCTACCCAAAGAGTTAACCGTCCTGGAGTTAACTTTGAAGATCCCTCAGACGATGAGCATGAGCTGCGACCGCAGGTAATACAGATGATTCGCCATAATCAGTTTGGAGGGACAGAGACGTAATCTCCTCATCAACACATAAATAATTACGAGACTCTTATGGATGCAGTAAGTCCATCCCGTATGGAAGGTAACAATCATAAGCTAAGGGGTTTTTCTTTCTCTCTTAAGGATAAGGCTCTAGCTTGGTATCAATCAATACCATACGGACGGATTAACACATGGGAAGAAATGGTGTCTGAATTCCTCACCAAATTTTTCCCACCCTACAAGAGTACTGAACTTAGAGGAAGATAAATGCCTTTGTAATGAAAGATAAGGAGAGTTTGTATAAGTCTTGGGAAAGGTTTAAAGATATTATGCTATGTTGTCCTCATCATGGAATCCCTAAGATAGAGTTTCTAGAAATTTACTTCAAGGGAGTTGACGAGGACACTCAATTCAAGCAACAATCACTCTCTAAAGGTACTTTTATGGAAAAACCAGTGGATGAAGCTTGGGACTTTATTGAGAAGCAAGCTTTGGTAATTGAAAAGTATTATCACAGGAAAGTTGAAGAGAAGAGAACTAGACCCGGAGTCTATGAGGTAAGTGAAAATACTCTTAATGATTCAAGGTTAGATGCTTTACAAGTTGAACTTAAATCTTTGAAAGAATTAATTGCTTCTAACTTGAAAGATCAGCAAGCTGAAGTGCAGGTAGCATCCAAGGAAGAGGATGCGAACTACATGGGTAAAAGTAACTTCCAGGGAGGTTATAATAACCAAAGAGGTTATAATAACAATTATAATAGGAATAATCAGGGAAACAACTATAGGCCTAACCATAATCATCCTGGTTTTCTTATTCTAACCCTGAGGGTGCTTTGAACCCTCAAGCTTCTTCTAGCAATGTAGGCCAACCGTCCAAGCCAGTTGAACCCGCACAACCAAAGGATAGAGTTGAAGCAATTTTTGAGCAACTAATGGCTCGGATGGGAAATCTGGAGAGTACTGTCACTAGTGTAACTAAAGCCCAAAAGGTTTTGAAAACTCAAGTGTTCAAGAAGGCCGAAGACGCTCAAAGAGATCAAGGAAGACTTCCTAGAAAGATTGAAAATAATCCCGAGGGGCAAGTCATGGCAATCACTACAAGAAGGGGATTAGAAACAAATGATCCACAACCAAAGGTTTTGGATAAAGGAAAGCAACCAATGGAAGAGGAGCCTAAGGAAAAAGAGAATGTCTACATCCCTCCTCCTCCATACAAGCCACCACTTCCTTTTCCTAAATCCCGTGCTAGAGCTCAATTGGACAAACACTTTGGTAAGTTCCTTGACCTCTTAAATAAATTGCATATTAACATCCCTTTTGTTGATGCTATTCTAGGGATGCTTGCCTATGGGAAGCTCTTGAAGGAAATCCTCTCCAACAGAGGAAGATAGAGAAGTATGGAGAAGTCAGAATGACCCGGAGATCTACTGAGCTCATCCAGAGGAATAGTAGAAAGATGCCACCGAAATTGAGCGATCCCGGATCTTTTTGTGTCTCAATCAAAGTTGGAGATGGAACGTATAAAGCGCTTTGCGATCTTGGAGCTAGTGTGAGCATTATCCCACTCGTTTTATGCAGGAAGGTTGGACTTGGAGAACCAAAGCCCGTGAAGATGACTCTTTGCATGGCAGACAAGACTACCACACGCCATGTGGGGATCATTGAGGATGTTCCAATCGAATTAGAGAAGTTCTTTATCCCTATTGACTTTGTAGTTCTTGATATTCCTGCTGATTGTCCCATGCCTATTATTTTAGGCAGACCTTTTCTTGCTACCTCTGGATGTTTAGTTGTAGGGGTGCTACCCTTACATTTAGAATTGATGAGGAAGCTGTAGAATTTAAGCTCTCTCCTTTGATTAAGAGACCAATTTGAAGAAGATATGTACAATATCCTTGAGGATGATGAAGATGATTGTGAGATTATAAATTCAATTCTATGTTCTGACCCTCTTGAGTAGGTTTTGACCATGAGTATCATGACAACAAAGGCAGCAGATGAACTGTTGGAAGAAGTCCGATATTTGAGTCTACTCCCCATTAACGAGTAGTCAAGATTCGAAGAACTGATGGAGGCAGAAGGCATCTCGGCCGAGACTCGAAAAATCTCGGCTGAGATTTGGCAACAAAATGTCTGGACATCCGAAGCTTGGAAAATCTCGACCGAGACCCAAAAATCTCGGCCGAGACCCGAAAAATCTCGGCCGAGATCTCGACCGAGATGGGTGACCGAGATTCTGCAACAGAATGTTTCGATTTCCGAAGATCAGACCATCTCGGCCGGGACCGAAAATTCTCAGCCGAGATCCCTAACATCTCGGGCCGAGATCCCTCATCTCGACCGAGATGAGTTGGCCGAGATCAGTCAAGATTCGCCGGAACCTCCCAGGGTTGAGATGAAACCTCTTCCAACAAATCTAAGGTATGCTTTTCTCGGTTCTAACTTGTCTTATCCTGTCATCGTTAGTGCTAATTTGGATGAACTTGAACTTGAGAAGTTGTTGAATGAGCTTAGGGTGCATAGAAAAGCTTTAGGCTACACCATATATGACCTGATAGGGATTAATCCTTCTATCTGCGTGCATAGGATAATGTTAGATGATGGACATAGGCCTTCTATTGAACCTCAAAGGAGATTGAGTCCTAACATGAAAGAGGTAGTTAAGAAGGAGATCCTTAAGTTGCTTCATGCGGAAATTATATTCCCTATCTCGGATAGTAAGTGGGTTAGCCCGGTACATGTTGTACCTAAGAAAGGTGGGATGACTGTCATAACCAATGAAAAGAATGACTTGCTCCCCACTAGGACCGTGACAGGATGGAGGATGTGCATTGATTATAGGAAGTTGAATCATGCTACTAGGAAAGATCACTTTCCTTTACCCTTCATTGACCAAATGTTAGAAAGGCTAGCCCAACACTCTTACTTTTGCTACCTAGATGGGTATAGTGGCTTTTTCCAGATCCCCATCTATCCGGATGACCAAGAGAAAACCACTTTTACTTGTCCTTGGGGTACCTTTGCTTATAGGAGAATGTCTTTCGGTTTATGTAATGCTCATGCTACTTTCCAAAGATGCATGATGTCTATTTTTTCTGAATATATTGAAAACATCATAGAAGTCTTTATGGATGATTTTTCTGTCTATGGATCCTCTTTCGATGATTATTTGGCTAACCTGCTTTTAGTCTTACAAAGATGTGAGGATTGTAATCTTGTTCTCAATTGGGAGAAATGCCATTTCATGGTTAGGGAATGTATTGTGTTAGGTCACTTGATATCTAATCGTGGAATTGAGGTTGATAAGGCCAAGATTGAGACTATTGAGAAGCTACCTCCACCATCATCAATTGGGAGAAATGCCATTTCATGGTTAGGGAAGGTATTGTTTTCTAGGACATGCCGGTTTTTACCGGAGATTATCTAAAATTGCTAAACCTTTGACTAACCTACTAATCAAGGATGTCCAGTTTGTTTTCTCGAAGGAATGCCTTGATGCTTTTTATAGGTTGAAGGAAGCTCTAATCACCGCTCCAATCATGCAACCGCCCGATTGGTCTCTTCCATTCGACGTGATGTGTGACGCAAGCAATTTCGCAGTGGGAGCAGTGCTAGGACAGAAGAAGGAAGGACTTTGCCATATACTATACAAGCAAGACGCTTGATGGAGCCCAACTTGACTATGCAACTACTGAGAAGGAGCTCCTAGCAGTCGTATATGCATTCGAGAAGTTCCGTTCCTATCTTGTAGGAGCTAAGGTGATTGTGTACACGGATCATGCTGCAATTTGGCACATTCTCACCAAGAAGGATGCAAAGCCACGTCTTATTTGATGGATCCTTCTCCTTCAAGGATTTGATTTAGAGATTTGAGATAAAAAGGGTTCTGAAAACTCTGTAGTTGATCATCTTAGCAGGTTACCTCCATAAATTATCGAAAGGGATGACATCCCTATTGACGATGCATTTCCAGATGAGCATCCCAAATGAGGGAGAAATATATCCTCCAAATCTCAGGTGATAAGGAACCTTAGTTTTCTGACATTGTTAACTATTTAGTTTGTGGTGAAATTCCTCCAGGTTTATCACCTTCCCAAAGGAAGAAATTCTACAAGGATGTGAGGCATTACTACTGGAATGAACCACTACTATTCAAGAGAGGCCCCGAGGGAATCCTTAGAAGATGCGTCCCAGACGACGAAATTGAGATTGTCATCCGACATTGTCATTCATTGCCCTGTGGAGGACATGCTAGCGCCCACAAGACTAGTGCCAATGTATTACAATCTGGATTCTTTTGGCCTAATCTTTACAAAGATGTGCAGGTATTCGTCACTGCCTGTGATTCATGTCAAAGGACGGGATACATATCTAGAAGGAATGAGATGCCTTTGAACAACATCCAAGAAGTTGAGATTTTTGATGTATAGGGTGTTGATTTCATGGGACCTTTCACATCTTCATGTGGAAACCTTTACATACTTTTAGCTGTAGACTATATATCTAGATGGGTTGAAGCTATTGCTTCACCCACAAAAGACGCTAAAGTTGTAATTAAAATTTTTAACCGGACTATCTTCCCTAGATTTGGCACACCACGTGTCATTATTAGTGATGGAGGGAAGCATTTCACAGCCATGAACTTTGAGGCTCTTTTGTCCAAGTATGGGGTAACTCACAAGGTTGCAACCCCATATCATCCCCAGACTAGTGTCAAGTAGAAATCTCGAATAGAGAAATCAAGGGGATCCTAGAGAAGACAGTGTCTCTCTCCAGGAAAGATTGGGCAATGAAGCTTGATGATGCACTCTGGGCATATAGGACAGCATACAAGACTCCCATAGGTACTATGATGCGTCGTTGGAATCGTTGAAGAACGAATGTTGGATCTAGACCATGCTAGAGCTTCAACTACTCCTTGTTGATGTGCAAAAGTGACATGATTCTTTAGAAGAAGGTTGATTCTTTAGAAGAATCAACCTTTTGCACATCAACTACTCCTTGTTGATGTGTAGAAGCTAGAGAAATCAAGGGGATAGAATTTTGGTAAGGCGGAAGCGATTTGGGGATGGATGCGAAAGCGAGTGTTTGATTCGATCTAGGGAGATCGAGAAAACGTAGGAGTGGATTGGAAGGTTGATTCTTTAGAAAAATCCTCGAATGTGAGTTCTTGGATCTAAGACTTGATCCATGAAAGAACTTTGAGGGGATTGAAGAGGAAGTGATGCCCAGATCAAGAATGAGGATTTTCCTTCAAATACTTGATTAAAATTAGACATGATTTACAAGTGAGGCCAATCATCCCTTATATAGTGGATGAGGGCCAAACCATTAGTCGGAAGTTAAATGACGGAATTAAAGGCGGGAAATAAAGGCGGGAAATAAAGTCGGGACTAACTCCCGAATTGAAAGACCTAGACTATCAATGTCGGAAAGTAACTCCCGGAATTAAGTTCCGGAGTTACGGTTCCGAAAATTAAAGTCTATTATTTAAAATGAAAAATATAATAAAATAATAATAATATTTTCTAGCTTGATGACGTGGCGCCGGAAGTCTATGCATCCTTCGAGGAATCCCGCAAACAGCCCAGGCGGAGAAAGACTCGGCATTCAGGCGAGCCGCCACGGGGGAGTGGAGACATGGCATGCCACTAACGGGTCCAAAATGATGCAATGGTGCTCGGATGATTGAGCCGGAAGCTTGGGCGATGGCTTTAGCTCGGGAGCGAGTGAGCGGTCCATCGGATCAAACCCGCAAAGCATCGTCCTCCTCAACCACGTCATGGTTGTCAAGGGCGCATCATCCCCCATCTGGATGTGAAACATCCACCGTTTCACCGTCGTCAAATAAGGGCTCAACTTAAGGGGCTAGGTCCTTGACATTGAACGTTGGGTGCACGCCGTAGGAATCCCGGAAAGCTCCAACTTTGTAAGCATTCGGACCATGACGGGCTAGGATATGGAAAGGGCCATCACCTCGATCCGATAGCTTGCCCTTGCGTCGAGATGGAAAACGCTCCTTCCTTAAGTGGAGCCAAACAAGATCGCCGGCTCGAAAGATATGTCGCGACGACCCTTGTTGAGTTGTTCGGAACGACGTTGGAGTTGTGCTCTTGTCCGCTCATGAAGTTCAATGATTGAGGCGGCTCGACTTGCGGCGGTGATGTGTTCACCGTCCTTGAGTGGGCATGTTGTGAAGTCCAAAGGCGTGTGTGGATTAAGGCCGTAGACAACTTCAAATGGTGAGAGTTTAGTTGCCGAGTGCCTAGACTGTTATATGAAAACTCCACAACCGAAAGTAAGTCCTCCCACTTACGTGGGTTGTTCTAAGCGTTGCTCTAAGTAGAGCACCGAGAGTCCGATTGGTCACCTCCGTTTGACCATCGGTTAGGGGGTGATAACTACTTGAAAACAACAAGTTGGTTCCAAGTTTTCCCCATAACATTCTCCAAAAGTGACTCACAAAACTTCACGTCCGATCACTAAGGATGGGACGTGGTATCCCGTGTAAGCGCACCACATTGTTAAAGAATAACGTGGAGACATCGCTAGCATTTTGGGTGTTCTTACACGCGATAAAAATGAGCCATTTTTGAAAAACGGTCGACTACCACAAAAATGGAGTCGTTGCCTCGCTTGGACATTGGTAGGCCAACTACAAAGTCCATGGAAAGATCCTCCCAAGGTCCCATTGGTATAGGTAAAGGAGAATACAATCCGTCCGGACCTTGACGTGATTTTGCATGATGACATGTGATGCAACTTGTGCAAAACCGTGTTACATGCTTGCACATTTTGGGCCAAAAGCAGTGCTCTTGGCGAGCGGCGAGAGTCTTGGTAGCACCAAAGTGACCACGACC